>OX393550.1:103748842-103936342 GCA_947650365.1 Chamaelirium japonicum | reverse complement strand
AGATTGCACATGTCTGGAAGGAACAACATGATTTTTTGAGACAGCATGATATTTTGAGATAACAACCAGCAGACAACAAACATATTGGTCATTCACTGAATCTTAGTCCATTGCACCCAACAAACATATTGGCCAGCATGTTTGTCGTGTGTCGAAACTAGAGATAATTGCTAGATGAAGGTCTGCGAGTTCCTTCTTCAGGAGGTTCATTTCATTCATAAACATGCTCCGTCACGTCTGCTGCATCTGCTACTTGCCAACTCTTGATTACTTAAGCACTCATGTTAGTGTATTTATAAAAGCCCCCTACGTTTCATGCAAAGCCCATCAGCAGGACTGAAGCAATGGAGGAGTCGAGGAGATGGGAGGAGATGGTGAGCGACTGCTTGGTCGACATCATCCGACGATTGGGCCTCGAGAACTTGACGCTGAGCGTGCCCTTCGTCTGAAGTCCTGGCACCGAGCTGCGCTCGACCCACTGTGCTGGAGGTCCCTGGACTTCAGTGCGTTGAGTTTCATGCCATGGAGTGGCTTCACCAAGTCCTTCAAGGCCCGGTACTCGGTGCAACGCTTCTCCTTCACCCGGCTTCATGAAGCTCGCTGTCGGTCACAGCTGCGGGTCTGTGGTGGAGCTCAGATTCCCTCCGATGCTTGGCTCGCTGAAAGACTTGGTTTACGCGTCAAATGAGTGAGTACATACCAAAATCAAAGTGTTAGTCATATCTATAGTCTAGTCTAATGAGTATATTATTTCTCTGGACACAAGTCTCATATGAGGACACTATATATATTATCCTACTAGCCCTAATGAAAAGATTCCTTCTCCACAAAACCCTAACTCTCTCTCTCTCTCTCTCTCTCTCTCTCTCTCTCTCTCTCTCTCTCTCTCTCTCTCTCTCTCTCTCTCTAGGCCGTCTCGATACAAACTGAGGCCTACGGCAAAAATTCTAAATGGGACCTTTTTATTTAAAATTTTTTAAAATAATATTATTACTAAAAAATAGATAATATGAAAAAATTATTTAAAATTTATTCATCTAGCTTTTTGGGAAGCAAAATTGCTAATGGTGCTTTTATATTCAGGCGTTTCCAAAATATCTTTTTCAAAAATGGCTCGGTCGGTGGTCGGTGGTCGATGTTGCCGTGTCAAATGGAGAAGGTGGAGAGAGAGAGAAAGAGAGAGAGGATTTTTTTTATTTTTGGTAACAGGTTTTATGCATGGCTGACAGCTGATGTCTCGGAATCCGATAAAAGTGTAATAACGGACATTTATATTATTGTACGTGGGGCTGTGTAGTTTTTTTTCTCTTATTTTTGTGCCATGGGCCACTACAAGAAAAGACATATTCTGCGATATATTAAAGCATCGCCAAAAGTAGTTATATTCATCGCGAAATATCTTTCGCGACGCTTCAAATTGCGTCGCGAAGACGTCGCCTATTCCCCGTCTGGGAATACTTTCGGCGATGTAATAAAAATGCGTCGCCGAAAGCATTACTAACCGTGACGCAATCAAAGTGCGTCGCCGAAAGCATTATTAACCGCGACGCAATAAGCGTCGCCAATTGAAACAAAAAACGTCGCTGAAATGACCTCACACGTCGCAAAAACAACTAATTAAGCTTATATGTAGAACATTTAGCGACGCACCGTATGCATCACCAAAAGTAAAAATATTTGGCGACGTATATAATAGCGTCGCCAATAACTTCTAGCGATCAAATAATAGCGTCGTAGAATGCATACTTTGGTATCGTATAATATATATATTTAGCGACGTAATAATTGCATCGTCGAATTTATCCATTGAGCCAAATATATACATTAGGCGATGTAGTTATCGCACCGCAGAATATACACATTAAGTGACGTAATGTATTACATGTGTCACCAAAAGTCAAATTCTTAATATTATTTGGTTAAATATTAATTTTTTTTTCATGAAATCTTTATATACATGCATTCATCTATACACATTTCATTGAAAATAAAAACACACAAGTATTTATTTAAACTCAATTAAAGCTAAATAAAAAAAATTAAATTATTCCTCTAAGTACAAATGTTTATCCATACTCATTTCTATTAAGGATCAGTAATATAAAACTAACATCCATAACATCAACTGAAGGATTACAAAAAAAATTGTCTTTGAAGATGATGCCGCATCTTTTTTGAAATGCCAAATAAAATAGTAGATACTGATGGCTAATATGATCCGTTCGCAGGCCACTGAAGTCAATCGTCCATCTATATAAAAAATAAAAGAAAAGAATAACAATTAGTTTTCCATGAAGTAGTTAAGTTATTTTCTAATGATAAGAATCGACTTAAAGAATTACATTATATTAGAAATTAATGTATTATGTGCTAGATACTAACCAAGAAGAAGGCATCTCTTGATCATCACCTGATGAACTCTCTCCACTCTGACTCTCTGAAATAAGACCTGCCCGTCGTAGGGTATTCATCGCAAAAGACTGAAAAGTCTGAAACTCTTCAATTTTTTTGTTTTGGTGTTCAATCTGTTGTTGTTGACTTTCATTCAGGCCTTTAAGTGATGTTAGCTCTTCTCTGAGGCTCCTCACCTCCTCCGTTTGTGCCCGGGAAAGATTAGCAGTCCTAGAGGATGAAGGCTTTGGGCCCACCCCAAATCCTCTCAAGTACCCTGACCTTGAGCCAAGGACTTCAATAGACATCTCCTCCTGACTCATAGGTACTGCATCAGGTTGCGAACACTTATCTTGCAATTCTACAAATGTTTCCTGTCATTTTTACAAGAACTAAACAAATTAGTTTTATTAAAAAATAAAATTATAATGATTTAGAAAAAAATATTGTCTAGTTACGTACATGATTTTTTTTGCACATCTCATGCATCCAATCATTCTTTTTCTTACTCCAATGAGACTCCTTATAGAAATCCGCAATATGAGGTTTTTGACTGTTATTTTCTATCGCCTGATTTCATTAGTGATGTAATATATAAGGATGTAGTTAATAAGCATTGCAAAGTAAGTAATTTTATAAAAAAATAAAAAATCTATCACCATTATAGACATTGCTGCAGGAAAGGACCTTGACCTGCATGCATGATTGTAGGGCACTAATGCTCGACTGGCTTTAGCTTTTTGTGACTTAACCTACATGATCAGAAAGAACAAATAATTAATTAAAATATTTAGAATAAAAATCTTAGTAAAAGATAAAGTCTCTTAGATGTTACCTTGAAATTCTCCTTAGCCCATACATGGTTGATCAAGTAATTCCAATCATCTTGTGTAATCCCTCGAGGTGGCTTAATTTTGGGATCAACACCATTCTTCACTAACTTTTGAAACTTTCTATGCAATTGGCACTTCCAATCCCTGTATCTGCTCATGCATCTATTTTCAATAGACTTTTGTACCCTTTTATCACAGCATACCCCTTGATATCAAATTTATCCTGCAAATATAGTGTTAATAATTATAATGACAAACAAATTTGAGTATGACTCTCTCCTCTCTATTCCCCCTATCTTATTTTTTATTTAATTTTATTACATTCAAAAAAAATTAAATGACTCAATAATAAAATTATAATTACCAGAACTCGTTGTATGATTACTTCTCTAACAGAGCGATCAATATCAACCCACGAACTAACCCCTTGTATTGGTGCGCCCGCTCTGATCTCCTTTCCAAGCTCCATCATAAAAGATGGGGCATTAATCCCCACTGGCACATTGTACTCTTCTGGGATCTCCACTGGAAGCTTACCAAACCGTGCCACAAGCTTCTCTGTCCCCTTGCCTTTGGTTAGCCCCCGTGTATGCCTCGTGCTCGTAGCTGAGGCTGCAAAGAACACAATGATGTTTTCAGTTAGTATGCATAACACAGTAAAGTAAAATGAAAGTTCAATACAAAAAAATTTTAGAATTTCTACCAACACTGCTGGCCTCAGTAGGTGGACTAGTAATAGGTTCATGTGGGGTCAGTACAAGGTGGGATTGTCGAGGCTGGCGTTGTGACTGTGTCCTCTCCGTTGGAGACACTGTAGGTGTGAAAGCTGATAGAAGATGGGTCTGTTTATGTCCGGGAGCCATTGGTACGATCTGATAAAACAAAATGAGTCACGGACATTAAATGTTATGAATTTTCATATTAAGTATATTGACAAGTCTAAAGTAGAAAATATCATCAAAAGACAAAGCTAAAGAAGAAAGCATCATCAAAAGAATGACAAAGCACATGCTGAACAAAAAGAATGACAATCATACTCTATTTATCAAATCCTGTAAGAGAAAGAAAACAACTTTTACAGCTTATATACATGACATAATTTTTATAGAGTCTGGTGAGAAAGAAATGAAGAGGTTAAAATCTTTATTTGCTGCAGAATTTGAAATGAAAGACTTAAAGCAGTTAAGATAATATGCGCCCCATCCCTCATAAGGCTTAACCATATCAATTTGTTTTGTTCCTACCAAAATGACTAGCACCTTCTCATGCATGTAATTTCGAAATGGCCAAAGCTCTAAAAAAGGTGGACAACAACTATCATTTGTGGATAACAAAATCCGCACTTGAATCACCATTAAGAGTGGAACCAAAATTATTATAAATGGGGTACATATACTTTATGGCTAAAAACAGCATGCCCAGATATATATGGCCTGATACTGGTATGCAGATTCGAAAAGAAAGCATAACTACTGTTTTTAGAGCATTGCCCATGTCGGTTTCTGTGAGAACTGGCTTAATCCTATCAGAGCCCAAGGTATCACCATTCAAATACTTCGAACAATGCCCAGGTACCGAAGCTCAGGTACCGAAGCTTATTCCAGAAGGACAATGCAATTCAAAAATCCTTCTAAGCTCAGTACTATATAAAATTTAAGTGCAGGTACTGAATAAGCTCATTCATAGGACAATGCCTAGGTACTGAATAAGCTGATTCATAGGACAATGCCCAGGACATTGCACTTATTCATAGGACATTGCCCAAGAATAAGTGCATTGTCCTATGAAAAAATTTAAGTGCATTGTCCTATGAATAAGCTCAGTACCTGGGCATTGTCCTATGAAAAATCCTTCTATTTGATATTTTGTCCTATGAAAAATCCTTCTAAGCTCAGGAACCGAAGCTTATTAAAACAACAACACAGCTGATTAGTGAAGGCGCTCAGGTAGTTCATCCGCACGCAAATGGATGTGGATTCGGAGCATTCAAATTATTACATGGGTGCTATGTTTTATACTCTTATCAGAATAGCAACCAATGGAATGGCGGAGATAGCACTTACGGTATCTAGGCTACCAGTTTTCTATAGACAAAGGGACCTACACTTCTATCCTGCATGGGCATATGCCATTCCGACCTCCGTACTCAAGATTCCAGTTTCTTTGGTGGAATCATTTATTTGGACAGCCCTAACTTACTATATAACAGGGTACAGTCCCGAGGCATCAAGGTGAGTGATATTCAGTGCTTCAGTTGTGGGCAATACATAAATGCATCCGATCTAACCTGTCTATTGCCATTTGCCAGGTTTTTCAGCCAGTTTCTTCTCCTCTTTGCTTTGCATCAAATGTTAACATCTCTCTACCGCTTTTTAGCCTCAATTTGCCGAACACAAACCATTGCCTTATCTGCAGGCAACTTGACCTTATTACTATGTTGCCTATTTTGTAAATTCATTCTACCAAGAAGTAAGACGAACTAAAAAATTTCAAATTTCAATGTAGAGAGATAAAAGTGAATTGTGTGTGATTCAATATAGTTGCGCTGCTGCAGCCTCTCTCCCTGCTTGGTTAGAATGGGGGTTTTGGATTTCACCAATCACATATGCAGAGATTGGCATAGCCCTAAATGAATTCAAAGCTCCACAATGGCAAAAGGTGACGGATTTACAGTTATAACTAATGGCTTCAAGTACCGGCAATTTGTTGATTAACCTGAAACAGTTACTATGTTTTCTTATTAACATTGCCTCCTTATTACCATTGATAGATCTCATCAGGAAACATGACTCTAGGACAGCAAGCTTTGATAAACCACGGGCTAAACTTCGAAGGCTACTTTTATTGGTTATCATTGGGGGCATTGTTTGGATGCACAGTAATCTTCAATCTCGGATTTACCTTAGCATTGAGTTACTTAAGCCGTAAGTTTTCTAATGTATATGCCAAGAAAGAGAAATCCAAGTTACATACATTCTTCATATAGTGACACATGTTATAAATTCAGCTCCAAGAACTTCTCAGGCTGTTATTTCCCAACAGCAGATATCTTCACTACAGGAAGGAAAAGATAACATTAGCATCAAAAAACTAGAAAACAAGTCGACAGTGGTTCCTTCTGTAATTGCTACGAGAAGAGATGGTGAGAAGATTATAGGCTGTTGCTTATCTTCATTCTAACCATTATTGTATTTAAAAAAAATGTCTTGGCCTATTTTACAGGAAAAGTTGTATTACCTTTCACACCCCTAACTGTAGCATTTCAAGATGTGCAGTATTTTATCGATACTCCACAGGTGATCGACGTACCATTAAGATTATATTGTAATAGCAATTTACAGATCAAATGTAAAAGATTCGAAATACTATAGCTTTATTGTGCTCATACTCCCCCCACTGTCGCATATCCAATCAGGTGATGAGAGAAAAAGGTTTCACACATAAGAAACTGCAGCTTCTATCTGATATTACGGGGGCATTCAGGTCCGGTATGCTGACAGCTTTGATGGGTGTCAGTGGAGCTGGGAAAACAACTTTGATGGACATTAAAAACACCTCTGACACAACTCTGATACAAATAAGACCACAGGTGCACGACGCTGACCAGTAGATGGAGTAAACACCAAAACACACCCAGCGGAAAACTCAAAAACATTGACATTTGGAACCTCTGCACATTCAAAACACCACAAAAGGCATCGACTTTAACATTTCTAAAAACTGATATTTTTACAAAACAGACTTCTTATTTTTGGACCCTTAATCGAGTCAATACTTTCTTCGAGTCTAAACCGGGTACAGTTGCATTTGTCCAGGTATCAATCAACGCCACGAGCATTGCGCATCCAAGGCCCGGCTCGTACGACTCGAAGAAAGTACCGACTACGATATTCAGCTTCAGTAAAATTGCATCCCCAAAAGTCTAAAACTAGGACAAAAGACTTTGTATACTTGTATGGTAAAATTTCATCCCAAAAATTCTATAGTGAAAACAACACTTCATCACTTATTGTCATCCCCATATCAACACTTCAACACGGATTTCCAAGCAATTCGCGTAACACAACCCAAAACACATATACTTTTATAACAATTCACAAGAGACCATGTGATGATAGCAATGCAACAAGTGAGCCAGGTTTAATAATCATGTGAAAGTTGGATGATAATGAGCCACTAAACATTCCATACCTTGGACGTAGCTTCAACCTGGAGCCCTGTGGACTTTCTTCCCTGCTGCAAATGACAGTTACTTCATTAGCAAATAATTTTCTATCATTATTTATTTTATTTTTTCACTATGAAACTAATAAAGATGCAAAGGCAGGATATACAATAGAAGTGACAAGTATAACATGAAGTTGCTCCGGGCTGCTTATTGACATCAGGGTGATACTTACTGTTTCATATGCGTTGTTTATCTTCTTAAATTTTTCAGTTGCTCCGGGCTGCTTATTGACATCAAGGTGATACTTGATAAATAAAACAATCATTTTTTTTTTCAGTATGGCCACAAAAGTAAATACAATATTCAATATTTTACATATTACCTTTTTTATTCGAGAATTTACCTCCTGGTGCAATCCCAGAGCATGTATTTTCATTTGGTTCTCCTCAATTCTTTTCATTCTTTGCTTCTCGTACTCTGACATCTGATGGGTTGCCCACCCGGGTCTGACCCAAGATTTCTTGTCTTTGGTCATTATTCGTAACTATGATACATAAAATGACAGAATTTAAATAAATAAGAAAAAAAACAAACACTGTGATATATAAATGATATAAAATGTCAAATAAGAAATTTATTAAGAACATTTACCCATTTACAATGCATAAAACAAAAACTACATATCATAATTCATATCAAGATCTATCTCACAATTCATCCTCATCATTAGTATCATCAATGACAATCGGGACAACCCCGGTGGTTTTGTCCTGTTGGAACGCTTCAGTGGGCTCATTATCATCCATCTCAGGTATATCCCATACTCCCCGATGCTGGACCCGTTCTACGACTTTCCAATGAGCACCTAATTTAGTATCATTGACATAAAAGACTTGTTGCGCCTGACTTGGTAGGATAAATGAGTCATTTTGATACCACCGACTCGTGACGTCAATGCTTGTGAAATGTGCGTCGGTGTGTATTGATCTCCACTCCCGGTGTTGAACCATTCACATTGGAACAAAACAATTTTATGACCAAACAGATATTTGAATTCCCAAACTTTGCACAAGTATCCGTAAAAGTCAATCGCTCGTCCCTCATGGTCCCCTACCACAGTTAGCCCACTTTCTGACTTTTATATCGGTCGTCGCGATCTCTACTATGGAATCGGACACCATTGCAAATGCAACCCGAATAAAAATTCACTATCACATCAGGACCATTTGCTATTGACCATAATTCATCAGTTGCTTCTGGTGATCCTTCAGTTCACAATTTATTCATCTACATAAATAATATATAGCAAATGTATTAGATTAACGTTAGTTAACATATTGTTGAGTAATGTTTAAATTTAGATATCTTACACGTTCTCTGAACCAAATTGGAAATTCTTGTCGTTGTATCTGAATGATGTCAGGTCTACTTGGATTTGGTAGCAAATTCTTGTGTTCCCTACTTGAAAAAATATGATGCATAAGTAGAATTAAATGAAGTATCAAAAACTTATATGCTATGTGGAAACATAATTACATAATCACATACTCTAGATATGGCTCCAGTTCAGGGCTATTATACAGCACAAACCATATGGCCATATCATGTTCCTTTTGGGATACTTCGGGAGCCCTTGTGATTAGTCCAAAAGGACGCACATTTTGTGTGAAGACCATCAATCCAGACGTATGTTCACCTCTATCGGCATTCCTTTCTTCTCGATTAAACACGGTTTCGACTCCACTCAGATACATTGAGCAAAAAGTAAGGCACTCTTTGACAATGTAAGCCTCAGCGATCGAACCTTCTGGCCTAGCTCGGTTAGTAACATAGCTTTTCAGAGTTCCGAGAAACCTATAAACAAACACTAATTAGAATAAAGATTACGTCTCTAACACATTTGCACTAAATATAAATTTAAATTACCATATGCATGGTAATAATTACCTTTCAATTGGGTACATCCATCGATATTGCACCGGTCCGGCAAGCATGGCCTCACGTGGCAGGTGAACAGCCAAATGGACCATCACATCAAAGAAGGCCGGGGGAAAAATTTTCTCCAACTTGCAGAGTATGAGAACTATGCGTTCCTCTAATTTCTCCAAATCATTCCGCCTCAATGTCTTAGAGCATATCTCTCGGAAGAAATTGCCCAACTCAAACAGTGTGGTGCATATATCCTTGTTAACGTACCCACGCATCCCGATAAGAAGAAGCCGTTGTATAAGGACATGACAATCGTGACTTTTTAGGCCCAAAATTTTACCATTTTTTGTGCTCACACATCTAGATATATTTGCTGCATAGCCATCTGGATACTTGATGGATCTCAAGAATTCACAAAAACCATCTCTCGCTTTTGGGGTCAACGTGCAAATCGATGGGGGCTTTATAATAGATCCATCAGTCATCCTCTGCAGGTGCAATTCTTTCCTTATGTCCATATCTTCCAAATCTAGACGTGCTTTCTCTGTGTCCTTATTTTTTCCATCAATGCTCAACATCGTTCCAACTGTACTGTCGCATATATTCTTCTCTATGTGCATGACATCAAGGGTGTGCCGAAGCTTCAGTTTCCTCCAGTACGGTAGCTCATATAAAATGCTCTTCTTTGTCCAGCTCAGTTGTAAATGGTCACGGGGTCTTTTCCTGTTGCTCTCATGCTTTCCAAACTTGACATTCGGCAGGCAATCCAATTGCTCTAATATCTTTTCTACTGGCAACTCTAAAGATTTTGACCTCTCCTCATTCTTACCATTAAACGCCTTACTCCTTCGCCAAGGGTGATCATCAGGTAAATAACATCGATGGCCTATGTAACCTATCTTGCTTCTCAATCCTTGTGATAATGCATCCTCATTACAGGGGGGACAAGCAAGATAACCCTTTGTACTCCACCTAGACAAACAACCATATGCTGGAAAGTCATTTATGGTCCATAAAAAAGCAGCATGCATTCGAAAAAAATGTCCTCTGGAGGTATCATAAGTTAATATGCCACCTTCTCATAACTCTTTCAACTCATCAACTAACGGTCGCATGTACACGTCGATCTCTTTCCCTGGTGACTGCGGTCCAGGAATAAGTAAGGTCATAATGAAAAATGGCTCCTTCATGCACTTCCAAGGTGGCAGGTTGTAGTTCATAAGTATTACAGGCCACATACTATAGGAGTTGCTCATGTTTCCGAAAGGGTTGAACCCATCAGTGGCCAGCCCTAACCTCACATTACGAGGCTCCCGTACGAACTCAGGATGCTTCAAATTAAAGTCCTTCCACTCGTCGCTATCGGCTGGATGCCTCAATAGCCTATCATCCATGCGCTTGTCACTGTGCCATCTCATGTCTGTAGCTGTCTTCCTTGACATGTACAATCTCCTCAACCTCGGTGTTAACGGAAAGTATCGTAGTATCTTATGAGGGATCTTCTTGCCCTTGCCATTATCAAGCCTGTATCTAGACTCCCCACATACTGGGCATTTTTCTAGATCTGCATTCTACTTCCAAAATAAGGCGTAATCATTTTGACATGCATGGATTGGAATGTACCCTAAGCCCAGTTCACGTAAGAACCTCTTGGCCTCATAAAGTGATCCCGGAATCAAATGACCTTCTGGCAAAAGGTCCATCAATACCCCCATCAGCATGTCGAATGACTTGTTGCTCCACTTGCTCATTACCTTCACATGGAGCATTTTAATGATGAATGCTAAAAGAGTAAACTTTTTGCAGCCAGATACACTTCACGCTGGGCAGAATCCAATAATTTTTCAAAGTTTTGGACCTCCTCACTCTGAACGTTATTAGCAGCTTCGTCAAATCCCGAATCCCCCCAATTACGGTCCATGTAAGCCCCTCTAATATGGTCTTCCATTAATTCTGGGAGTTCATCCCGACCATTGTCATCACTATCTGTCATTTCAGTATCACCCTCATCATTGTCATTGCCTTCCAAAACATGGGGTTGACTCTCGGGAACAGGTTCCCCATGGTACACCCAGTTCTTGTAAGATGGTATCATCCCATGCCGGACTAAATGCTTTCTCACAGTTTCATCATTATGCCAATCAAAGTTCATGCATTCGTTACACGGGCACCGAATTTTACCATCCTGGCCCGCATTGGCCATTGCAAATTGAACAAATGACCTCACTCCATCGCCATATTGTTGACTTAACCTTTTCCTGAGTGTCATCCAACTCTTGTCCATATCTGATTACATACAAATTAAAGTCAAGGTTAATTCTGGACTATAAGATATAAACTTCAATATATGCATTTGTGTGCGTATATGTATAGACACCATGAAGATGCAAGGATTGGGAGTAGATGATCCTAGTTTAGAAAATAGGCTTAAAATTAAGCAAAAGACTGGATACACATTTTAAATCATAAAAGCATGATCTAATTCACCACTCTCCATGTATATGTTTATATGACCCCAAGAAATCAACTCAAAACACAATCTTAATAAACTTAAAACTCCCAATTGAACGGACCATCAAACTAGGATTCTTTTGAAACAATTACTACTAAAAAGTGACTTCTAAAATCACTTAGAAAATGACCAGATAAAAATCTAAAAGTTACAATAAAATATGGAATCTAAACAATTCTTAGACTTCTAATAAGCTCACGGATCATAGAAAAAATAGACTCAACAAGGACTCCCTAAATTCTAAATCTAATTGACCTTGATAAACTCTTACATATTTCAATATAAATTCTCCTTGATTGGAGAATTTTCGACTCCATCAACTCGAACCGATAGATTAAATTGCTTACTGATCAACAGATGAGGCCGATATTCGACCTCCACTTTGTTCATATCTTCATGATGATACATCAACGACTCAAGGCTTACACACTCATAAAGGCCAGTCAACAGATATGAATATTTTATAGAGTTGATATGATTAAGGGTGGTTGGAAGGAATTAGGGTTTCAAGCTCGACTGAAAGAGAATTCTCTTTGTTCTTGCTACGGGTGAAAATTTTCAGCACAACCGTTGTACCATACAACCAAATAGGTTTTTGGAGAAAATTTAGTCCCGGCGAGAGATGGCGAGAGGAAGAGGTAGATCCCGAGGGAGATCTGGTGGCCGTTCCCCAAGTCACCAGCGGCGAGAGGGCGCAGGTTCCCGAGGGGCGACATTTAGGGCTGGGACGCGCGGGGAGAGAGGCTCTGCGGGAGCGGCGGAGAGGAGTCGTTCCCGAGATAGGCGTCTCGGGGGCTCCTACCACCCCTCCTCGTCGGCCTCTCGTCCTTGTGTCTCCTTCGCCGACGTCGTCCGTCGCCCTGCCCCGCCGCCAGTCAGGGTTTCGAGGCCCTCTCGCCTCCCTGATCTGCCTCATCGCCGGAGGGATCTAGGGCGTCTTTGCCATCGGTGCGGGGAGAGGGACCATACGGTGGCAGCGTGCCGGAACCCCCTTGTGTGCTTCGCCTGTGGGAAGGTGGGGCATACCTCCCACCGGTGCAAGATGTCCAGATCTTCCGGATCTACGGGTTCTTCTTCAACGGGAGCCGGGGCCTCGCTTGATCTTCTCGATGATCCCAGGCGCGCGGAGATGATGGAGGTCCTTAACCGATCTGGGATCTGCCGGGTCTTCCAGAAATCGGTGTCAGCGGCGGAGCTTTCCGGCCACCTCCGGCACGCGTGGCAGGGCTCCTGGGCTTGGCCGGCTCAGGAAATCGGTAATGGGGAATTCCTAGTTGAGTTCCCATTCCGCCAATTCCTGGAGATCGAGGCAGGTCGTGGAGTCCAGGACCTGGGAGCAGTTTCTGTCTCCTTCCGCTCGTGGGAGGAGCTGGGTGGAGCTGTTGCAAGGAGAAGGAGGACAGCCTTGAGGGTCACCATTTTCAGCCTTCCTTTTGACGCCTGGGGGGAGGGCTCGATCCGGACACTTCTGGAGCCATACGGAGAGGTCCGGGAGTGCTTCAACGTCTTCCCAACAATCTCGCACCGGCGCTTCTGTTAAGCTATGACCCTCTGCTACGATCCAATCATGATTCCTCCCTCCTTGAATTTCACCCACGGCGGTGGGGTGTTCCGGGTTCGTCTCACTTCTCAGGTCCTGGGTGATTGCACCACACTCCCTCCGCCTCCCCTGGGATATATGCCTCCTCTGGATCATAGAGTTGGCGGCATTATGCCATCCGGGGAGCCGGTGATCCCGCCTGGTTTCGGTCCACCAGTGGCAGCCGGGCCGCAGCCGACGAGGTTTCGCCAGCAGTGCATTCGCCCACCACCTGTGCCGGCACCAGAGCACGAGGCGGGTTGCAGTCGCGACCCAGGTACTCCATCTCTACAGCAGTTATCCCGAGATACAAGTTTGGGTGCTTCAAATCTCGGTTTTGGCGCGAGTAGAGGCTTGCCTCCTTTTTCTTTTGAGGGTACCCTTGGTGCTTGCGTGGCTACTCCCATCAACCCCTTCGCTGATGAGCACTAGGGTGTTGATGTTGGTCCAGATGTGGGGGGCCCACCCTTGGGTCCCCAGGATGATCTTGTCCCTATCAACGTGGTTTCCTCCACTTCGGGGGAACCTCTTGATCCTAACTCTGATGTCAGCAGGTGCGCTGTAGCAGAGCTGGAGAGTGGAGGGGGAGGGACTACTGCTGGGGCCGAGCAGGATTTTGGAGGACGAGAGGCATCCGCGGATAGTGGCGGCGCTGCCCATCTTAAGTCGGCTAGGAGGAGCTTCAAGCAAATTTTGCAGCGTTCCTCGGAGGATCCGTCGCTAGCCCAAGCTTTGATCTGGTCGAAAATGCGTCTTTTGGAGATGGACCAAGCAGATCCTTCGGTTTCCCTCCCTCTTTCCTTTTTGGATGATGATGTAATCGTAGACATTGCTAAGAAATATGGGTTCATAACTACTCCAGAACTGGAAGGTGTGCGTTTCTTTTTTGATTCTCTCAGAGCCATGGAGGAGAAGCGGGCTAGACTAGCCGCATCCTCCTGAGGAGTGGTTCCGGAGGTGTCTGTGGAGTTGTTTGTTTTGCTTATGAAGATTCTTTCTTGGAATGTGAGAGGGTTAGGAAAGTCGGAGAAAAGACGGGCCGCCAGTTCTTTTGCTTCCATTCATGATGTAGACATCATCTGTATTCAAGAGTCTAAGCGGGAGAATCCGACGAGCCATTTCTTCCGCTCCCTCAGAACTAAGAAAATTGCGAAGTGGGAGGCGAAGGACTCTACGGGAGCGTCAGGTGGTATTCTGGTGGGGTACAATGACGATCTTCTTTTGCTGAAAAGTACGAACGTTGGAGTTTTCTCTCTCTCCCTTATTTTTCAGAATAGATTAGACGGCAAGGAGTGGATGCTTTCTACCGTTTACGGCCCGATAGACCATAGCAGAGGGGATGATTTCTGGACGGAGCTATCCCTACTCCGGGTTAACTTCACTGGGCCTTGGGTGATTGCTGGAGACTTCAATGTGACGAGAGGGTCGAGCGAGAGGCTACGTAGCGGAGGTGATGTTTCGGCTATGAGTGCCTTCTCTCTTTTCATTCGTCAGCAGGAGCTTATTGATCTACCTCTGTCGGGACGTACGTTCACGTGGAGCAACAAGAGGGAAGATCCAATACTGGCCAGGCTAGACCGGTTCCTTATCTCGGTTGATTGGGACTCAAAATTCCCGGGCTCGATCCAGACAGGTCTGGCTTCTTGTGTGTCAGACCATGCCCCGATCCTCCTATCCACTGAATCTATCTCACCCGTTCGGCCACCATTTAGATTCGAGCTGATGTGGTCCTCGGAGGGAGGCCTCGAAGAGAGGTTGGCTGGATGGTGGGATGAAGCCGCCGGTCATGAGAACTCGGCGCTGAACATGACTCGCAAGCTCAGGTTCGTTAAGAAGAAGCTCATTTGCTGGAGCAGGGAGCATTTTGGCAGTGTTCTGAGGCGTAAAACTTATGTACTGTCGGAGATTCATTCTCTTGAAGTGAAGGGGGAATCTTCCGATCTTTCAGCTACGGAGAAGGAGCGGTTGATAGAGCTGAATGAGAGCCTTGTAACCCTTCTGCGGAGAGAGGAAGTGATGTGGTGGCAACGTTCGAAGGAACAATGGATCAAGCAGGGAGTTGCCAATACTTCTTATTTTCATAGAGTGGCGAATGCTAGAAGGAGGAGGAATTTCCTCACCACGCTTTGGCATGAGGAGCAATCGCTGACTTCGACCTCTGATATCCTGGCTGCGGCTACCTCTTTCTTCAAGAGCGCCTTTCGTGAGGATGGTGCGACGTCTGGAGTCTCTTTCGATTGGGCCGGTGTTGATTTCTGAAGACTACCGGATGGCAATAGCTTTGATTCGGAGTTTACTGAAGAGGATTTCCGCAGAGCGGTCTTCCAGTCTAAGGGCGATGGTGCACCGGGGCCGGATGGATTCCCTATGGCGTTCTACCAGAAGTATTGGGACATCTTGAAGTGTGACCTTTGCCGTTTCCTGAGTGATTTCTTTTCGGGCAAGGTGCGTCTCCATTACCTAAATCGCTCTTGGATTATCCTACTTCCTAAGAAATCTGCTGCAGAGACCATTCGAGACTTCAGACCGATCTCTCTGTCGAACTGCCTCTACAAGATCGTCGCGAAGATTCTAGCTAATAGGCTGGCCGACAACATCTCACTGCTGGTCTACCCCTCCCAGACGGCCTTCATTAAAGGGCGCCTGATCCTCGACAGTATAGCGGCAGCCCATGAGACCATCTTCCACCTGCGGGAATCTGGAGAGGAAGGGGTACTGCTCAAGATCGACTTCGAGCAGGCCTTCGATCAGATTCGGTGGGACTTCCTCCTTAGCCTTCTGGAAGCCAAGGGTTTTTCTGCTAAGTGGGTGTCCTGGATCAGAGAGATTTTGGTCTCTTCTAAGCTTTCTTGCCTTATTAATGGGGAGCAGGGCTAGGACTTCAAGGTGTACAAGGGTCTGAAGCAGGGATGCCCACTATCCCCTTATCTGTTTATCTTGGTGGTCGACGCCTTCGATGCTGCGGTTCGCAAGGCGAACTCTGAAGGTCTGGTGAAGGGAGTGGGCGGGCATGGTTGGACTACTTCTAATTTGCATTATGCGGACGATTCGTTACTCTTCACCAGAGCGTGTCCTTTTCAGATGGTCTCCCTGAAGATCCTCCTTTACGGGCTGGAATTGACTTCAGGGCTGAAGATCAACTTCCAGAAGAGCAGCCTGTATTACATCGGTTCAGGGGAAGCCGGTGGCGGTTTGGCCAGGTTACTGAATTGCAGAGAAGGTACCTTGCCGATGAAGTATTGGGGTCTTCCTATCAGCGACAGGGCTCTCAGGCGAGAGGACTGGGAGCAGCTGATTCTGAAGATAGAAAGGCGTTTGGAGGGTTGGAAGGACAGATTTTTGTCCTCTGGTGGTCGACTAGTTCTGGTAAATTCGGTTCTTTCATCGATCCCATCTTACTACCTGTCCTTCTATTTTCTGCCAACTTGGGTGATTGATAGGATCGACAAGATCCGACGCTCCTTCCTGTGGCATGGTGCGGGTTCTTCTACAGGAGGGTACAACCTCATGCGTTGGGACCAGGTCTGTCTCCCAAAGAAGCTGGGTGGTTTGGGTGTCCTAGATCTGCGCCGGTTCAATATCTCGATGCTGGGAAAGTGGTGGTGGCGTTTGCAGCAAGGTTCAGATGGTTCATGGAGGGAAGTTATTCTGTCCCGATATTTCAGGAGATTCTCCCCACTGCACGCGCGGAGTAGTCTCTGGTAAAATTTCACATTTTTGGCGAGGCGTCCTCAAGGTCAAGGACCTCTACAGGGAGGCGACCACTCTCTCCTTAGGTGACGGGAGGGCCATCAGATTCTGGCGGGACACTTGGCTCGGAGATAGGCCTTTGGAGCATCTCTTCCCGTCCCTCTTCTCTTTGGCTCGGAACAAGGGAGCTTTGGTCCGATCCCAGGCGAGTCGGAGGCTGGGTTCTATCGTTTGGAATATTAAACTCCGCGCTCCTTTAGATCGGGACAGTCGGCGGGAGCTGCTGGATCTTTATGTGATTTTGCAGGCGGCTTCCTTCATATCCGAGCGGGATACGGTTCGGTGGAACTACTCATCCTCCGTGCTATTCTCTGTGAGATCCTTCTACGAGCATCTCCTACCTCGAGTGCAGAGTCACCGACCATCAAAGGCTATTTGGAGGACGAAGGCGCCTTCAAAGGTTCAGATTTTGTCTCTGATGGCCTCGAGGAACAAGATTCTTACTAAGGCGAACTTGTTGTGGAGGCACCATCCCCAAGCTTCGGACGCTCTTTGCACCTTCTGCAACACGGAGGAGGAGACCTCATCACATCTGTTACTCGGGTGCCCCTTCGCTCGGCAGCTGTGGGACCATTTCGAAGGCAAGGCCGGTATTTCCTCGCACCCGCTTTCTCTTCAAGGTCTTTGGAGCTCCTGGAGGAGGAGGAGAGTCCCGCTGGGAATCAGAAAACCTTGGGATGTGTTGGTCATGGCAATCGTGTGGGTGATCTAGCTTGAGAGGAATAATCGGATCTTCAATGCTACTTCGGTCTGGCAAGAGAATCTACGAAGGTCGGTTGCTTCTCTTTTCAGGACTTGGATTATTCCTTGGCGTGACAAGTTAGGGGAGGAAGCCTCCTTATTTTGTAACAGCATTCTATCTTGAGTTTTAATTGGTTCTGGTTGGGGTCCGCCAAACCCTCCCTCCCGCAGGAGGGGTTCTCAAAAAAAAAAAATGATTAAGGTTATATTTTAGTAGGTTCTAGTATTCTACAGTATATTTTGGGCATCTGCTGAATTTATAATTTTACAAGTTAATTTGTATTGATTTACAACATAAAGAATCAAAGATAAAGTGATAAGTGATATCTGGTCTAGATTGCACATGTCTGGAAGGAACAACATGATTTTTTGAGACAGCATGATATTTTGAGATAACAACCAGCAGACAACAAACATATTGGCCATTCACTAAATCTTAGTCCATTAATTGCACCCAACAAACATATTGGCCAGCATGTTTGTCGTGTGTCGAAACTAGAGATAATTGCTAGATGAAGGTCTGCGAGTTCCTTCTTCAGGAGGTTCATTTCATTCATAAACATGCTCCGTCACGTCTGTTGCATCTGCTACTTGCCAACTCTTGATTACTTAAGCACTCATGTTAGTGTATTTATAAAAGCCCCCTACGTTTCATGCAAAGCCCATCAGCAGGACTGACGCAATGGAGGAGTCGAGGAGATGGGAGGAGATGGTGAGCGACTGCTTGGTCGACATCATCCGACGACTGGGCCTCGAGGACCTGACGCTGAGTGTGCCCTTCGTCTGCAAGTCCTGGCACCGAGCTGCGCTCGATCCACTATGCTGGAGGTCCCTGGACTTCAGTGCGTTGAGTTTCATGCCATGGAGTGGCTTCACCAAGTCCTTCAAGGCCCGGTACTCGGTGCAACGCTTCTCCTTCACCGGCTTCATGAAGCTCGCTGTCGGTCACAGCTGCGGGTCTGTGGTGGAGCTCAGATTCCCTCCGATGCTTGGCTCGCTGAAAGACTTGGTTTACGCGTCAAATGAGTGAGTACATACCAAAATCAAATTGTTAGTCATATCTATAGTCTAGTCTAATGCGTATATCATTTCTCTGGACATAAGTCTCATATGAGGACACTATATATATTATCCTACTAGCCCTAATGAAAAGATTCCTTCTCCACAAAACCCTAACTCTCTCTCTCTCTCTCTCTCTCTCTCTCTCTCTCTCTCTCTCTCTCTCTCTCTGGGCCGTCTCGATACAAACTAAGGCCTACGGCAAAAATTCTAAATGGGACCTTTTTATTTAAAATTTTTTAAAATATTATTATTACTAAAAAATAGATAATATGAAAAAACTATTTAAAATTTATTCATCTAGCTTTTTGGGAAGCAAAATTGCTAATGGTGCTTTAATATTCAAGCGTTTCCAAAATATCTTTTTCAAAAATGGCTCGGTCGATGTTGCCGTGTCAAATGGAGAAGGTGGAGAGAGAGAGAGAGAGAGAGAGAAAGAGAGAGAGAGAGAGGATTTTTTTATTTTTGGTAACAGGTTTTATGCATGGCTGGAGAGAGAGAGAGAGAGAGAGAGAGAGAGAGAGAGAGAGAGAGAGAGAGAGAGAGAGAGAGAGAGAGAGAGAGAGAGTGAGTGAGTGAGAGAGGATTTTTTTTATTTTTGGTAACAGGTTTTATGCATGGCTGACAGCTGATGTCTCGGAATCCGATGAAAATGTAATAACGGACATTTATATTATTGTACGTGGGGCCGTGAAGTTTTTTTTTTCTCTTATTTTGGTGCCATGGGCCATGCAAAACTGTTGCTGTAGTAGTGTTTTGGGCCCAAACCATAACTAAAGGCCCAGTTAATGGGGGCCTTCTTCACAAGTGAGGCCTTAGGCAGTTGCCTGAGTTGCCTCACTATTGGGCCGGCCCTGTGAGTCTCTCTCTCTCTCTCACTCTCTCTCTCTCTCTCTCTCTCTCTCTCTCTCTCTCTCTCTCTCTCTCTCTCTTTCTCTTTCTCTCCCTCTCCTAGGGTTATTGGTAACACAAATAGTTAGCGGATTTTTTTAAGTGTTTCTCAAATCATTCATGGGATGTCTGCAGATGCCCAAGATTGAAGCTTCTTGGCTTGCCTAATTTGGCATCCGCCGATGAGGCTCAAATCCCAAGAATTATAGGAAAATGGAAGGATCTCGAAAGGCTGGAGATGGAATCGAGGCCTTCTTCCGTCCGAGATATGGTATTCGAGATCAGCCTCAGCTGCAATCGGTTTACCACGCTCAAAATGTGCGGTCTGATCAAGGAGGAGGATGCAATGGCGATTGTTAATCATCTCCCAAAGATCAAGTGTTTGTGCTTGAGGAAGGCGTATTTGCGCAAGGAAGAATTGCTATTGATAATGGATGGTTGTAAGGAGTTGGAGAGGTTGAGTGTGGATGGTTGCTTTGGTTTCGAAGCCGACGCCGAAATTCTGAGAAAAGCTTCTGGTATCAAAAACTTCGAGCAAGAAGGTTCTAGAACAAGCGGTGATTATGGTTATAACTATGTTATATGAAGATTGTATTGTTCCCATCCCCTTTCCCCTTTCCGATTTTTCCTTTTCCTCGTTTGGGTTAGTGTTTCGGGAGTGGGTTCCTGGCCTCCTCGAGTGCCACCGGAGGCAACGGGGAGGCCGGGATTTGGGTCTTCTCAACACCAAGGATGAGATATATTCCCTCTTCCTCCCCTTTGTAAGTAGGGTGTCCCTGACAGGCAGCGTTTTGTGCTCGGAAATCCAGGGTCGTTCGGCAGTTGGCGGCCCTCTTTCGGCATCGACGTCGGGGTCGATGTTCTTGCCGGTTTTAGAAGGATGGTTGGATCTGGCCCCGGTGTGAGGTTCTTAGCCGGTGGTTGTCCAGAACTTCTTCTCTGGCCGGTGAGCTGCTCCTGGCGATGCGGCGGCGGCAGCGGCTCGTTGACAGGGAGGCGGATCCGTTGTCGACTCCTACTTCTTAGCTGATTTGCGGGTTCTGGCAATGATCGCCTCTTTTTGCTGTGTTTTCTCTCTTTGTGGTTTCCTTTGCTGTGTTTTCCCCGGATCTAGAGTTCTCGCCGGGTGTGGCAGGATGGTTTTCGACTCTTACATATTTCTAAATCTAAATTCTAAATTGACCTTGATAAACTCTTACATATTTCAATATAAATTCTCCTTGATTGGAGAATTTTCGACTCCATCAACTCGAATCGATAGATTAAATTGCTTACTGATCAACAGATGAGGCCGATATTCGACCTCCACTTTGTTCATATCTTCATGATGATACATCAATGACTCAAGGCTTACACACTCGTAAAGGCCAGTCAACAGATATGAATATTTTATAGAGTTGATATGATTAAGGTTATATTTTAGTAGGTTCTAGTATTCTACAGTATATTTTGGGCATCTGCTGAATTTATAATTTTACAAGTTAATTTGTATTGTTTTACAACATAAAGAATCAAAGATAAAGTGATAAGTGATATCTGGTCTAGATTGCACATGTCTGGAAGGAACAACATGATTTTTTGAGACAGCATGATATTTTGAGATAACAACCAGCAGACAACAAACATATTGGTCATTCACTGAATCTTAGTCCATTGCACCCAACAAACATATTGGCCAGCATGTTTGTCGTGTGTCGAAACTAGAGATAATTGCTAGATGAAGGTCTGCGAGTTCCTTCTTCAGGAGGTTCATTTCATTCATAAACATGCTCCGTCACGTCTGCTGCATCTGCTACTTGCCAACTCTTGATTACTTAAGCACTCATGTTAGTGTATTTATAAAAGCCCCGTACGTTTCATGCAAAGCCCATCAGCAGGACTGAAGCAATGGAGGAGTCGAGGAGATGGGAGGAGATGGTGAGCGACTGCTTGGTCGACATCATCCGACGATTGGGCCTCGAGAACTTGACGCTGAGCGTGCCCTTCGTCTGAAGTCCTGGCACCGAGCTGCGCTCGACCCACTGTGCTGGAGGTCCCTGGACTTCAGTGCGTTGAGTTTCATGCCATGGAGTGGCTTCACCAAGTCCTTCAAGGCCCGGTACTCGGTGCAACGCTTCTCCTTCACCCGGCTTCATGAAGCTCGCTGTCGGTCACAGCTGCGGGTCTGTGGTGGAGCTCAGATTCCCTCCGATGCTTGGCTCGCTGAAAGACTTGGTTTACGCATCAAATGAGTGAGTACATACCAAAATCAAAGTGTTAGTCATATCTATAGTCTAGTCTAATGAGTATATTATTTCTCTGGACACAAGTCTCATATGAGGACACTATATATATTATCCTACTAGCCCTAATGAAAAGATTCCTTCTCCACAAAACCCTAACTCTCTCTCTCTCTCTCTCTCTCTCTCTCTCTCTCTCTCTCTCTAGGCCGTCTCGATACAAACTGAGGCCTACGGCAAAAATTCTAAATGGGACCTTTTTATTTAAAATTTTTTAAAATAATATTATTACTAAAAAATAGATAATATGAAAAAATTATTTAAAATTTATTCATCTAGCTTTTTGGGAAGCAAAATTGCTAATGGTGCTTTTATATTCAGGCGTTTCCAAAATATCTTTTTCAAAAATGGCTCGGTCGGTGGTCGGTGGTCGATGTTGCCGTGTCAAATGGAGAAGGTGGAGAGAGAGAGAAAGAGAGAGAGGATTTTTTTTATTTTTGGTAACAGGTTTTATGCATGGCTGACAGCTGATGTCTCGGAATCCGATAAAAGTGTAATAACGGACATTTATATTATTGTACGTGGGGCTGTGTAGTTTTTTTTCTCTTATTTTTGTGCCATGGGCCACTACAAGAAAAGACATATTCTGCGATATATTAAAGCATCGCCAAAAGTAGTTATATTCATCGCGAAATATCTTTCGCGACGCTTCAAATTGCGTCGCGAAGACGTCGCCTATTCCCCGTCTGGGAATACTTTCGGCGATGTAATAAAAATGCGTCGCCGAAAGCATTACTAACCGTGACGCAATCAAAGTGCGTCGCCGAAAGCATTATTAACCGCGACGCAATAAGCGTCGCCAATTGAAACAAAAAACGTCGCTGAAATGACCTCACACGTCGCAAAAACAACTAATTAAGCTTATATGTAGAACATTTAGCGACGCACCGTATGCATCACCAAAAGTAAAAATATTTGGCGACGTATATAATAGCGTCGCCAATAACTTCTAGCGATCAAATAATAGCGTCGTAGAATGCATACTTTGGTATCGTATAATATATATATTTAGCGACGTAATAATTGCATCGTCGAATTTATCCATTGAGCCAAATATATACATTAGGCGATGTAGTTATCGCACCGCAGAATATACACATTAAGTGACGTAATGTATTACATGTGTCACCAAAAGTCAAATTCTTAATATTATTTGGTTAAATATTAATTTTTTTTTCATGAAATCTTTATATACATGCATTCATCTATACACATTTCATTGAAAATAAAAACACACAAGTATTTATTTAAACTCAATTAAAGCTAAATAAAAAAAATTAAATTATTCCTCTAAGTACAAATGTTTATCCATACTCATTTCTATTAAGGATCAGTAATATAAAACTAACATCCATAACATCAACTGAAGGATTACAAAAAAAATTGTCTTTGAAGATGATGCCGCATCTTTTTTGAAATGCCAAATAAAATAGTAGATACTGATGGCTAATATGATCCGTTCGCAGGCCACTGAAGTCAATCGTCCATCTATATAAAAAATAAAAGAAAAGAATAACAATTAGTTTTCCATGAAGTAGTTAAGTTATTTTCTAATGATAAGAATCGACTTAAAGAATTACATTATATTAGAAATTAATGTATTATGTGCTAGATACTAACCAAGAAGAAGGCATCTCTTGATCATCACCTGATGAACTCTCTCCACTCTGACTCTCTGAAATAAGACCTGCCCGTCGTAGGGTATTCATCGCAAAAGACTGAAAAGTCTGAAACTCTTCAATTTTTTTGTTTTGGTGTTCAATCTGTTGTTGTTGACTTTCATTCAGGCCTTTAAGTGATGTTAGCTCTTCTCTGAGGCTCCTCACCTCCTCCGTTTGTGCCCGGGAAAGATCAGCAGTCCTAGAGGATGAAGGCTTTGGGCCCACCCCAAATCCTCTCAAGTACCCTGACCTTGAGCCAAGGACTTCAATAGACATCTCCTCCTGACTCATAGGTACTGCATCAGGTTGCGAACACTTATCTTGCAATTCTACAAATGTTTCCTGTCATTTTTACAAGAACTAAACAAATTAGTTTTATTAAAAAATAAAATTATAATGATTTAGAAAAAAATATTGTCTAGTTACGTACATGATTTTTTTTGCACATCTCATGCATCCAATCATTCTTTTTCTTACTCCAATGAGACTCCTTATAGAAATCCGCAATATGAGGTTTTTGACTGTTATTTTCTATCGCCTGATTTCATTAGTGATGTAATATATAAGGATGTAGTTAATAAGCATTGCAAAGTAAGTAATTTTATAAAAAAATAAAAAATCTATCACCATTATAGACATTGCTGCAGGAAAGGACCTTGACCTGCATGCATGATTGTAGGGCACTAATGCTCGACTGGCTTTAGCTTTTTGTGACTTAACCTACATGATCAGAAAGAACAAATAATTAATTAAAATATTTAGAATAAAAATCTTAGTAAAAGATAAAGTCTCTTAGATGTTACCTTGAAATTCTCCTTAGCCCATACATGGTTGATCAAGTAATTCCAATCATCTTGTGTAATCCCTCGAGGTGGCTTAATTTTGGGATCAACACCATTCTTCACTAACTTTTGAAACTTTCTATGCAATTGGCACTTCCAATCCCTGTATCTGCTCATGCATCTATTTTCAATAGACTTTTGTACCCTTTTATCACAGCATACCCCTTGATATCAAATTTATCCTGCAAATATAGTGTTAATAATTATAATGACAAACAAATTTGAGTATGACTCTCTCCTCTCTATTCCCCCTATCTTATTTTTTATTTAATTTTATTACATTCAAAAAAAATTAAATGACTCAATAATAAAATTATAATTACCAGAACTCGTTGTATGATTACTTCTCTAACAGAGCGATCAATATCAACCCACGAACTAACCCCTTGTATTGGTGCGCCCGCTCTGATCTCCTTTCCAAGCTCCATCATAAAAGATGGGGCATTAATCCCCACTGGCACATTGTACTCTTCTGGGATCTCCACTGGAAGCTTACCAAACCGTGCCACAAGCTTCTCTGTCCCCTTGCCTTTGGTTAGCCCCCGTGTATGCCTCGTGCTCGTAGCTGAGGCTGCAAAGAACACAATGATGTTTTCAGTTAGTATGCATAACACAGTAAAGTAAAATGAAAGTTCAATACAAAAAAATTTTAGAATTTCTACCAACACTGCTGGCCTCAGTAGGTGGACTAGTAATAGGTTCATGTGGGGTCAGTACAAGGTGGGATTGTCGAGGCTGGCGTTGTGACTGTGTCCTCTCCGTTGGAGACACTGCAGGTGTGAAAGCTGATAGAAGATGGGTCTGTTTATGTCCGGGAGCCATTGGTACGATCTGATAAAACAAAATGAGTCACGGACATTAAATGTTATGAATTTTCATATTAAGTATATTGACAAGTCTAAAGTAGAAAATATCATCAAAAGACAAAGCTAAAAAAGAAAGCATCATCAAAAGAATGACAAAGCACATGCTGAACAAAAAGAATGACAATCATACTCTATTTATCAAATCCTGTAAGAGAAAGAAAACAACTTTTACAGCTTATATACATGACATAATTTTTATAGAGTCTGGTGAGAAAGAAATGAAGAGGTTAAAATCTTTATTTGCTGCAGAATTTGAAATGAAAGACTTAAAGCAGTTAAGATAATATGCGCCCCATCCCTCATAAGGCTTAACCATATCAATTTGTTTTGTTCCTACCAAAATGACTAGCACCTTCTCATGCATGTAATTTCGAAATGGCCAAAGCTCTAAAAAAGGTGGACAACAACTATCATTTGTGGATAACAAAATCCGCACTTGAATCACCATTAAGAGTGGAACCAAAATTATTATAAATGGGGTACATATACTTTATGGCTAAAAACAGCATGCCCAGATATATATGGCCTGATACTGGTATGCAGATTCGAAAAGAAAGCATAACTACTGTTTTTAGAGCATTGCCCATGTCGGTTTCTGTGAGAACTGGCTTAATCCTATCAGAGCCCAAGGTATCACCATTCAAATACTTCGAACAATGCCCAGGTACCGAAGCTCAGGTACCGAAGCTTATTCCAGAAGGACAATGCAATTCAAAAACCCTTCTAAGCTCAGTACTATATAAAATTTAAGTGCAGGTACTGAATAAGCTCATTCATAGGACAATGCCTAGGTACTGAATAAGCTGATTCATAGGACAATGCCCAGGACATTGCACTTATTCATAGGACATTGCCCAAGAATAAGTGCATTGTCCTATGAAAAAATTTAAGTGCATTGTCCTATGAATAAGCTCAGTACCTGGGCATTGTCCTATGAAAAATCCTTCTATTTGATATTTTGTCCTATGAAAAATCCTTCTAAGCTCAGGAACCGAAGCTTATTAAAACAACAACACAGCTGATTAGTGAAGGCGCTCAGGTAGTTCATCCGCACGCAAATGGATGTGGATTCGGAGCATTCAAATTATTACATGGGTGCTATGTTTTATACTCTTATCAGAATAGCAACCAATGGAATGGCGGAGATAGCACTTACGGTATCTAGGCTACCAGTTTTCTATAGACAAAGGGACCTACACTTCTATCCTGCATGGGCATATGCCATTCCGACCTCCGTACTCAAGATTCCAGTTTCTTTGGTGGAATCATTTATTTGGACAGCCCTAACTTACTATATAACAGGGTACAGTCCCGAGGCATCAAGGTGAGTGATATTCAGTGCTTCAGTTGTGGGCAATACATAAATGCATCCGATCTAACCTGTCTATTGCCATTTGCCAGGTTTTTCAGCCAGTTTCTTCTCCTCTTTGCTTTGCATCAAATGTTAACATCTCTCTACCGCTTTTTAGCCTCAATTTGCCGAACACAAACCATTGCCTTATCTGCAGGCAACTTGACCTTATTACTATGTTGCCTATTTTGTAAATTCATTCTACCAAGAAGTAAGACGAACTAAAAAATTTCAAATTTCAATGTAGAGAGATAAAAGTGAATTGTGTGTGATTCAATATAGTTGCGCTGCTGCAGCCTCTCTCCCTGCTTGGTTAGAATGGGGGTTTTGGATTTCACCAATCACATATGCAGAGATTGGCATAGCCCTAAATGAATTCAAAGCTCCACAATGGCAAAAGGTGACGGATTTACAGTTATAACTAATGGCTTCAAGTACCGGCAATTTGTTGATTAACCTGAAACAGTTACTATGTTTTCTTATTAACATTGCCTCCTTATTACCATTGATAGATCTCATCAGGAAACATGACTCTAGGACAGCAAGCTTTGATAAACCACGGGCTAAACTTCGAAGGCTACTTTTATTGGTTATCATTGGGGGCATTGTTTGGATGCACAGTAATCTTCAATCTCGGATTTACCTTAGCATTGAGTTACTTAAGCCGTAAGTTTTCTAATGTATATGCCAAGAAAGAGAAATCCAAGTTACATACATTCTTCATATAGTGACACATGTTATAAATTCAGCTCCAAGAACTTCTCAGGCTGTTATTTCCCAACAGCAGATATCTTCACTACAGGAAGGAAAAGATAACATTAGCATCAAAAAACTAGAAAACAAGTCGACAGTGGTTCCTTCTGTAATTGCTACGAGAAGAGATGGTGAGAAGATTATAGGCTGTTGCTTATCTTCATTCTAACCATTATTGTATTTAAAAAAAATGTCTTGGCCTATTTTACAGGAAAAGTTGTATTACCTTTCACACCCCTAACTGTAGCATTTCAAGATGTGCAGTATTTTATCGATACTCCACAGGTGATCGACGTACCATTAAGATTATATTGTAATAGCAATTTACAGATCAAATGTAAAAGATTCGAAATACTATAGCTTTATTGTGCTCATACTCCCCCCACTGTCGCATATCCAATCAGGTGATGAGAGAAAAAGGTTTCACACATAAGAAACTGCAGCTTCTATCTGATATTACGGGGGCATTCAGGTCCGGTATGCTGACAGCTTTGATGGGTGTCAGTGGAGCTGGGAAAACAACTTTGATGGACATTAAAAACACCTCTGACACAACTCTGATACAAATAAGACCACAGGTGCACGACGCTGACCAGTAGATGGAGTAAACACCAAAACACACCCAGCGGAAAACTCAAAAACATTGACATTTGGAACCTCTGCACATTCAAAACACCACAAAAGGCATCGACTTTAACATTTCTAAAAACTGATATTTTTACAAAACAGACTTCTTATTTTTGGACCCTTAATCGAGTCAATACTTTCTTCGAGTCTAAACCGGGTACAGTTGCATTTGTCCAGGTATCAATCAACGCCACGAGCATTGCGCATCCAAGGCCCGGCTCGTACGACTCGAAGAAAGTACCGACTACGATATTCAGCTTCAGTAAAATTGCATCCCCAAAAGTCTAAAACTAGGACAAAAGACTTTGTATACTTGTATGGTAAAATTTCATCCCAAAAATTCTATAGTGAAAACAACACTTCATCACTTATTGTCATCCCCATATCAACACTTCAACACGGATTTCCAAGCAATTCGCGTAACACAACCCAAAACACATATACTTTTATAACAATTCACAAGAGACCATGTGATGATAGCAATGCAACAAGTGAGCCAGGTTTAATAATCATGTGAAAGTTGGATGATAATGAGCCACTAAACATTCCATACCTTGGACGTAGCTTCAACCTGGAGCCCTGTGGACTTTCTTCCCTGCTGCAAATGACAGTTACTTCATTAGCAAATAATTTTCTATCATTATTTATTTTATTTTTTCACTATGAAACTAATAAAGATGCAAAGGCAGGATATACAATAGAAGTGACAAGTATAACATGAAGTTGCTCCGGGCTGCTTATTGACATCAGGGTGATACTTACTGTTTCATATGCGTTGTTTATCTTCTTAAATTTTTCAGTTGCTCCGGGCTGCTTATTGACATCAAGGTGATACTTGATAAATAAAACAATCATTTTTTTTTTCAGTATGGCCACAAAAGTAAATACAATATTCAATATTTTACATATTACCTTTTTTATTCGAGAATTTACCTCCTGGTGCAATCCCAGAGCATGTATTTTCATTTGGTTCTCCTCAATTCTTTTCATTCTTTGCTTCTCGTACTCTGACATCTGATGGGTTGCCCACCCGGGTCTGACCCAAGATTTCTTGTCTTTGGTCATTATTCGTAACTATGATACATAAAATGACAGAATTTAAATAAATAAGAAAAAAAACAAACACTGTGATATATAAATGATATAAAATGTCAAATAAGAAATTTATTAAGAACATTTACCCATTTACAATGCATAAAACAAAAACTACATATCATAATTCATATCAAGATCTATCTCACAATTCATCCTCATCATTAGTATCATCAATGACAATCGGGACAACCCCGGTGGTTTTGTCCTGTTGGAACGCTTCAGTGGGCTCATTATCATCCATCTCAGGTATATCCCATACTCCCCGATGCTGGACCCGTTCTACGACTTTCCAATGAGCACCTAATTTAGTATCATTGACATAAAAGACTTGTTGCGCCTGACTTGGTAGGATAAATGAGTCATTTTGATACCACCGACTCGTGACGTCAATGCTTGTGAAATGTGCGTCGGTGTGTATTGATCTCCACTCCCGGTGTTGAACCATTCACATTGGAACAAAACAATTTTATGACCAAACAGATATTTGAATTCCCAAACTTTGCACAAGTATCCGTAAAAGTCAATCGCTCGTCCCTCATGGTCCCCTACCACAGTTAGCCCACTTTCTGACTTTTATATCGGTCGTCGCGATCTCTACTATGGAATCGGACACCATTGCAAATGCAACCCGAATAAAAATTCACTATCACATCAGGACCATTTGCTATTGACCATAATTCATCAGTTGCTTCTGGTGATCCTTCAGTTCACAATTTATTCATCTACATAAATAATATATAGCAAATGTATTAGATTAACGTTAGTTAACATATTGTTGAGTAATGTTTAAATTTAGATATCTTACACGTTCTCTGAACCAAATTGGAAATTCTTGTCGTTGTATCTGAATGATGTCAGGTCTACTTGGATTTGGTAGCAAATTCTTGTGTTCCCTACTTGAAAAAATATGATGCATAAGTAGAATTAAATGAAGTATCAAAAACTTATATGCTATGTGGAAACATAATTACATAATCACATACTCTAGATATGGCTCCAGTTCAGGGCTATTATACAGCACAAACCATATGGCCATATCATGTTCCTTTTGGGATACTTCGGGAGCCCTTGTGATTAGTCCAAAAGGACGCACATTTTGTGTGAAGACCATCAATCCAGACGTATGTTCACCTCTATCGGCATTCCTTTCTTCTCGATTAAACACGGTTTCGACTCCACTCAGATACATTGAGCAAAAAGTAAGGCACTCTTTGACAATGTAAGCCTCAGCGATCGAACCTTCTGGCCTAGCTCGGTTAGTAACATAGCTTTTCAGAGTTCCGAGAAACCTATAAACAAACACTAATTAGAATAAAGATTACGTCTCTAACACATTTGCACTAAATATAAATTTAAATTACCATATGCATGGTAATAATTACCTTTCAATTGGGTACATCCATCGATATTGCACCGGTCCGGCAAGCATGGCCTCACGTGGCAGGTGAACAGCCAAATGGACCATCACATCAAAGAAGGCCGGGGGAAAAATTTTCTCCAACTTGCAGAGTATGAGAACTATGCGTTCCTCTAATTTCTCCAAATCATTCCGCCTCAATGTCTTAGAGCATATCTCTCGGAAGAAATTGCCCAACTCAAACAGTGTGGTGCATATATCCTTGTTAACGTACCCACGCATCCCGATAAGAAGAAGCCGTTGTATAAGGACATGACAATCGTGACTTTTTAGGCCCAAAATTTTACCATTTTTTGTGCTCACACATCTAGATATATTTGCTGCATAGCCATCTGGATACTTGATGGATCTCAAGAATTCACAAAAACCATCTCTCGCTTTTGGGGTCAACGTGCAAATCGATGGGGGCTTTATAATAGATCCATCAGTCATCCTCTGCAGGTGCAATTCTTTCCTTATGTCCATATCTTCCAAATCTAGACGTGCTTTCTCTGTGTCCTTATTTTTTCCATCAATGCTCAACATCGTTCCAACTGTACTGTCGCATATATTCTTCTCTATGTGCATGACATCAAGGGTGTGCCGAAGCTTCAGTTTCCTCCAGTACGGTAGCTCATATAAAATGCTCTTCTTTGTCCAGCTCAGTTGTAAATGGTCACGGGGTCTTTTCCTGTTGCTCTCATGCTTTCCAAACTTGACATTCGGCAGGCAATCCAATTGCTCTAATATCTTTTCTACTGGCAACTCTAAAGATTTTGACCTCTCCTCATTCTTACCATTAAACGCCTTACTCCTTCGCCAAGGGTGATCATCAGGTAAATAACATCGATGGCCTATGTAACCTATCTTGCTTCTCAATCCTTGTGATAATGCATCCTCATTACAGGGGGGACAAGCAAGATAACCCTTTGTACTCCACCTAGACAAACAACCATATGCTGGAAAGTCATTTATGGTCCATAAAAAAGCAGCATGCATTCGAAAAAAATGTCCTCTGGAGGTATCATAAGTTAATATGCCACCTTCTCATAACTCTTTCAACTCATCAACTAACGGTCGCATGTACACGTCGATCTCTTTCCCTGGTGACTGCGGTCCAGGAATAAGTAAGGTCATAATGAAAAATGGCTCCTTCATGCACTTCCAAGGTGGCAGGTTGTAGTTCATAAGTATTACAGGCCACATACTATAGGAGTTGCTCATGTTTCCGAAAGGGTTGAACCCATCAGTGGCCAGCCCTAACCTCACATTACGAGGCTCCCGTACGAACTCAGGATGCTTCAAATTAAAGTCCTTCCACTCGTCGCTATCGGCTGGATGCCTCAATAGCCTATCATCCATGCGCTTGTCACTGTGCCATCTCATGTCTGTAGCTGTCTTCCTTGACATGTACAATCTCCTCAACCTCGGTGTTAACGGAAAGTATCGTAGTATCTTATGAGGGATCTTCTTGCCCTTGCCATTATCAAGCCTGTATCTAGACTCCCCACATACTGGGCATTTTTCTAGATCTGCATTCTACTTCCAAAATAAGGCGTAATCATTTTGACATGCATGGATTGGAATGTACCCTAAGCCCAGTTCACGTAAGAACCTCTTGGCCTCATAAAGTGATCCCGGAATCAAATGACCTTCTGGCAAAAGGTCCATCAATACCCCCATCAGCATGTCGAATGACTTGTTGCTCCACTTGCTCATTACCTTCACATGGAGCATTTTAATGATGAATGCTAAAAGAGTAAACTTTTTGCAGCCAGATACACTTCACGCTGGGCAGAATCCAATAATTTTTCAAAGTTTTGGACCTCCTCACTCTGAACGTTATTAGCAGCTTCGTCAAATCCCGAATCCCCCCAATTACGGTCCATGTAAGCCCCTCTAATATGGTCTTCCATTAATTCTGGGAGTTCATCCCGACCATTGTCATCACTATCTGTCATTTCAGTATCACCCTCATCATTGTCATTGCCTTCCAAAACATGGGGTTGACTCTCGGGAACAGGTTCCCCATGGTACACCCAGTTCTTGTAAGATGGTATCATCCCATGCCGGACTAAATGCTTTCTCACAGTTTCATCATTATGCCAATCAAAGTTCATGCATTCGTTACACGGGCACCGAATTTTACCATCCTGGCCCGCATTGGCCATTGCAAATTGAACAAATGACCTCACTCCATCGCCATATTGTTGACTTAACCTTTTCCTGAGTGTCATCCAACTCTTGTCCATATCTGATTACATACAAATTAAAGTCAAGGTTAATTCTGGACTATAAGATATAAACTTCAATATATGCATTTGTGTGCGTATATGTATAGACACCATGAAGATGCAAGGATTGGGAGTAGATGATCCTAGTTTAGAAAATAGGCTTAAAATTAAGCAAAAGACTGGATACACATTTTAAATCATAAAAGCATGATCTAATTCACCACTCTCCATGTATATGTTTATATGACCCCAAGAAATCAACTCAAAACACAATCTTAATAAACTTAAAACTCCCAATTGAACGGACCATCAAACTAGGATTCTTTTGAAACAATTACTACTAAAAAGTGACTTCTAAAATCACTTAGAAAATGACCAGATAAAAATCTAAAAGTTACAATAAAATATGGAATCTAAACAATTCTTAGACTTCTAATAAGCTCACGGATCATAGAAAAAATAGACTCAACAAGGACTCCCTAAATTCTAAATCTAATTGACCTTGATAAACTCTTACATATTTCAATATAAATTCTCCTTGATTGGAGAATTTTCGACTCCATCAACTCGAACCGATAGATTAAATTGCTTACTGATCAACAGATGAGGCCGATATTCGACCTCCACTTTGTTCATATCTTCATGATGATACATCAACGACTCAAGGCTTACACACTCATAAAGGCCAGTCAACAGATATGAATATTTTATAGAGTTGATATGATTAAGGGTGGTTGGAAGGAATTAGGGTTTCAAGCTCGACTGAAAGAGAATTCTCTTTGTTCTTGCTACGGGTGAAAATTTTCAGCACAACCGTTGTACCATACAACCAAATAGGTTTTTGGAGAAAATTTAGTCCCGGCGAGAGATGGCGAGAGGAAGAGGTAGATCCCGAGGGAGATCTGGTGGCCGTTCCCCAAGTCACCAGCGGCGAGAGGGCGCAGGTTCCCGAGGGGCGACATTTAGGGCTGGGACGCGCGGGGAGAGAGGCTCTGCGGGAGCGGCGGAGAGGAGTCGTTCCCGAGATAGGCGTCTCGGGGGCTCCTACCACCCCTCCTCGTCGGCCTCTCGTCCTTGTGTCTCCTTCGCCGACGTCGTCCGTCGCCCTGCCCCGCCGCCAGTCAGGGTTTCGAGGCCCTCTCGCCTCCCTGATCTGCCTCATCGCCGGAGGGATCTAGGGCGTCTTTGCCATCGGTGCGGGGAGAGGGACCATACGGTGGCAGCGTGCCGGAACCCCCTTGTGTGCTTCGCCTGTGGGAAGGTGGGGCATACCTCCCACCGGTGCAAGATGTCCAGATCTTCCGGATCTACGGGTTCTTCTTCAACGGGAGCCGGGGCCTCGCTTGATCTTCTCGATGATCCCAGGCGCGCGGAGATGATGGAGGTCCTTAACCGATCTGGGATCTGCCGGGTCTTCCAGAAATCGGTGTCAGCGGCGGAGCTTTCCGGCCACCTCCGGCACGCGTGGCAGGGCTCCTGGGCTTGGCCGGCTCAGGAAATCGGTAATGGGGAATTCCTAGTTGAGTTCCCATTCCGCCAATTCCTGGAGATCGAGGCAGGTCGTGGAGTCCAGGACCTGGGAGCAGTTTCTGTCTCCTTCCGCTCGTGGGAGGAGCTGGGTGGAGCTGTTGCAAGGAGAAGGAGGACAGCCTTGAGGGTCACCATTTTCAGCCTTCCTTTTGACGCCTGGGGGGAGGGCTCGATCCGGACACTTCTGGAGCCATACGGAGAGGTCCGGGAGTGCTTCAACGTCTTCCCAACAATCTCGCACCGGCGCTTCTGTTAAGCTATGACCCTCTGCTACGATCCAATCATGATTCCTCCCTCCTTGAATTTCACCCACGGCGGTGGGGTGTTCCGGGTTCGTCTCACTTCTCAGGTCCTGGGTGATTGCACCACACTCCCTCCGCCTCCCCTGGGATATATGCCTCCTCTGGATCATAGAGTTGGCGGCATTATGCCATCCGGGGAGCCGGTGATCCCGCCTGGTTTCGGTCCACCAGTGGCAGCCGGGCCGCAGCCGACGAGGTTTCGCCAGCAGTGCATTCGCCCACCACCTGTGCCGGCACCAGAGCACGAGGCGGGTTGCAGTCGCGACCCAGGTACTCCATCTCTACAGCAGTTATCCCGAGATACAAGTTTGGGTGCTTCAAATCTCGGTTTTGGCGCGAGTAGAGGCTTGCCTCCTTTTTCTTTTGAGGGTACCCTTGGTGCTTGCGTGGCTACTCCCATCAACCCCTTCGCTGATGAGCACTAGGGTGTTGATGTTGGTCCAGATGTGGGGGGCCCACCCTTGGGTCCCCAGGATGATCTTGTCCCTATCAACGTGGTTTCCTCCACTTCGGGGGAACCTCTTGATCCTAACTCTGATGTCAGCAGGTGCACTGTAGCAGAGCTGGAGAGTGGAGGGGGAGGGACTACTGCTGGGGCCGAGCAGGATTTTGGAGGACGAGAGGCATCCGCGGATAGTGGCGGCGCTGCCCATCTTAAGTCGGCTAGGAGGAGCTTCAAGCAAATTTTGCAGCGTTCCTCGGAGGATCCGTCGCTAGCCCAAGCTTTGATCTGGTCGAAAATGCGTCTTTTGGAGATGGACCAAGCAGATCCTTCGGTTTCCCTCCCTCTTTCCTTTTTGGATGATGATGTAATCGTAGACATTGCTAAGAAATATGGGTTCATAACTACTCCAGAACTGGAAGGTGTGCGTTTCTTTTTTGATTCTCTCAGAGCCATGGAGGAGAAGCGGGCTAGACTAGCCGCATCCTCCTGAGGAGTGGTTCCGGAGGTGTCTGTGGAGTTGTTTGTTTTGCTTATGAAGATTCTTTCTTGGAATGTGAGAGGGTTAGGAAAGTCGGAGAAAAGACGGGCCGCCAGTTCTTTTGCTTCCATTCATGATGTAGACATCATCTGTATTCAAGAGTCTAAGCGGGAGAATCCGACGAGCCATTTCTTCCGCTCCCTCAGAACTAAGAAAATTGCGAAGTGGGAGGCGAAGGACTCTACGGGAGCGTCAGGTGGTATTCTGGTGGGGTACAATGACGATCTTCTTTTGCTGAAAAGTACGAACGTTGGAGTTTTCTCTCTCTCCCTTATTTTTCAGAATAGATTAGACGGCAAGGAGTGGATGCTTTCTACCGTTTACGGCCCGATAGACCATAGCAGAGGGGATGATTTCTGGACGGAGCTATCCCTACTCCGGGTTAACTTCACTGGGCCTTGGGTGATTGCTGGAGACTTCAATGTGACGAGAGGGTCGAGCGAGAGGCTACGTAGCGGAGGTGATGTTTCGGCTATGAGTGCCTTCTCTCTTTTCATTCGTCAGCAGGAGCTTATTGATCTACCTCTGTCGGGACGTACGTTCACGTGGAGCAACAAGAGGGAAGATCCAATACTGGCCAGGCTAGACCGGTTCCTTATCTCGGTTGATTGGGACTCAAAATTCCCGGGCTCGATCCAGACAGGTCTGGCTTCTTGTGTGTCAGACCATGCCCCGATCCTCCTATCCACTGAATCTATCTCACCCGTTCGGCCACCATTTAGATTCGAGCTGATGTGGTCCTCGGAGGGAGGCCTCGAAGAGAGGTTGGCTGGATGGTGGGATGAAGCCGCCGGTCATGAGAACTCGGCGCTGAACATGACTCGCAAGCTCAGGTTCGTTAAGAAGAAGCTCATTTGCTGGAGCAGGGAGCATTTTGGCAGTGTTCTGAGGCGTAAAACTTATGTACTGTCGGAGATTCATTCTCTTGAAGTGAAGGGGGAATCTTCCGATCTTTCAGCTACGGAGAAGGAGCGGTTGATAGAGCTGAATGAGAGCCTTGTAACCCTTCTGCGGAGAGAGGAAGTGATGTGGTGGCAACGTTCGAAGGAACAATGGATCAAGCAGGGAGTTGCCAATACTTCTTATTTTCATAGAGTGGCGAATGCTAGAAGGAGGAGGAATTTCCTCACCACGCTTTGGCATGAGGAGCAATCGCTGACTTCGACCTCTGATATCCTGGCTGCGGCTACCTCTTTCTTCAAGAGCGCCTTTCGTGAGGATGGTGCGACGTCTGGAGTCTCTTTCGATTGGGCCGGTGTTGATTTCTGAAGACTACCGGATGGCAATAGCTTTGATTCGGAGTTTACTGAAGAGGATTTCCGCAGAGCGGTCTTCCAGTCTAAGGGCGATGGTGCGCCGGGGCCGGATGGATTCCCTATGGCGTTCTACCAGAAGTATTGGGACATCTTGAAGTGTGACCTTTGCCGTTTCCTGAGTGATTTCTTTTCGGGCAAGGTGCGTCTCCATTACCTAAATCGCTCTTGGATTATCCTACTTCCTAAGAAATCTGCTGCAGAGACCATTCGAGACTTCAGACCGATCTCTCTGTCGAACTGCCTCTACAAGATCGTCGCGAAGATTCTAGCTAATAGGCTGGCCGACAACATCTCACTGCTGGTCTACCCCTCCCAGACGGCCTTCATTAAAGGGCGCCTGATCCTCGACAGTATAGCGGCAGCCCATGAGACCATCTTCCACCTGCGGGAATCTGGAGAGGAAGGGGTACTGCTCAAGATCGACTTCGAGCAGGCCTTCGATCAGATTCGGTGGGACTTCCTCCTTAGCCTTCTGGAAGCCAAGGGTTTTTCTGCTAAGTGGGTGTCCTGGATCAGAGAGATTTTGGTCTCTTCTAAGCTTTCTTGCCTTATTAATGGGGAGCAGGGCTAGGACTTCAAGGTGTACAAGGGTCTGAAGCAGGGATGCCCACTATCCCCTTATCTGTTTATCTTGGTGGTCGACGCCTTCGATGCTGCGGTTCGCAAGGCGAACTCTGAAGGTCTGGTGAAGGGAGTGGGCGGGCATGGTTGGACTACTTCTAATTTGCATTATGCGGACGATTCGTTACTCTTCGCCAGAGCGTGTCCTTTTCAGATGGTCTCCCTGAAGATCCTCCTTTACGGGCTGGAATTGACTTCAGGGCTGAAGATCAACTTCCAGAAGAGCAGCCTGTATTACATCGGTTCAGGGGAAGCCGGTGGCGGTTTGGCCAGGTTACTGAATTGCAGAGAAGGTACCTTGCCGATGAAGTATTGGGGTCTTCCTATCAGCGACAGGGCTCTCAGGCGAGAGGACTGGGAGCAGCTGATTCTGAAGATAGAAAGGCGTTTGGAGGGTTGGAAGGACAGATTTTTGTCCTCTGGTGGTCGACTAGTTCTGGTAAATTCGGTTCTTTCATCGATCCCATCTTACTACCTGTCCTTCTATTTTCTGCCAACTTGGGTGATTGATAGGATCGACAAGATCCGACGCTCCTTCCTGTGGCATGGTGCGGGTTCTTCTACAGGAGGGTACAACCTCATGCGTTGGGACCAGGTCTGTCTCCCAAAGAAGCTGGGTGGTTTGGGTGTCCTAGATCTGCGCCGGTTCAATATCTCGATGCTGGGAAAGTGGTGGTGGCGTTTGCAGCAAGGTTCAGATGGTTCATGGAGGGAAGTTATTCTGTCCCGATATTTCAGGAGATTCTCCCCACTGCACGCGCGGAGTAGTCTCTGGTAAAATTTCGCATTTTTGGCGAGGCGTCCTCAAGGTCAAGGACCTCTACAGGGAGGCGACCACTCTCTCCTTAGGTGACGGGAGGGCCATCAGATTCTGGCGGGACACTTGGCTCGGAGATAGGCCTTTGGAGCATCTCTTCCCGTCCCTCTTCTCTTTGGCTCGGAACAAGGGAGCTTTGGTCCGATCCCAGGCGAGTCGGAGGCTGGGTTCTATCGTTTGGAATATTAAACTCCGCGCTCCTTTAGATCGGGACAGTCGGCGGGAGCTGCTGGATCTTTATGTGATTTTGCAGGCGGCTTCCTTCATATCCGAGCGGGATACGGTTCGGTGGAACTACTCATCCTCCGTGCTATTCTCTGTGAGATCCTTCTACGAGCATCTCCTACCTCGAGTGCAGAGTCACCGACCATCAAAGGCTATTTGGAGGACGAAGGCGCCTTCAAAGGTTCAGATTTTGTCTCTGATGGCCTCGAGGAACAAGATTCTTACTAAGGCGAACTTGTTGTGGAGGCACCATCCCCAAGCTTCGGACGCTCTTTGCACCTTCTGCAACACGGAGGAGGAGACCTCATCACATCTGTTACTCGGGTGCCCCTTCGCTCGGCAGCTGTGGGACCATTTCGAAGGCAAGGCCGGTATTTCCTCGCACCCGCTTTCTCTTCAAGGTCTTTGGAGCTCCTGGAGGAGGAGGAGAGTCCCGCTGGGAATCAGAAAACCTTGGGATGTGTTGGTCATGGCAATCGTGTGGGTGATCTAGCTTGAGAGGAATAATCGGATCTTCAATGCTACTTCGGTCTGGCAAGAGAATCTACGAAGGTCGGTTGCTTCTCTTTTCAGGACTTGGATTATTCCTTGGCGTGACAAGTTAGGGGAGGAAGCCTCCTTATTTTGTAACAGCATTCTATCTTGAGTTTTAATTGGTTCTGGTTGGGGTCCGCCAAACCCTCCCTCCCGCAGGAGGGGTTCTCAAAAAAAAAAAATGATTAAGGTTATATTTTAGTAGGTTCTAGTATTCTACAGTATATTTTGGGCATCTGCTGAATTTATAATTTTACAAGTTAATTTGTATTGATTTACAACATAAAGAATCAAAGATAAAGTGATAAGTGATATCTGGTCTAGATTGCACATGTCTGGAAGGAACAACATGATTTTTTGAGACAGCATGATATTTTGAGATAACAACCAGCAGACAACAAACATATTGGCCATTCACTAAATCTTAGTCCATTAATTGCACCCAACAAACATATTGGCCAGCATGTTTGTCGTGTGTCGAAACTAGAGATAATTGCTAGATGAAGGTCTGCGAGTTCCTTCTTCAGGAGGTTCATTTCATTCATAAACATGCTCCGTCACGTCTGTTGCATCTGCTACTTGCCAACTCTTGATTACTTAAGCACTCATGTTAGTGTATTTATAAAAGCCCCCTACGTTTCATGCAAAGCCCATCAGCAGGACTGACGCAATGGAGGAGTCGAGGAGATGGGAGGAGATGGTGAGCGACTGCTTGGTCGACATCATCCGACGACTGGGCCTCGAGGACCTGACGCTGAGCGTGCCCTTCGTCTGCAAGTCCTGGCACCGAGCTGCACTCGACCCACTGTGCTGGAGGTCCCTGGACTTCAGTGCTTTGAGTTTCATGCCATGGAGTGGCTTCACCAAGTCCTTCAAGGCCCGGTACTCGGTGCGACGCTTCTCCTTCACCGGCTTCATGAAGCTCGCTGTCGGTCACAGCTGCGGGTCTGTAGTGGAGCTCAGATTCCCTTCGTTGCTTGGCTCGCTGAAAGACTTGGTTTACGCGTCAAATGAGTGAGTACATACCAAAATCAAAGTGTTAGTCATATCTATAGTCTAGTGCAGTGCGTATATTATTTCTCTGGACACAAGTCTCATATGCGGACACTATATATATTATCCTACTAGCCCTAATGAAAATATTCCTTCTCCACAAAACCCTAACTTTCTCTCTCTCTCTCTCTCTCTGGGCCGTCTCGATACAAACTGAGGCCTACGGCAAAAATTATAAATGGAACCTTTTTATTTAAAATTTTTTAAAATAATATTATTACTTAAAAATAGATAATATGAAAAAACTATTTAAAATTTATTCTTCTAGCTTTTTGGGAAACAAAATTGCTAATGGTGCTTTTATATTCAAGCGTTTCCAAAATATCTTTTTCAAAAATGGCTCGGTCGGTGTTGCCGTGTCAAATGGAGAAGGTGGAGAGAGAGAGAGAGAGAGAGAGAGAGAGAGAGGATTTTTTTATTTTTGGTAACAGGTTTTATGCATGGCTGGAGAGAGAGAGAGAGAGAGAGAGAGAGAGAGAGAGAGAGGATTTTTTTATTTTTGGTAACAGGTTTTATGCATGGCTGGAGAGAGAGAGAGAGAGAGAGAGAGAGAGAGAGAGAGAGAGTGAGTGAGAGAGGATTTTTTTTATTTTTGGTAACAGGTTTTATGCATGGCTGATAGCTGATGTCTCGGAATCCGATGAAAGTGTAATAACGGACATTTATATTATTGTACGTGGGGCCGTGAAGTTTTTTTTCTCTCTTATTTTGGTGCTGGGCCATGCAAAACTGTTGCTGTAGTAGTGTTTTGGGCCCAAACCATAACTAAAGGCCCAGTTAATGGGGGCCTTCTTCACAAGTGAGGCCTTAGGCAGTTGCCTGAGTTGCCTCACTATTGGGCCGGCCCTGTGAGTCTCTCTCTCTCTCTCTCTCTCTCTCTCTCTCTCTCTCTCTCTCTCTTTCTCTCTCTCTCCTAGGGTTATTGGTAACACAAATAGTTAGCGGATTTTTTTAAGTGTTTCTCAAATCATTCATGGGATGTCTGCAGATGCCCAAGATTGAAGCTTCTTGGCTTGCCTAATTTGGCATCCGCCGATGAGGCTCAAATCCCAAGAATTATAGGAAAATGGAAGGATCTCGAAAGGCTGGAGATGGAATCGAGGCCTTCTTCCGTCCGAGATATGGTATCCGAGATCAGCCTCAGCTGCAATCGGTTTACCACGCTCAAAATGTGCGGTCTGATCAAGGAGGAGGATGCAATGGCGATTGTTAATCATCTCCCAAAGATCAAGTGTTTGTGCTTGAGGAAGGCGTATTTGCGCAAGGAAGAATTGCTATTGATAATGGATGGTTGTAAGGAGTTGGAGAGGTTGAGTGTGGATGGTTGCTTTGGTTTCGAAGCCGACGCCGAAATTCTGAGAAAAGCTTCTGGTATCAAAAACTTCGAGCAAGAAGGTTCTAGAACAAGCGGTGATTATGGTTATAACTATGTTATATGAAGATTGTATTGTTCCCATCCCCTTTCCCCTTTCCGATTTTTCCTTTTCCTCGTTTGGGTTAGTCTTTCGGGAGTGGGTTCCTGGCCTCCTCGAGTGCCACCGGAGGCAACGGGGAGGCCGGGATTTGGGTCTTCTCAACACCGAGGATGAGATATATTCCCTCTTCCTCCCCTTTGTAAGTAGGGTGTCCTTGACAGGCAGCGTTTTGTGCTCGGAAATCCAGGGTCGTTCGGCAGTTGGCGGCCCTCTTTCGGCATCGACGTCGGGGTCGATGTTCTTGCCGGTTTTAGAAGGATGGTTGGATCTGGCCCCGGTGTGAGTTTCTTAGCCGGTGGTTGTCCAGAACTTCTCTGGCCGGTGAGCTGCTCCTGGCGATGCAGCGGCGGCAGCGGCTCGTTGACAGGGAGGCGAATCCGTTGTCGACTCCTACTTCTTAGGTGATCTGCGGGTTCTGGCGATGATCGCCTCTTTTTGCTGTGTTTTCTCTCTTTGTGGTTTCCTTTGCTGTGTTTTCCCCGGATCTAGAGTTCTCACCGGGTGTTGCAGGATGGTTTGCCGGGCTGCAGCTGTTTGTCTACCTTTGTTGGTGGCCTGGTTGGTTGTCTGCGACTGTTTGTCTACCAATGTTGCCTACCGACTATTTGTCCACCGGTGTTGGTTCCCGACCAGATGTGGTCGTCCTTGCTAGTGCCGGCATGTGACACCTCCATGGGGGTCTTTCTGTGACCTCCACCTTGGCAATACCAAAAAAAAAAATATTGTATTGGAATTAGGTACCCAAAAAAAAAAAAAGATTGTATTGGAATTGGGTTGGTTTCAAATACTGGTGGCAACAGGTTGGGTTGGGTCGGCCCTAACCCAACCCATATCCATACCAAGTCTGGTATAGCGGGTTCATACCCGACATATACCCATTCGGTTATAAGAGGGCCAGCCCATACTCGGTCAATTCTTATTTGGGTTTTGGATCGGGTTTCGGGTTTTCATTATGGGAATTTCATCTTTTTTTCTCCACCGTAAATGCACAGTTGTTTGAATAAAAATTTAATGTTATTATATTGAAATATCAAGAACCTCTTAAGATTTTTTATTATATTGGTTTTAGTAGGGTATGAGATTGGGTACAATTTGGAAAGGGATATGAGTTCGGTTAGAATTTATGTTTATTACAATGAGTTTCAAGTCCAATCATATTATCTAATATCCACAACTTTGAAGGAGAAGTCGGAAATCGGATTTTGAGTATGCACATTAATTGAGGTATTCGTATCCATACCCGAAGGTTGATCAGGTTGAGTTTCTATAACCGTACCCTACTCAAACCATGGTTGGGTGTAAAATCTATATCCATAATCGAAATATGGGGTTGGGTATAAATCTTTTTTTCTCCACCGCAAGTTTGAATAAAAATTTAATATTATTATATTGAAATATCAAAAACCTCTTAAGATTTTTTTATTATATTGGTTTTAGTAGGGTATGAGATTGGGTACAATTTGGAAAGGGATATGAGTTCGGTTAGAATTTATGTTTATTACAATGAGTTTCAAGTCCAATCATATTATCTAATATCCACAACTTTGAAAGGGAAGTCGGAAATCGGATTTTGAGTATGCGCATTAATTGAGGTATTCGTATCCATACCCGAAGGTTGATCGGGTAGAGTTGTTGTAGCTCGTGTGTCTTGAGCGTGGATTTTCTGTATTAACATTAATAAAGATGACTTTGATTATTGCTTTAATTAGAATACTACTTTGGTATATGTTAATACACATATAATAAAGGACTCTAGGGAACACAGTAGGCCACTGAGGCGCATGGTGGAACCATACTTGGAAGACCTAGTGGACCAGTTGTGTGTAGACCTAGAACTAGTTCACAGCTTAGGTGACGTCGGTCGCTTCACCGAGAATAAGCTGTTGGCAGGTAAAGGATGTAGTGAAGTCTCCACCACGGAAACGTGGGATTCCCATTCACCTGACCAAGCACAATGATCGTGTTGAACAGGAACTAAGACGGTGCACAGTTCAGTGATTCAGACAGTGGTGCATAAACTGTCTTACTACTATAGATAATCTGTTCTTAACCCTGAGGGACCATGTACAATAGGCCAACCAGTTGTGTGGTGCTTTGATGTGCCAACGTGTGCAGACCTTCCATAGTCCAATACCACGGTACGTTGGCTTACCCGGCTGGCGCTTGAGTGACATGTAATCCCTACAAGTTATCCGAACGCCAGTGTTAGATGGGTGTGTTTTGATGAGTCAATCTGTCTATACAGTTAACCCAAGCCTGGTGGTTGTCAGTATGACTGACGATATTCCGGATGCTAGGCATAGCACCGGAAGGTGTGTGGTGTTATAGATGACAAGTCATCAATTCCTAGTCAGATGATCGATCGGGATCTGACGGTGCTCCCCACCGCCCGAGTCGTATCATGGCACCAGTAATAGGAGGGACTAAGGATTATCAGAGTATAGTAGATAACAGGGTTACGAGTGAGTAATATAAGTTTAGAATCACTAGAGTTCAACTCGCGTCGCACTCTGGGTGGCTACACGGGTTAATCGGATTAGGGCTGATTAACAGAATTTTCGGTGTGTCACCGGAACAGTTAATCAGGGATCCGGTTGGAGCTAGAGATCCCAAACCCTGAAGGTTCCATCCTGTCGTTGTGTATAGAAATTGTTCCCCGACCTTGTTGGATACGTTGGATGAGAAGTAGCGCGATGGAGCACAAGCCCGGAGCCTAAGAACCTAATTCACATGTATTAGGGGCCGTAGGGGTATTTTGATAAATACTGAAATATGGCTCAGAACATATTGAATATGAATATTATAATGAGCGGAATAATTTCAGGAGCTCATAGGCGCTGACGGAACTCGATTCCGAGTAGTGCACCTCACTCAATCTCTCTTTCAGGTTTTTACTTTTCGTGAAGGGCGTTTTCATCCAGGCTTCACGATAGGCTTGTGGAAACCATAAAAATCGCCCCCTCTCATCCCTATCTACTAGGGGCCGGCCCTAGCTTGCTTGTAGCACTAGGAGGCTGGCCCTATAAGAGAAATAGAGAGGGAGAGGCCGGCCCTAGCCTCTCCCCTCTCTAAAATCCGAACCCCCTCTCCCTCTCTCCCTCTCTGAGGTTTCGGCCAAGGAAGAAAGAGGGGGAAGAAGGAGTAAGGAAGGAGAAGAAAGAAGTGAGAAAGAGAAGGAGGAGATCTCACGGCTCGCCATCGTCTTCGCAATAAATTCCTCCGTCGGCTTATAGTCCTTGCACTCAGAGATAGGACTTCAAGGATTCCTCAATTCGCAAAGGACAAGATGCCATCCGACAGCTTCCCTTGCGATTCACGTGCGGTTCATCATCATTCTGTTCTCTCTGGATCATAGATCCATAAGGTATGATGATTCTAAATACCTAACTAGATGCATGCATATCTTCTGTAGATCGTAGTATGGCTCTAGGGTGTCCGTACATATGCTAAGATCATAGATTTGCATGTAGATTATTTTGTAGAATTAATTGTAATGAAACATATACCGTATGATCTTCGGATCTATCTTTTGCTTCCGCTGCGACTCTAATAAGCGGATCCAATTCCAACAATTGGTATCAGAGCACACTTTGGTGTATGTTTCATGCATGAATTTGTAAAAACATCATGTGAATATATGATGGCATATGCTTTCGTCGGGATTCGACATAGATCATGCATATGGATTGTGCTATGTATCGTCTTTTTGCAGGTGCCGCGCTGAATAGTAATCTGTGATTGCATGCCTCCGGGGGTCGGACCCCGGATTTATTTTTGCATTGATTATTATTGTGCTTGTGGATTTTAAAGCTCTAGATGGGCGGGGGTGGAAGTTGACCACCCTCGGTTCCCTGGCCATGTTTTCTAGGATTGTTTCCTTTTCTTTCTAGCGAAATTATACACGAACGAGCACTTGCTCAGAGTGTGTTAGTTTTTTGGTCACAGGAAGAAGGAGATGATGCTACATTCACAGTTCGGGCAAGTGGTACCATAGTGTGCAAAGACCCGGCAAAAGCGTGCATGTTGGCGATGATCGGGATCGTCGTCAGATATCGTGCAGAACGAAAGTGCAGGATATCTTAACTGTGCTATTCAAGTTCAGGGGTCGAACCCTAGACTTGATTCAGTTTGGATGTTATTTCTGTTAATTCTCTTTACTTAGTGTTTAGAGAACCCCGATGATAATTTAATTATCTATCTTGTTTGTTAGTTAGTCTCTAGATCAGGCTTAGGGTTAATACTAAGCTTATGGATTCATCAGTGTTTCTATATGGTTCTAACACGTGCGAATCCGGTGGCTAGCTAAAAGAAAATATGGTAACCGCCCTCGTGGTAGTTCAGGTAGCCAAGTACTATGCACCGAGATAGACGCAGTGTTAAATTTGTTTAGAGATAACTAATGTCTCTATAAGAAGTATGATAACCCTAATGGGATGCTTTATCCCCACATGGTCCTAGCGACCAAGGTAGGTTAGGATTCTACTACGTGATACCCGTTTCTAGTTGACGTTTGATGGTAGTGTGAACTCATCACGATTTGGTAATGCCACCATTAGGTTGAGGTCCGACGGAGGTTGTCGGATGTCCCTATTTGGCCAGCATCGAAACCTATAATGAGATGCGGTCTACTATGACATCAGGCATCAAATTGTGAATGAGGCGTCATTCTAGTGGGAGTCCTTTCCACGTTGACCTTAGGCTAGGCTCCAGATATTAGGATTATGGGCAAACTAGTGAGGTATCAGGATCCTTGGAATCTATGTAATGTGATCCTTGCAAGAAAGGCAAAAGCTGAGTATTCGAGGTAGGGACTATGATATTTTCCAAGGATACTAATACTTTGCGGGAAGGTTTGTAATCCTAGTGGGAGTGCGATAGACCAGGGTCTAAGTCTAGAAGGTCGTGACCTTTCTAGATATGCATAAAATCTCATAAAAAAGGGATGTGTAAGAGGTTCCCTCCAAAGGGGAGCCCCTGGCCTCCACAATCAACCGGCTAAGGGACTGGGTAGGAGGTACGCAGTTCGATATTCCCACCGGGTGAGAGCTGTGTTTCCTTCCATGCTGGTTCGCCTAGTGGTTTCCTTCAAGACATAGAGGATGCCGGTGGCAGTGGGTGATGGTTTTTTCTGCACCGCGGGAGCCTATGAACCCCCCTACCGATACCACCTAGATTTGTGGGAAGCATCCAAAAGCTTGTGTGAAGTCGCCGTTACTGCGCACACGAGTCACATAAAGCTGGCCAAAAGAAAACTGGGAGGTCTTTCAATATGCCATGGGTAATTCTGATGAAGACTGGTTGTAAAAACCCCGTTGGCAGAAGCGGTTGTATGCTCTCACCAAGATGCTGTCTCCAATTCAAGGCCGATAGTCTCAGTGCTCGAGCCCATGGAATTTAGATTCCTGGATGTCTCCACTTGAGGTAGTGAAGACATAGCGGCTGGAGTAAACATTATCTATTTTTAAATTCCATAAAATAGATTGTGGTAGACCCTAATTTTTGCTTTAAACTATTATTTACAGAAATCATGACCAAGCTCGACCCCCTTGCCTCCATCCTTAATGATAACAAACTTACGGGACCAAACTACAAGGACTGGAAGCGTAACCTGATGCTTGTCCTAAGGGTTGGCAAACACATAATTGCCCTAAGTACCCCTCAACCGGCCATACCGGGACCAAGTGCTACTGAGGCTCAGTTGAAGGAATGGAAATACTGGCTAGATACTGATGAGATGTGCAAGTGCTACATAGTGGCATCCTTATAGACCGTCCTTCAGAAACAAGTCGAAGACATGGCCTTCGCTTCAGATATGATGCTATACTTAAAGGAAATATTCGAGGGTCGTAGTCGGGTAACTCGTTACCTGACCATCAAGAAATTGGTGTCCACAAAGATGGCAGAGGGGACTTTAGTTTGGGATCATATGCTGAAATTATTTGGCTATGTGAATAAGCTTGGTTCCTTCGATGTCATCTTGGATGCAGAGATTCAGACCGACATTTTCCTCGTGTCTCTGTCAGGAGCGTTTGAGGGATTCGTTACCAAGTTTAACCTTAACCGATTGGAGATGTCTAACGCAGAGCTTCTAGCGGCGCTCCAGGCGGTAGATGACGGGATGAAGGCAGGAACCCAATCCTTGAACGTAGAGCGGAAGTCTTCTCTGAAAGCCAAAGGCAAGTTTCAGAAAAGAAAGTCTAAGAAGCCTGTGAAGATGGGCCAGGTGCAGTCGAAGGTTCCTAAGCAGGATGGTTCGGCGAAGCCCAAAGGAAAATGTTTCCGATGTGGCAAGAAGGGGCACTGGAAGGGTGACTGTCGTGCGGCTCCCAAGAAGGCTAAGATAGGTATATCTCAAATCCACATAGTGGAATCCCTTGTAGCATCCAGTTGTTCTCCAGTTTTATGGATTGTGGATTCTGGTTCCACTAACCATGTTTGCAATAATTTGTAGGGGTTCAAGGAGATAAAAAAACTGGGTGATGGGGAGATAATCCTAAGCATGGGAACTGAGGCCGTGGCAGAGGCTGAAGCAGTTGGAGATATCTTCTTGCAGTTTCTTGATGGAAGAAGTTTATTACTTAGAGACATACTTTATGTACCGTTCTTGAGACGAAATTTAATTTCTGTTTCCTTATTAAATAATAAAGGTTTTTCAGTTTTATTTGATACTTCTGGTGTGTCAATTAAGTTGAATGGTTTATTTGTTTGTAAGGGAAAGACACAGAATGGTCTCTATGTAATTTACTCCAATCATAAGTAGGATAACATAACTGAAGCATGTGTAGTTAATTCATCTAAAAAGAAAAATCACTCAGATAATCCAATACTCCTTTGGCATCTAAGGCTTGGACACATAGCCTCAGACATGATTCATAGGTTGGTTAAGGTAGGACTTTAAGTCCAAATATTTTAAAAAGTCTACCAATGTGTGAGTCTTGCATGGAAGGCAAGATGACTAAAAGATCTTTCCGAGCCAAAGATAGCAGATCTCAGGAGGTATTAGAGTTGCTACATACTGATGTATGTGGGCCCATAAGTGTCCGTGCCATAGGAGGCTTCGAGTATTTCATCACCTTCACGGATGATCACTCGAGGTTTGGATACATATACCTAATGCGGCAGAAGTCTGAATCCTTTGATAAGTTCAAGGAGTTCAGAGCTGAAGTAGAAAAGCAGACGAGCAAGAGTATCAAGTCTCTTCGATCGGATCGAGGAGACGAATACCTATCGGATGAATTTATTAGGTACCTACGTGAGCATGGGATCGTATCCCAGTTGACTGCACCAGGGACACCACAACAAAACGGTGTATCTGAGAGAAGAAACCGAACTTTATTAGACATGGTTTGGACTATGATGAGTTATGTAACATTGCCACCTAGTTTTTAGGGATATGCCCTAGAGACGGTAGTATATACTTTGAACTTTGTTCCATCAAAGTCAGTACCTCTGACTCCTTGGGAGCTATGGTTGAAGCGAAAGCCAAGCCTACAACACTTTAGGATTTGGGGTTGTCTAGCACATGTGCAGAAGGACAAACAAGATAAAATGGAGTCAAAGACTAAGGTATGTCTGTTCGTTGGGTATCCAAAAGGGACAAAGGGTGGTTTATTTTACGATCCTGAGGATAGAAAGGTTATCGTCTCGACGAACTCCGTATTCCTGGAACAGGATTATTTAATAGACCATAAGCCTAACAATAAAGTAGTTCTTGAAGAATTACTTGGTACTGATGGGAGTACGCAGACAGAAAATGTAGTGGGAGCCGATACCACTAAGATAAACAATACTGTAGAATCGACTCCTATGGAACCACCGCAGGCTCGTCGCAGTGGGAGGACCATAAGTGCTCCTGATAGATACATTAGAGAAGCCTTCTTGGTAGATCCAGAGTTTCAAGAGGATGATTCTCTAAACTATGACGAAGCGATGGTATCCTCTAACCATACAGCATGGTAGAAAGTCATGAAGGCAGAACTGACATCGATGTCCCAAAACTCAGTCTGGACACTTGTAACACCGCCTCATAACATTAAACCTATTGGATGTAAGTGGGTGTACAAAAGAAAAAGAGGTCCGGATGGTACCGTTGAGATTTACAAAGTTAGACTAGTCGCTAAGGGTTATACCCAGCGAGAAGGGATCAACTATGACAAAACCTTTTCGCTAGTGGCTATGCTTAAGTCAATCTGGATCCTCTTGTCCATTGCAGCCCATTATGATTGGGAGATCTGGCAAATGGACGTCAAGACCGCATTCCTCAACGAGGATTTGGAAGAAGACATTTATATGTCCCAGCCTCTAGGCTTTATCGTAAAAGGTCAGGAAAGTCTGGTGTGAAAGTTGCAAAGGTCCATTTATGGACTGAAGCAAGCATCCAGAAGTTGGAACATGCGTTTTGATCAGGCAATTGAGTCTTATGGATTTGAACAGAACGTGGATGAACCATGTGTTTATAAAAGGAGCGATAAGACTACAGTAGTTTTTCTGGTACTTTACGTGGATGATATCCTACTCATTGGAAACGATATTGGAACGTTGTCTACAGTGAAGGTGTGGTTATCCTCTCAATTTGACATAAAAGACCTGGGTAAAGCGAGTTATGTTTTGGGGATCAAGATAACTCGAGATCGCCAGAACAAGACTCTCTCGTTGTCACAGTCAGCCTACATAGATACTATCTTGGTCAGATTGAGTATGCATAACTCCAAGAAGGGACTGGTTCCATTCAGACATGGAATGAAATTGTCCAAGGATCAGGGTCCTGAGGAGAGGGCAGAGGTACAGAAGATACCTTATGCTTCGCGCTATAGGGAGTCTGATGTATGCTATACAGTACACGAGACCAGATATATGCTATGCAGTAGATATGATGGGCAGGTATCAGTCAAATCCGGGTCCAGGGCACTGGACTGCTGTAAAAAGTATACTCAAGTATCTCCGTAGGACGAGAGATTATGAGTTAGTTTACTCTTCACAAAAACTAATGCCGATTGGGTATACGGATTCTGATTTTGCATCAGATCCGGAATCCAAAAGATCGACGTCAGGGTTTGTGTTTTCATTAGCATGAGGAGCTATCAGTTGGAGGAGCGTGAAGCAGGGATGCATCGCTGATTCGACGACAGAGGCTGAATACGTTGCGGTGTGCGAAGCAGCCAAGGAGGCGGTGTGGCTCAAGAAGTTCCTCACGGACTTAGGATGTGTACCAGGAGCTTAAGATCCTATTATCCTTTACTGCGACAATAGTGGAGTGGTAGCACAATCCAAGGAGCCAAGATATCACTAGAAGAGTAAGCATATCGAGCGGAAATATTACATTATCCGGGACTTGCAGAAACAAGGGGATGTTGCAGTGACTCAGGTAGCGTCTGCAGATAACATGGTGGATCCTTTCACAAAGGCGTTACCGACCAAGGCTTTTGAGAAGTACGTGGATGCCATGGGAGTTAAAACTGTTGTTCCCCGCTAGGCCAAGTGGGAGATTATTGTAGCTCATGTGTCCTAAGTGTGGATTTTCTGTATTAACATTAATTAAGATAACTTTGGTTATTGCTTTAATTAGAATACTACTTTGGTATATGTTAATACACATATAATAAAGGACCCTAGGGAAAATAGTAGACCACTGAGGCGCATGGTGGATCCATGCTTAGGAGACTCAGTGGACCAGTTGTGTATAGACCTAGAACTAGTTCACAGCTTAGGTGATGCTGGTCGCTTCACCGAGAACAAGATGTTGGAAGGTAGAGGATGTGGTGAAGTCTCCGCCACGGGAACGTGTGATTTCCATTCACCTGACCAAGCACGATGATCGTGTTGAACAGGAACTAAAACGGTGCACAGTTCAGTGATTCAGACACTGGTGCATAAACCGTCTTACTACTATAGATAATATATCCTTAACCCTGAGGGACCATGTACACTGTGCCAACCAGTTGTGTGGTGCTTTGATGTGCCAACGTGTGCGGACCTTCCATAGTCCAATACCATGGTATGTTGGGTTACCCAGCTGGCACTTAAGTGACATGTAATCCCTAAAGGTTATTCGACGTCCAGTATTGGATGGGTACGTTTTGATGAGTCAATCTGTCCACACATTTAACCCAGGCTTGGTGGTTGTCAGTATGATTGACGATGTTCCGGATGCTAGGCATAGCATCGGAAGGTGTGTGGTCTTATAGATGACAAGTCATCAATTCCTAGTCAGATGATCGATCGGGATCTGACGGTGCTCCCCACCGCCCGAGTCGTATCATGGCACCAGTAATATGCGGGATTAAGGTTTATCAGAGTATAGTAGAGAACAGGGTTGCGAGGGAGTAACATAAGTTTAGAATCACTAGAGTTCAACTCGCGTCACACTCTGGGTGGCTACGCGGGTTAATCGGATAAGGGCTGATTAATGGAACTTTCGGTATGTCACCGGAACAGTTAATCAGGGATCCGGTTGGAGCTAGAGATCCCGAACCCTGAAGGTTCCATCCTGTCGTTGCGTATAGGAATTGTTCCCCGACCTAATTGGATACGTTGGATGCGAAGTAGCGCGATGGAGCACAAGCCCGGAGCCTAAGAACCTAATTCACATGTGTTAGGGGTCGTAGGGGTATTTTGATAAATACTGAAATATAGCTCAGAACATATTGAATATGGATCTTAGAATGAGCAGAATAATTCCAGAAGCTCATAGGCGCTGACAGAACTTAATTTCGAGTAGCGCACCTCACTCAATCTCTCTTTCAGTTTTTCACTTTTCGTGAAGGGCATTTTCGTCCAGGCTTCACGATAGGCTTGTGGAAACCCTAAAAACCGCCCCCTCTCATCCCTATCTATTAGGGGCCGGCCTTATCTTGCTTGTAGCGCTAGGAGACTGACCCTATAAGAGGAATAGAGAGGGATGGGCCGGCCCTAGCCTCTTCCTTCTCCAAAATCCGAACCCCCTCTCCCTCTCTCCCTCTCTGAGGTTTCGGTCAATGAAGAAAGAGGAAGAAGAAGGAAGAAGAAGGAGGAAAGAAGGAGAAGGAAGATGAGAGAAAGAGAAGGAGGAGATCTCGCGGCTCGCCATCGTCTTCGCAACGAATTCCTTTGTCGGCTCGTAGTCCTTGCACTCAGAGATAGGACTTCGAGGATTCCTCAATTCGCAAAGGACAAGGTGCCATCCGACAGCTTCCCTTGCGATTCACGTGCGGTTCATCATCGTTCTGTTCTCTCCGTATCATTGATCCATAAGGTATGATTATTCTAAACACCTAACTAGATACATGCATATCTTCCGTAGATCGTAGTATGCCTCTAGGGTGTCCGCACATATGCTAAGATCATAGATTTGCATGTAGATTGTTTTGTAGAACTAATCGTAGTGAAACATACACCGTATGATCTTCGGATCTATCTTTTGCTTCCGCTACGACTCTGATAAGCGGATCCAATTCCAACAAGAGTTTCTATAACTGTACCCTACTCAAACCTTGGTTGGGTGTAAAATCTATACCCATAACCGAAATATGGAGTTGGGTACATGTCGGGTTTTCATGTTTTGATGTCGTATTGCCACCCTAATTACAAAACTTCATGATATTTAATGAAGTCATTATTGTTAGAAAATATTTCTTTTGCCATAGTAGATTTTTTTCTTTTGAGAAGTGGATAAATTGTATTCAAATCTCAAGAAATTATATTTTTTGAGGAGTGCTAAGTAGGCATCAGACACAAGGTTCCAAACAAATAGAGCTCAAAGTGCTGACACAACATATGCCTCATGTCACACAACCCATAGGAAAACACACACAAAACAAAAATAAAATGATGCCTAATTAAACAAGCAACAAAGCAAATATCATGGGGTAGAAGATCTTTTTGTAAATGCTCTTGCGGGACTTTTGAGGTCGCGACTGAGTCTTCTGCTTCTTAGGCTTTGGATTCTTTTCCTGGGCAAGACTCACAAGGTAGGATTCGTTTGGAATTGTTAACACTTTGGGAAGGTTAGTGAAAAAAAAAAATTCTTCCCCTTCCAACCATCCTTATTCATATCAACAATGCCGGGGTCGGGATCCCCCTCCAACCACTAATTTAACTCGCTACTATCAAGCTCCTTTGCAACCTCCGAAGGACACAAGCCGGGTATCACCTTTGGAATTGTGCATATAGCTCGAGCAAAATTGAACGGGGCCTTAACGAAGAAAGGGGATGGTCCATCCACTACGAACATTTCCGATGACTTCGTTAACCCCTCCAATAAGACCACCTTAGTCATGAGATCAGCTGCAACACCCACAACCTCCTCAGCAACTCCTTTATCAAGAAGTGCAGGTATAGTGGTGTAACATCCGTCCCAAATACGCAAGATATTGTCCACTTTGTTCGTGCCACCACGAGGACTCCCCAGGAGGTCACCCATCCTAGTATTACTTTCGTCCGAGTATGCTTAGCTACTGAATTCTTACAAAACCTGTAGCGGCGCAAGGTTTTGAAACGTGTCTTTTATGTTTGAGAGGAAAACTTATAGGGTACATTACACATAGACCCTCTGTAGTTTGACCGATTATCACTTACACCCCCTCAAATTTAAAACCCTACAAATGCCCTCCTATAGTTAGAAAAACCATACACATAGACCCCCTTTGCAGGGGTGCAAGTGATGTGTTTTTCAAACTATAGGGGGGTATTTGTAAGGTTTTAAACATGAGGGGGGTGTAAGTGATAATTGGTCAAACTAGAAGGGGTCTATGTGTAATTTATCCAAAATTATATAAGTAGCTCATGATCTCCTCTTCAAGCAATGTGGGGCCAACTTGTGGCTTTGGACACCTCACCTCATCTCATCAATCTTGGTATCACAACCTCAAGAGTCTTGGTTATTGACTATTGATTATTAGATCTTGGTCATTGTGGGGGAGGATTTCGTGCCGTCATATGTGACCCTCCTCTAACAGTCGATTGAGTTTAATGAAGCTATCTATTTAGTTTAAGATATACACCTACGGTGCTATCTAAAACTAAAAACTATATTTACCAAGGAGGAAACATAACTACATTTCTAAAAATCAAAATCCGTGTTTCAGAAAAACTAAGACAATCATATCTAACAGCTTCCGCAGCGGCTTATGGCATCAGTACCTATGTTAGGATTACTTCACTATAAAGTAGCCTTCTACTTTCCTTGAATCTCTGTAGATACGAACTCTATATTCCAAGAAGCAAAAGAACTACTACTAAATAGTGACTTAACCCCTAACACCCTAAGTCCATACTCAATCTTCAAATACCCCTACAGTCGCCACAGCGGAAATACTTCTGTCCTTGGCGTTACCAGACTTAGGAGTCCATATTAGTTTCTGCACTAGAATAGTTTGTCGATCTCTAATAAGTTACTCCCTAGGTTCTTCTAAAGAAGACCTAGGTTAAGCACTAAAGGCATTGCCTTTAATCTTGATCCCATTTTATCTTTTGGAAATCTCCTTAGAAGTTCTGCGTTTATCATCTCTAACTTGTTAAAGCTAAAGTCTTTGATAACGCCTTCGAAGGTTCCAGACAAGGATGCAAAACAGACGTCTTCCACCACCTCGTCATCTGGCATCATGTCTTTGGAATCTAGTTCGATCTGGAACTCAAGTATGTGTTCCCGAACAAGCATACCCTCAGACATCTCGGTACCGACAAGTATCTTAGTGGAAAAGCAATAAGTCTACTGACTTCGCCTTCCAGACATCTAATGCAAGTAAAACTTTATTTGAGAAGACCCGGCATATCTCTGACTTGCTTCTAAGGAGTTATCCGCAAGTCTACTATGACACAGAACTTGCACATCTCCTCAGACTTTCGCTATCGTCATATGCCCTAATTAGTTCCCTAATGACATCTGGACCCATTAGGTCTAGTACAGGGATATTTAGATTGCAAGTTAATGTATGTTTACTACCCAAAATATAAGCTAAAGATAGCGCTTCCGCTCTACGTAGTTAGAGACCCGATAATTAGTTCTCTTATGGGATAGCGGACAGGGAAACTATATGGTTGAATGAAAGAATACAAAATAACTTATTTTATGGATTTTGAAAACAAGCTAATTATATTCAAATGCCAACGCTACCCTCACAGCGAAGACACATCTATGAATTAATTAACCATGTATGCAAGATCTCGGAATCGACTGTACCTGCCCTAGGGGGCATCATGCAGCATCAATCCGCTTACACGAGCCTTTCCTTGACCCAGTCCAAATCTGCCAACTAAGGGCTTTGATGGACCATGGTTATCTTTTGGCCAGTGCCACGTGATCACCATTGTGAAAACAACGGATGTCTCACGTCCACTTCGAATGCTTACCCACAAGCCTAGATTGTCGAGCTACGCCCTTCCACCCAGACACAAAGCAGTTGGTTGTGGAGGCCAGAGGATCTCTAAAAGTCCTCTCTTACATCCCTTATTAAATTTGAGGGTTATTTTATGCAAGTATGAGTGTACACTAAGGTCACGACAACCTATACACTAGACCCTAGTCATACCGTGCTTCCACTAGCATTTCAAGCCTTTCGCCTAGTATTAATCGATCTTGGAATATCATAGTCCCTGCCTCAAGAGGATTTCTCTACTCAAGGGTCACATTACATATCCCAAGAACATCGATGCTCTGCAAACCTAGCTATCACACTAATTCTCTAGAGCCTAGCCTAAGGTCAGACTGACAGGAAAGGTCTTCCACTACCATAGTGCCTCGCTTATAAATTTGACGAATGATGTCATAGTAGAATTCCAACTCATTCTAGGTTTCGATGCTGGCCAAACAGATACACTTGACTAATTGGGTGTTGACCTAATGGTGGCATAACCAAATATGAGGAATTCATACTATCATCAATGGTCAATTAAATAATAGGCGTCACTAGTAGAATCCTATCCTAATAAGGTCGCTTGGACCTGAGGGGAAAGGGCATCCCTCTAACACACTGATAATTAAATTATCGCATCGGGGTTCTCTACAGAAATATAAAGAACAGTAGAAAGAAACAACCACACAACTGAATCAAGTTCAGGGTCCGACCCCTGAACCTAACTGGCATAACGTAGGCTCTCTGTCTCCTTCGCAAGGCTCCTCGATCTGGTGCAAGCCTCTGTGTACGATCTCCTGACACTTTCTGTCCTTTGCCGTCATCGTGTACGCTTCGTCGGATCGCCATCGTCCTCCAAGGTCCCGCTCGTCCTTCCGGTGGTGGATCTCCATGGTAAGTCTGTGGGTGCAAATTTTGGCAAGAAGTCTACAAACCGCGGGACCCACCAGCCCTGCCTGGTGGGCCCATAAAGACTACCGCGGGACCCACCAACCCTGCCTGGTGAGCCCACAAAGACTACTGCGGGACCCACCAGCCCTCCACAAAGACTACAACGGGACCCACCAGCCCTACCTGGTGGGCCCAAAGGGACTACCGCGGGACCCACCAGTCTAACCTGGTGGGCCCACAGGGACTACCGCGGGACCCACCAGCCCTACCTGGTGAGCCCACAGGGACTACCGCGGGATCCACCAGCCCAGCCTGGTGGGCCCACAGAGACTACCTCGGGACCCACCAGCCATGCCTGGGGAATCCCCAGAGATAACAGCGGGACCCACCAGCCCTGCCTGTGGAATCCCCAGATACGACAGCAAAAACCGCCATTTGCTCCAGTTTTCCTCCCAAGAAATCCTATAAATAGCAGAACCTTCAAATGTAAAAGGATCCCCAGTTTTCCAATCTAAAATCCGATTTCGGAAATCAGAGCTCTGGAATTCCAGCTTTCCATCCTTCAACTCTCCTCGATATTCTTTTTGTCTCTGAAGAGATCAGAGATACTTCAGTGACACTCGGCCTGTCGAGGTCACTTCAAGCAAAGTGATAGTGAATTCGGGTTGCTCCCTATAGCACGGAGACATAGGCTTCGGCTGAACTCCGAGATCACACTTGTGTTAACTATCTCTCTGATTGCATCACTCTTTGCTTACATATCGAAGGCGAAAAACTTAGGTTTTTGCCCGATCGTCTCAACCTCGACCGATTGAATTTAACCAATCGGTCAAACTTTGACCGATCGGTCAAGTTCAACCGATCGGTCGAATTTCTACTGAATCGGGCGAAAAACTTAGGTTTTTGCCCGATCGTCTCAACCTCGACTGGTTGAATTTAACCGATCGATCAAATTCAACCGATCGGTCGAATTTTTACTGGATCGGGCAAAAAACTTAGGTTTTTGCCCGATCGCCTAGACCTCGACTGGTTGAATTTAATCGATTAGTCAACTTTGACCGATCGGGCAAGTTCAACCGATCGGTCGACTTTCTACTAGATCGGGCGAAAAACTTAGGTTTTTGCCCGATCACCTCGACCTCGATCGTTTGAATTTAACTGATCGGTCAACTTTGACCGATCGGTCAAGTTCAACCGATCGGTCGAATTTCTACTAGATCGGGCGAAAAACTTAGGTCTTTGCCCGATCGCCTCAACCTCGACCGGTTGAATTTAACCGATCGGTCAACTTTGACCAATAGGCCAAGTTCAACCGATCGGTCGAATTTCTACTGAATCGGATGAAAAACTTAGGTTTTTGCCCGATTGTCTCAACCTCGATCGGTTGAATTTAACCGATCGGTCAACTTTGACCGATCGGTCAAGTTCAACCGATCGGTCGAATTTCTACTGGATCGGGCAAAAAACTTAGGTTTTTGCCCGATTACCTCGACCTCGACCGGTTGAATTTAACCGATCGGGCAACTTTGACCGATCGGCCAAGTTCAACCGATCGGTCGAATTTTTACTGGATCGGGCAAAAAACTTAGGTTTTTGCCCGATCGCCTCGACCTCGACCGTTTGAATTTAACTGATCTGTCAACTTTGACCGATCGGTCAAGTTCAACCGATCGGTCGAATTTCTACTGAATCGGGCAAAAAACTTAGGTTTTTGCCCGATCGTCTCAACCTCGACCGATTGAATTTAACTGATCGGTCAACTTTGACCGATCGATCAAGTCAACCGATCGGTCGAATTTCTACTGGATCGGGCAAAAAACTTAGGTTTTTGCCCGATCGCCTCAACCTCGACCGGTTGAATTTAACTGATCGGTCAACTTTGACCATCGGTTAAGTTCAACCGATCGGTCGAATTTCTACTGGATCGGTCAAAAAACTATATTTTTTGACCGATCACCTCGACCACCACCGGTTGAATTTAATCGATCGGTCAACTTTGACCGATCGGTCAAATTCAACCGATCGGTCAAATCAACCGATCGGTCAAAATTAACCGATCGGTCAACTTTCTCTTCTCTTTTACACTCACGACAGGGGGTTGTTACTTTTGCACCAAATCCAAGCCAGCCAGGATGACTTCTAGCTAACTTGGAGGGGGTAACTATGGGTGCAAATTTTGGCAAGAAGTCTACAAACCGCGGGACCCACCAGCCCTGCCTGGTGGGCCCACAAAGACTACCACGGGACCCACCAGCCCTGCCTGTTGAGCCCACAAAGACTACAACGGGACCCACTAGCCCTGCCTGGTGAGCCCACAAAGACTACCGCGGGACCCACCAGCCCTGCCTGGTGGGCCCAAAGGGACTACCGCGGGACCCACCAGCCCAGCCTGGTGGGCCCATAGGGACTACCGCGGGACCCACCAGCCCTGCCTGGTGAGCCCACAGGGACTACCGCGGGACCCACCAGCCCAGCCTGGTGGGCCCACATAGACTACCTCGGGACCCACCAGCCCTGTCTGGGGAATCCCCAGAGATAACAACGGGACCCACCAGCCCTGCCTGTGGAATCCCCAGATACGACAGCAAAAACCGCCATTTGCCCCAGCTTTTCTCCAAGGAAATCCTATAAATAGCAGAGCCTTCAAATGTAAAAGGATCCCCAATTTTAAAATCTGAAATCCGATTTCAGAAACCAGAGCTCTGGAATTCCAGCTTTCCATCCTTCAACTCTCCTCGATCTTCTTCTTGTCTCTGAAGAGATCGGAGATACTTCAGTGACACTCGGCCTGTCGAAGTCACTTCAAGCAAAATGATAGTGAATTCGCGTTGCTCCCTATAGCACGGAGACGTAGGCTTCAGCTGAACTCCGAGATCACACCTTGTGTTAACCATCTCTCTGATTGCATCTCTCTCTTTGCTTACATATCGAAGGCGATAACTCAAAGTCACTAAGGCATTGACCTTCCAACCTACCTTCCAATTAACAGATCGACCAAAGATCTTCGGTTCAACTTCAATTGACTGGTGAGGTGAAGTTTTCAGATCGGCACAAAGATTTTTCCCCCATAAAGTCCTCCTCTTTAATCTGTAACCGAAAAAGCTCTAGTACACTTCGAGCAAGTGCTCGCTCGTACACAATTTCCTAGAACGAAAAGGAAAACAAACCTAACAAAAAAGCCTAGGAATCAAGGGTGGTCAACCTCCACCACTTGTCCGACTATGGCTCTATAACCTATCCACACACAGAAGAAAACACATCCAGACATATTCGCTAACACGGGGTCCGACCCCCGGTAGCAAGCAATCACAAATCTAGATTAATTTTAGAAGCGGCGTCCTGCAAGAACAAGTCATAGAACACACAATATATACTGTGCATGATCTACTCGTAGAACCCCGATGGCGGCACATACTATTCATGCGCACACATGACGGTTTCATAAAAAATATAAACCACACACCACTAGCGTGCTCTGATACCAATTGTTAGAAATAAATTCATGGTAGAGGTCCGCAGCGGAAGCAAAGTGAAGGTCTGAAGACCGTGATTGGTCTGCGTTACATATCACAATTTTCATCGAAACGATCTACACGTGCGTGTATGAATCTAGCATTGCAACTACGCGAACCCCTAACGTCGATCTAACATGAAAGAACAATCTAGCATGCATGCATGTTCTATCTATGTTAGATCTATATGTTAGAGATCATACCTGCGTGCGGATTCTTTCACCGCGACAAGTTTCTTCTTTGTAGATAGAGACGGGCTCGGATCTGCTTGACATAGCTTCGGTACGATGGCCATAACTTTCTGATCCAAACTCGGATTGGGCTGAAATTTGGACTGCAAGTAGCCAACTTCGAGACACAACTTTTACAAAATGTTTCACCCCGTTTGGATTTCTGTAGCTCCCAAAATCATAGAAACAATGCTGATTTTCTGTTCAGATTCTGGACAGCAAAAGCTTGCGGGAGATGCCTTCTAGTTCACCCGATCTCGCACGATGCACGACACCTTGTCGATGGATCTCTGAGTACCTCCATCCGACAATCCTTCTCCTTCTATGAAATACCACGTGAGGAAGACGAGTCACCATCCAATGGCGCAAGCGAGGGGGAGAGACGAGAGAGGAGAGGAGAAGAGAGCTAGGTAGAGATCTAGGGAGGGGGGTCGGTTTTCCATCTGGCATCATGCTTGGCCGCCCCCCCATCTCCCCTTTTATAAGGCCGGCCTATCCCCTTGGATAAGGCTCCAAGGGGATAGGTTTGATCCCCAAAAGATCTCACTAAAAATGTCAGAGATCTATCGACGAGGTGTCGTGCATCGTGCGAGATCGGGAGAACTAGAAGGCATCTCCCGCAAGCTTTTGCTGTCCAAAATCTACACAGAAAATCACGTTATTTTTATAATTTTGGGAGCTACAGAAGTCCAAACGGGGTGAAACTTTTTTTAAAAGTTGTGTCTCGAAGTTGGCTACTTGCAGTCCAAATTTCAGTCCAATCCGAGTTTGGAACAGAAAGTTATGGCTATCGCACCGAAGCTATATCAAGCAGATCCAAGCCCGTCTCCATCGACAAAGAAGAAACTTATCGCGGTGAAAGAATCTGCACGCAGGTATGATCTCTAACATGTAGATCTAACATAGATAGAACATGCATGCATCAGAAATCTGAAGACTGATTCCTGGGGTATGAGGTGAGAAAGGAAGAGGGTTATGGGTATGGTTACTTAACTATGCCAATTTAGGATTCTCACTGGGCTCTTTCTACGCTCACACACAAGCAAATGAAAGAAGGGGGAGAAACAAAGATCAGGCTCGACCTTTAAAAGGGATATCCTTTCAGTACATGCGACTCAACGATGTCACAACATACTAACAGAATATACTCTAAAGGAGCACGCGGCTCAAGCCTCCAACGGCGAGCCGAGTATCTCACCCGCTCCCGAATACTCGGTGCATCTGTCTGAAGGTCCTATCTACTGGCTTGTCAAATTTGGTCAGTTATTCATTTTATATTTTTGTGGTGATCTAACCTAGGCTTGGGGCCTTGAGGAGAGGCCTACCCAAAGAAAATTCAGCTGGCACATTATCACTTATCAAACTAACTAACTAATAGAAACTTATTCCAAACCAATTCGATTACATCCGATGAAAAGGTACCACTACTAAGATTGACATAAATAGAAAAAAAAAGCTGCTACTCAACTGACTGCTGGACTCCTACTGCTGCTCCTGTGCCTCAGCTCCTGTAGAAGAGTCTACTCGTGGGAATGAGTAGCCCCCAAAAATATATTTGGGAGATTAGCCAAATAAATGGCTAGTGACAAGCTAACAATTTTAATAAATAATAACGCTCAAATTTTAAAACAAATTACTGATTAACCTAATTGTCAAGCTATGTTCTCAATCACGTCCTATGTGTCCATGCAATTTCTACATTCACATGCAAATCCTACTGTCACTAGGTCATCGTGTGAACAGTCATACAATTCAAAATTTATAATCAGACAATTACACACTCATACATAAACCCCGGATATTTTGTTCAACCTGCCCCCGGTCGGGCATTACTATCGGGCCTTTTATTTCGATGTAGAGGGCCAACTCTCTCGCCGTGCATCCACCAACTCCATGCACAATTCACCCAGATGATCATAAGGGGTTTCCCGTCTTTCACGGTGAAGCTCTACCGCCCAACTTGCTTTACTATGGGGACTTCAACTCCCCGGGACAGGGTTGCTAGGTCAATCCCTACTCGAGGGCACCTCCTATTGGCTTTACCACAACCCTTGCCCGTGACCTCTAACCTACTTAACTTCGGCTGTACGCGCAAGGTGGTTCACGACCCTTGCGCGCACGGGGTCTCTACCTTCTAACCAGGTAGATTAACAATAATTAACATAACACATGGTATTGAATGAACTAAACAGTGTTTAATCATTTTCGATGGATTACCCCGGGATTCGCACCCACTCACAACCCAGCATCAAAATTAAATGTAATAAAAGCACTCTCGCCCAAAATCCCTTTACTAGGGTTACCACGCTCCTCTCAGGAGGGTGGGTCCCGATAATTTTTTAATTATTTATTTATTCAAATTAAGGGAAAACCTATCTATGGTGTCTATGCAAACAATAGAATATTTATTATTAAATTATTAACTTTTTATGCATGCGTCGCCGGACTCGCGACTCCGCATGCAAGGCGGGGTCCACTCGACCACATGCGACGACGTCCGGCGGGACCCGCATGCAGCGTTATGGACACCTACCATTAATTTCTATATCGACATTATTAATTATTAAAGAAAGCGTGCTGTGTCACCTGGAAAGTGGGCTCGGCTGCTGCTAGGTGACCTCCGCTCCGTCTCCGATTGGGTCTACGCAGTCACGAACTGTCAAACACACACAACGGTTCTATGGTTATTGACTGCTACTAAATATCGTTGGCTTAGGCCTTGGTTGGCCGAGTCGAGGGAAGTAGGCGTCGTCAGACGCTGGTCTACCGGCACGCAAAACGGTGCTCTAAAAATATCATCTTAGTTAGCCAGCGTTGCCAACAATAAGGGCCGTACTAAGGTTCAACGGTACTAATTCGACTAAACTGTCTGACCCGTGTCGGGTGATGGCGAAACCAGCAAGGCTGATCACAGTCGGACTAGATCTAACAAAAGGAGGGTTTATACGGAAATCATACTAGTGGCCAGCCTAGGCCGCTAAGCAGCGCATCGCTGCCGCTAAGCGATCGATATCGTGCGAAAGCGACTACACAAGGCAGTCTAACCTGCATTGGCAATATCAACTATGAAGCATGCATGACCCGATGAGATCGGGCCTGCTAACCTCGGGTGTGGGTTCAAGGGCTAGACCGACATCGCATACAAGGTCGAGGGTCGGGTGGTCAGAGAGGGCCTAGCTTGGCTTGGTCGGCTCTGTTGGCTATGCAACCTCCGGCCACCAGGCCAGCAGCCATTGCTGCGACAAGACAAAGCCCACTGGGGGGTTAGGGCTGATCGGTTCTCAAGGAAAAGAAAAAGAGAGACGACCTAGATACAGTCGGCTTCGCCAGCTGCACAGCCACCGGCCACTTGGCCGACGGCCATGGCTGTGCAAGTCATAACAGAGGGGGGCTGGTCTCGCCAAAACCAAAGAGGTAAACGGGGGAAAAGAGGGGGCTGACCTGATGACGGAGTCGTCGGCTCCGGCAGCCCCTTTCCGGCCGCGCGCAGTCACCACAGAGGGAGGCAGATCAAGAGCAAGGGGTCGGGGAGGTGACGGAGGAGATCGGAGAGAGATGAGGTGGTCGGATCGGTTTAGGGCTTTATTTATAGGCGACGAGGGGGGGGGGGGGGCTGCGAGTATCTCGGAGGGGAATCGGGTGAGAGAAGGTCGGGAGGGGATCGGGATTGAGAGGGAACGGGATTGAGAGGGAGAGATCGCTGGACGGGATAGAGATAAGGGGGGATCGTGGGGATTTCGGAAGGGAATCGGGGTGATGGGGGCTGCGGGATAGGGAGGGAATCTCGCGGAGGAGATCGGATCGGGTTGAGGGGAGGGGATCGGGGTTGTTGAGTTTGGGATAGAGAGGGAGAGATAGAGAGAGAGATAGAGAGAGGAGAGAGAACGGTTTTGAGAGGGAGAGTGATGGCTCGGGTTTGGGATTGAGAGATAGAGAGAGAGACGCTCTGTAATTGGGTTGGGTTGGGTTGGCTGAATAGTTGAAAGAGGGTTGGTTGAAAAGGTTGGTTAAAAGGGGCTTGGGTTTTAGATAAAGAGAGAGAGAGTGCTGGGTTCGGTTGGGTTGGGATTGGTTTTAGTTTTAAATTCTTTTTTTTTTTCTTTCTCTACTAAACAAACATTGCTCGCAATTAAGCAAGGCTCGCACTCGGGCTCACATCGCACCGAGACGGGCCGGTGCACAAACCTCACGAGTCCGACAGACTCGCCTTAAAAACCTGATATTTTAATTGATTTAAATTATCACCAATAACATTCATGCCATGCCTCCAGCGTCGCCTAGCGACCCGGACCCGGGGCCCACTGCCCGGTCCAACTCGTGTTCCAGCACACACCATCGTCCATCATAAATGCGAAAACAATTCAATCAATTTAGCAACAAATAAAAAAAAAATAACTGGGCTGCCCTGAAATTAAACGCACCGGGTATTACAATGCTAGATTGTTCTTTCGTGTTAGATCGATGTTAGGGGTTCGCGTAGTTGCAATGCTAGATTCATACACCCATGTGTAGATCGTTTCAATGAAAATTGTGATATGTAACGCACACCGCTCATGGTCTTCGGACCTTCCCTTTGCTTCTGTTGCGGGCCTCTACCATGGATTTATTTCCAACAAAAAATGCATTCTTCATATTCATCTGAAACAAGGGCCAACCTTTAGTAGCAGCAACAGTAGGAGGGTCCGAATGGTGGCCATCTGAGCCACCGGAGCAAAAGTCTTGTCATAATCAATCCCGTACTCCTGAGTAAAGCCTCTAGCAATAAGGCGGGCCGTATACCGATCAATGGAGCCATCAGGACGATGCTTGATCTTGAAAATCCACTTGCAGCTAATGGGCTCAACATCATCAGATAGAGGGACAACTTCACACGTCTTAGTTTGCTTAAAGGCCTGAAACTCCTCAGCCATAGCCTGCTGCTATGCAGGGTACTGCAGCACCTCTCTATAGGACCTGAGCTCTCTGTCAGTGTGAAGGGAGGTAAGGTAAGCAGTGAACAAGGGCGATTAGGAAGTGATTGCAACAAAGCCAAAACAATAAGGAGAGTTGCCAAAGTGGTCGGGATGGCGGTGCTCACGTTGGGGATAGTGAGGAGGAGTGCTGAGATCCACATCCAGTAGAGAAAGGCTGCTAGAGATAGACGGTGTACCAGAGTAGTCACTATCAGACGAAGATGGAATAGATAATGGAGCAGGCTGACGACAATGTGAATACATATGAGGAAAGGTTGAAATAGGTGAAGGGGACAATGGACCCAAGGGAATAGAAGGAGACACAGAGAAACATCAGCTGAGACGGAAGGAGAAGAAGGAAGAGGGACTACTATTATAACAGGAGGTAAGGGCTCAAGAGCAGGAGTAGGAGGAGAAGTAGTAGCAAAAGGAGAGATTGTCGGAGAAGGAGCCTGTGGAGTCACGAAGGAAGGAGTGGTAGGAATCTCAAGAAATGTGAGATCTTGAGACGCGGTAGATTAATAATGAACATCCTGGACAAAGAAAACATGTCGAGAGATGCGAAGATGACGAGCCAATGGGTTATAACAACGATACCCCTTATACTCAGAACTGAGCCCCAAGATCACATACTTAGTGGACCTAGCCGAAAGCTTGATGCGCTCATGGGAAGGAAGAAGGATATTGGCCGAAACCTGAAAACCCTTCTTTGCTACTGAAGAAAAGGAGGCAATCGCAAAAAAAAAGTTGCCAAAAACAAGTACATAGAGCAGGCAAAAGGCTTGAAATGAGCTTTTGTCCACAGCAACTACTAACAAATAGACACTTCGCATTTTTATCATGTCTCACGACTCGACAAATCCAATCCCAAGAAATCACTTTAAACATGGGGCATTCACAAATGGAATTGCCAGAGAAACGAGCAATGTTCGACTTTTGTCCAGAGCCTTAAGTTTTTCCGGAATGGCTTTCTGCTAAAAAGTTTGGGTGTTAGCAACCCTTACAAGATATCCTGGGTAGACACGACCGCCATCCCAGTCACTGAAAAGTGTCTTATCCCTGTTCAGTTCTAATCATATAAATATAAGATTTGGTGTGACGTCATACCCCTGGATGCAGGTCACATCATTCTAGGACGCACACGGCTGTTCTCACCCTTAAGAGAGATAGGGCCATCAAGGTTAAGAAGAGAATGAAGATAGAGGAAGAAAAAGAGAAGGATTCAATGAAGGTCAAACTCAGGGTTTCCTCCCCGTCGACGAGAAAAAGAAGTAGGTCGCCTATTGCTTCCAACTCTGGTTCCATCGCCTGTATCCCTCCTCCACCTGGGATAAAGCGGAAATCTACGTTATTCACGACTGCTCTTGTTTCTCCCCCATCACCAGGTATCTCCCGTAACCCTCATTCTTCTTGGATTGAAATCTTGTTCCATTTGCTTTGGGTCCAAATCTTTGATTTCTTTTTTAGGTGTCCCCACCAGAAGGGGCCTAAGCACGGTAGATGCAGGATGGCCAGTCTAGCCCCTTTGATGTTGCTGACATAGATGGAAGCACGTGCACCCAAAAGTACACAGCATGCTGTAGTCAGGAGGGATACCATAGAGGCGCTCATGAGGAGAAACACGCAAGAGAACTGAGGAAGGGATGATGTTAATGAGATTGACAGAGGTCAAAATGGCCTCTGCCTAGAAGGTGCGAGGAACGAAAGCGGAGGGAAGCTGAGCACGAGCTGTTTCAAGGATGTGACCATGTTTTCGCTTTGCAACCCCATTCTGGTCATGGGTGTGTGGACAAGATTGTTGGAAGAGAGTCCCATAAGACTGAAGAATAGAGCGCATAGCAGAGGAGAGGTACTCACGGGCGCAATCAGACCAGAAGGTCTTGATACGAGCATGGAACTGAGTAAGAACCATAGTGGTGAAGGTCTGGTAGACCTCAGTAATGTCAGATAGCTGACAAAGAAGATAAACCCATATGAAACGAGAATAGTCATCAATAAAACTAACATAATAAAGATAACCATTCATAGAAGAGAAATATGCAGGACCTCAAATATCGAAGTGTACTAGATCAAAAGGACTACATGACCTCGACAAACTAGAAGAAAAGGGGCTACCTGAATGCTTAGCCAACTGACATCTCGTATAAAAAAAAAGAGTAGAAAAAGGATCTTGGCCTAAAGCTCTGGACTGAAAAAGACTTTTAAGCCGAGTTTCAGACACATGACCTAATCTCCTGTGCCATAGGTCAACATCAGAAGAGACAGCACCATAGAAGACCGAAGAAGAGACAACAGATAGATGAAAATAATCCAGGTGGTATAGTCTGCCAGCCCTACGAGCAGCACCAATCATCCTGCTACTAATAAAAATAGGAAGAAAAAGTAATTGTCAGATCGAAATCACACATGCTACTAATAGAAATTAAATTTATATGAAGCTGAGGTGCGTACAAGACAAAAGGTAGAGAGAGAAGGCTAGTAGGGTCTGAAGCGGTAGTGATGGACCCAGTTTGCGAGATGGCTAAAAATGAGCCATCTGTAGTGTGGATCGGAGGAATACGTGTGGCTGGTGAGCATGCGGAAAGGATGAAGTGGTCTGGGGTCATGTGGTGAGACCCCAGAGTCTATAATCCAAGGTGCAGAGGTACCCGAGGTGGTCGAGAAGGCTGAGGGTCTGGAGGAGACAGAGGCAGGCTGTAGAAAGAGCTGCTCAAAGCGCATCTCGAGGCGCTGAAGATGATTCATCGTAGTAGCATCAGCAATAGGGGCACCAGTAACTGCAGTAGTAGGTCTACCATGGGTAGGTGGTTCGGTACACTTCTCAGGATGAAGCTGCCAATAGGAGTCGACCATGTATCTGGACTTGCCACAGTGGGTGCACCACCGAGGGTCAAGCGGACCACCGGACGTACCAGAGGAGCGGAAGGGACCTCGAGAGAGTAGAGCAGTGGAAGTGGGTCTCGGAGATAGAGTAGCAGTAAGAATACCCTCAAAACTGGAAGGTACAGAGATCCGACGAGCTATAACGGTGCGAAGATGGGTTTCCTCCGTAATAAGCTCTGCAATGGCAGCATCGAGACGAGGAAGGGGATCCCTATGGATCAACTATTCCACAAGGGGAGAGAACTCAAGGCGAAGAGCCATCAGAAACTGGTAGTGCTGTCCGTTCTCGAAAGAACTGCAACTCATGCCAGAAGGCACTGACTCTGGATACCTCCACCAGAGGAGGCTCCAAAGTCTGGAGCTCACGCCAGTAGTCACGCATAAGGCTATGAAAATGCTGAATCATATTCTCTTTCTGCTGAGCAGACAGAACCTGAGAGAGAAGCTGATACGCTCGGGGCCCGCTCTGCTCCACAAAGCGCTCCATGAGATGAGCCCAGAGCTCTGCCGCAGAAGTAAAGGTGACCAGGTCAGCTCGAAGCGAGAGATCAACCGAGGTAACCAGAAACGCTCAGACACAACGATCACGCAGGTTACAGGTGTCAAAGAACCCTGCTCCAGAGGTATTAGCAGGAGCATGTGAAGAACCATCAAGATGCCCATACAGAGCTTGGCTGTAACATCTACACCAAACACACAAGATATTGCCCGTTTTGTCCGTGCTCGCACGAGAACTTTCTAGGAGGTCACCCATCCTAGTACTACTCTCGCCCGAGCACACTTAACTACAGAGTTCTTACGAATTCCGTAGCGGCGCACGGTTTTATAACGTGTCTTTTATATTTGGGAGGGAAAATTATATAAGTAGCTCAAGATCTCCTTCTCTCCAGGCGATGTGAGGCTAACTCATGGCCTTGTACATCTCACTTCATCTCACCTTACCTTATCCATCTTGTCATCATAGCCTCGGGAGTCTTGGCTCTTTGGCATATTAGATCTTGGTCGTCATAATCCACCCCCCCTAGGGCTATACATCCTCGTGTAGGGTTAGACCCCCCCATTGCGAGGAGAACCAGCTCTGATGCCATTTTGTAACATCCGCCCCAAACACACAAGCTTTTGTCCACTTTGCCCGTGCCCGCACGAGAACTTTCCAGGGTGGTCACCTATCCTAGTACTACTCTTGCCTAAGCACGCTTAACTACGGAGTTCTTACGAATTCCATAACGGCGCACAGTTTTAAAACGTGTCATCTACGTTTAGGAGGGGAAATTATATAAGTGGCCAAGGGTCTCCTTCTCTCCAGACGATATGGGGCTAACTCATGGCCTTGTACACCTCATCTCATCCTTCTTGGCATTCCATCCTCAGGAGTCTTGGCACTTGGCTATTGGATCTTGGTCGTCATAATTCACCCCCCTCAGGGCTACACGTCCTCGTGTAGAGTTATATCCCCCAATTATGAGGAGAACCGACTCTGATACCATTTTGTAACATCTACCCCAAACATACAAGATATTGTCCGCTTTGTCCATCTCGCACAAGGACATCAGGTGTACAAAGCCATGAGTTAGCCTCACATCGCCTGGAGAGAAGGAGATCTTGAGCTACTTATATAATTTTCCCTCCCAAACATAGAAGATGCGTTTTAAAACCGTGCGCCACTACGGAATTCGTAAGAACTCCGTAGTTAAGTGTGCTCGGGCAAGAGTAGTACTAGGATGGGTGACCTCCCTGGGAAGTTCTTGTGAGGGTACGGGCAAAGCGGATAATATCTTGTGTATTTGGGGCGGATGTTACAAAATGGTATCAGAGCCGGTTCTCCTTGGGATGGCAGGGTTTAACCCTATACGAGGACGTGTAGCCCTCTAAGGGGGGTGGATTGTGACGCCAAGAGCTAAAACTCCTAAGGCTGGAATGCCAAGATGGATGAGGTGAGGTGAGGTGTACAAGGCCATGAGTTAGCCTCACATCGCCTGGACAGAAGGAGATCTTGAGCTACATATATAATTTTTCCTCCCAAACATAGAAGACGCGTTTTAAAATCGTGCGCCACTACGGAATTCGTAAGAACTCCGTAGTTAAGCTTGCTCGAGCGAGAGTAGTACTAGGATGGGTGACCTCCTGGGAAGTTCTCGTGCGGGCACGGGCAAAGCGGGCAATATCTTGTGTGTTTGGGGTAGATGTTACAAAATGGTATCAGAGCCGGTTCTCCTCGGGATGGGAGGGTTTAGCCCTACACAAGGACGTGTAGCCCTAAGAGAGGTGGATTGTGACGACCAAGATCCAATAGGCCAAGAGCCAAGACTCCTAAGACTGGGATGCCAAGATGGATGAGATGAGGTGAGGTGTATAAGGCCAAGAGTTAGCCCCATATCACCTGGAGAGAAGGAGATCCTGAACTATTTATATAATTTCCCCTCCCAAACATAGAAGATGCGTTTTAAAACTATGCGCCATTACGGAATTTGTAAGAACTCTATAGTTAAGCATGCTCGAGTGAGAGTAGTACTAGGATGGGTGACCACCCTAGGAAGTTCTTGTTCGAGCATGGGCAAAGCGGACAATATCTTGTGTGTTTGGAGCGGATGTTACAAAATGGTATCAGAGCCGGTTCTCCTCGGGATGGCAGGGTCTAACCCTACACGAGGACGTGTAGCCCTAAGGGGGTGGATTGTGCCGACCAAGATCCAATAGCCAAGAGCCAAGACTCCTGGGGCTGGAATGCCAAGTTGGATGAGGTGAGGTGTACAAGGCCATGAGTTAGCCTCATATCACCTGGAGAGAAGGAGATCATGAGCTACTTATATAATTTTCCCTCCCAAATATAGGAGACGCGTTTTAAAATCGTGCACCGCTACGGATTTTGTAAGAACTCCGTAGTTAAGCGTGCTCGGGCGAGTGTAGTACTAGGATGAGTGACCACCCTGGGATATCCTTGTGCGAGCACGGGCAAAGCAGACAATATCTTGCGTGTTTGGGGCTGATGTTACAAAATGGTATTAGAACCGGTTCTCCTCGCAATGGAAGGGGTATAACCCTACACGAGGACATATAGCCCTAAGGGGGGTGGATTGTGACAAGTGCCAAGAGCCAAGGCTCCTGAAGCTGTGATGCCAAGATGGATGCGGTAAGGTGAGGTGAGGTGAGGTGTACAATGGGACCTGCAGCCCTACCTGGGGTCCACGAAGACGCCAATAGGACCCGCAACCCTGCCTAGGGCCCACAAAGACAACAGCCCTACCTGGGGTACAATGGAACCAGCAGCCCTACTTGGGGCCTACGAAGATGACAGTGGAACCCACAACCCTGCCTAGGGCTCACGAAGACGACTGTACGACCCATAGCCCTGCTTGGGGCTTACGAAGATGACAGTGGGACCCGCAGCCATGCCTGGGGCTTATGAAGATGACTGTGTAACCCTCATCCCTACCTAGGGCCCACGCATACTGTCTAGGGTCTAGTGAATCCTATCCTGAATATTTACTAAAACCCTTGATATACATAGGAATATTCTCAAAATATTCTTCATAAACCAAATATCTATAAATAGGCAACCCTGTAAATTATTCGAGATCGAGAATTCCAGACTATAATCATATTTTCTATTTTTCAGAGCTCGAACTTTCTGGCTTTCAGACTTCCTCCGAGATTATTCCACTCTCTATCTACTTATAAGAAGCACTTCTCGGCCTGTCGAGAGTAGCTCTACTTTTAACCTAGATATAGTGGATTTAAAGATTATGTCTTACCGCACGGAGACGGAGGCTTCAGCCGAACTCCGTCATCACAACCTTTATCAATTTTCTCTATCTCTTTCTCTCTCTACTCTATAGCATCTGAGTGACAGCTCAGCGCTTCGAAGCACGCCACATCCCGAAAGGTAAAACCTTCAATCGACTGTTGGTGGGGGTTTACATATGACGACCGAAATCCTCCCCCACATGTATCAAAGTCGATGCGGTTCATCGTGTTAAAGGAGGTGCAGCTCTACCAGGCCGCGCGGAGACTTAGTTTGGCCTTCATAGCATACAAAGACCATCGACAACATCTTCCTTGAGTTCACCTGCGGTAGCAGATCGTGGAGACAATTTCGTTTCTATCCTATGCGCGATGGGACGAAGCACTTGATGCATCACCTTCTGACTCGCTACGAGGACAACAACATTGTCTACTCAGACTATGAGGATGAGCAGTGGAACAAGAAGCGAGCAACGGACTCCTATTTCTTACTGTACCAAGAAATAAGAGAGTCACTAAGGAACACACAGTGATCAGTGGTAAAGCGGCGAGTAGCAACATCTCCTGCCTAGTCTGCATTGGAGTAGGCCCGCATCACCAGCAAAGAGGTGAAAAAGAAAATTAGCAAACAGGTGATAGTTCCCCGTAGATAGCGGATGATCCAAATGACTGCTATATAGTGAATAGAGCGAGGAGCCTGAATGAACTGGCTGACAACACCAATAGCATGGGCAATGTTTGGCCTAGTCATGGTAAGATAAACTAGCATCCCAACCAGCCTTTGGTAGCGGAAGACATCCTGGAAAGGCTCACCATCTGTAGAAAGGAGCTTCAAGTTGAGCTCTATAGGTTTGTCAGCAGTGCGAGAGTCAGTGAGAGCAGCATCGGTAAAGATGTTAGAGATATATTTCTACTGGGAGATCAACAATCCATGAGTTGACAGGGTAATCTCTAGTCCAAGGAAGTAGCGAAGAGGGCCCATATCCTTTATCTCGAATTAACTCTGGTGGTGACGCTATAGTAGCATTGTCATCCTCGGTGATGATCATATCATCCATATACAGAAGCAGAATAATAATACTCTGACTGGAGGAGCGAGTGAACAGGGCATAGTCAGAGTGTCGCTCTACAAATCCAGCTGCCAGAACTATACTGCGGAATCACTCAAACCATACACGAGGAGCCTACTTAAGCCCATAGATGGCCCGGCGCAAACAACAAGTGTGGCTGAAAAAAACAGAGACACCTGGCGGAGGAGCCATATATACCTACTCTGATATGTCACCATCGAGTAAGGCATTAGTGACATCCATCTGATTGAGAGGTCATCATCGAGTAGCTGCCACAACTAAGAGGGTACGAACGATGGTAATCTGAGCAACTAGGGTAAACGTACCCTCGTAGTCAATCCCATACTCTTGGGGATACCATGAGCAACAAGGCGAACCTTGTGCCGCTCAATGGAACCATTAGGTTAAGTCTTGACCTTGAAGATCCATTTGCAGCTGACAAGCACCACGCTTGAGAGACAAGGAACCAAGTCTCATATCTGAGTCCGCTGGAAGGCATCAAGCTCCACTGTTACGGTATGTTGCCACTTTGGGTGCAAAACTACCTCATGGTGCGACTAGGGCTTCTGGTGGGTGTAGAGAGCAGTAAGAAAAGCCTGGTAGGATAGAGAGTAGGAAGCAACAACAGAATATCCAGAGGTGTTAAAAGAGGCAGAGGTGAAAACAAAGTAGCCAAACCTGTCAGGAGAGTAGTCATATCTGTCAGAAGGGTGATGCTTGCACACAAGGTAGTGCCAAACAGGATTAGGATCCATGACTAGAGAGGAGGGAATAGCACCAGGTGAGGGAGTACCAGTAAGAACCGACTCGGGAGGAGTAACTATGGAGCGACGAATGTAGACATACGTGATAGGTGGTGGTGGTCGAGGTGGTGGGGGAGACAGGGAAGGTAAAGGGGGAATGGGAGGTGGAGGTGGGGTAGGTGTATAAGGTAGAGGCGAGGATGGTCCCGACAAAGATATGGGAGATGCAACTAGGGGAAGGCACAGTTATGGGTGGGAAAGAAGGAGATAGAGGAAGAAAGGGGATGGTGAGGGGTGGTGGAGGCGTAGTGTGACGACCAAGATCCAATAGGCCAAGAGCCAAGACTCTTGAGGCTGGGATGCCAAGATGGATGAGTTGAGGTGCGGTGAGGTGTACAAGGCCACGAGTTAGCCCCACATCGCTTGGAGAGAAGGAGATCCTGAGCTACTTATATAATTTCCCCTCCCAAATATAAGAGACGCATTTTAAAACCGTGCGCCGTTACGGATTTCGTAAGAACTCCGTAGTTAAGCATGGTCGGGCAAGAGTATTACTAGGATGGGTGACCACCCTGGGATGTCCTTGTGCGAGCACGGGCAAAGCGGATAATATCTTGTGTGTTTGGGGCGGATGTTACATTGGCCGTCCAAGACACTCCGGACGGTAGAAGACCACGCAGTCCAGTCAGCAATCGTGACCAAGGGAAAGTCAGTCGAGACAGGAAGAAAGTCCATTGTCTGCTCGAATGGTGTCGTCGAGAACTGTACAGAGGTCGTATGTACAGAAGTCTCAATCAACGATTGATCTGAAAAAGACATCGAAAGCTACAAAAGATGTAGAGAATCAGTCGGCAGTAAGACGCGCTATGTGGTGCGGGTAGCAAGGAATCGGCAAGCAAGGGCGGGCCGGTGGAAAGAAGGACAAGACTGTAGAAAAGGTCGACGGACTACAGAAGGCCGACAACGGGCTGCATGAGGGGCCGACGGAAGACCGACAGGCTGCAGGAGGGCGAACGGATAGTCGACGGGCTATAGGAGGGCCAGCGGCGGGATGCAGGAGGAGCCGACGGTGGGCTGCAAGAGGGTCAACGGATAGTCGGCGGGCTGCAGAAGGGCCGGCGGTGGGCTGCAAAAGATCCGACGGAGGGCTAGCGGACTACAAGGGGCTGACAAAAAGTCAGTGGTCTACAGAAGAGCCGATGGCGAGCTGCAGAAGGTCCGACGAAGGGCTGGCGAGCTGCAGGAGGGCCGGCAGATAGCCGGCGGGCTGCAAGAAGGGCCGACGGGCTGTAAGGGGGTCGGTGGATAGTCGTCGAGTTGCAGGAGGGTCGGCGGTGGGCTGTAGAAGGTCCGACGGAGGGCTGGCGGGTTGTAGGAGAGGCCGACGAAAGACCGGCAGGCTGCAGGAGGGCCAGTGGATAGCTGGTGGACTGTAGGAAGGGCCAGCGAAAGATCGACAAGCTGCAGGAGGGCAAGCAAAAGGTCGACGGGCTGCTAGAGGGGCCGTCTAAGACGCAGGGTGCAACCCGACGGTCGCCGGACCAAGGAGGAAGGCAGCGGAAGGGGATGGCGAAGGGATTAAACCCACTATGATACCATGTTACAACAACCATAGGAGAGAGAAAGAGAGAGAGAGAGAGAGAGAGAGAGAGAGAGACGACTAGAGTTTGGGAGAATGACGTACTATTCTTATTAGAGCAATAGCCACGAATATATAGTCACATATATGTGTAGGGAATGAGTCATGTACACCTAACTCATATGTATAACCTACAATATACATTAACAACCTTCAACTCAAATCTCTTCCAAATCTCACTCTGAATGTCTTTGGGTTTGAAGTCCATATGATTTCTGATGCTTGCCTCAGCCCTATCTGCAACCCACCTTGCATTTGCCATTGCATTCTTCCCTTCAGCATCATATTTACAAATATGCTCCCCAATATGACCTTTCACTTGCATTGTATGCCCATCTGTACTCCTCCTGACATATACCATCCACTTGCAATCAGGATCTTTGCATGCATATCTGATCCTGTAGCTCTCATTCTTTACCTGTCTGTAAAATAATTTCTTCACAACCGCATAGGTCCTTAAGCACTCCCTGCATTCATCAATTGTAGGCCACTCCATCCCAACTTGAATTTCCATGCTATTGTCAACATTTGCAAATGAATTCTCTGCATCTTTTTCCATGAAAACACACTCAGATTCTTTCACAAACTCTTCAAACTCGCCAAATCCCTCCTCACCCTCAAGGGAATGGCTACTATGATATCCTCTTTTTTTTTTGTATTGTTATGCAAAGGGGAGGTCACAAACGAACCTCCGGGAGGCGCCACATGCCAGCGCAGTAGACGACGACTACACCAAGTCGCAGAAGCAGATGAAAAACCGATCACCGGCGAAAAAACAAGGGCACAACCCATGAAGCGCCACCAGTGGCGAGGGGGAAGGAGAAAACCGCACACCGGCGGAGGAAACCAGATATCTACACCTAGATATCAGAAAACAAAACCAAAAGAAAACCCAAAAGAGGAGGATCATCACCTCTAGATTATGCCCTCCGCCGGCTGAAGTGGTGGAATCGAAGACAAGCCGCCCCACCACCGTCAAAACTGCCGCCTCTGCTACACTGCCAGGCACCATCACCGTCCAACGGGGGCGAACTGGAAACCCACTGGCGGAACATCATCGTCGAGGCCAGATTCGACCTCCCCGCCGTACCCGATTGAAGATCCGGCCTCAAAGTTGAGCTAAGGATGACACCCGACCCGGGGGACACGCCGCCTTGACGCCGTCGAGTTGAACACCAAAAACCAGCATCAGGAGAAGCCCTATCTACAGAGGGGTTGAAGGGGGGGAGACCTCACCCCTACCGAAGCTCGGATCCACAATCCGGCCTCCCCGGAACTACCGACGGCGGCCGGGGAGGCCGAGACTCTGCTAGCGAAAACTCTAACCCTAAGAACGGAAAGGGGGCGAAAGCCACTACTATGATATCCTTCCTCTGCATAGATATCTTTTGTCAATTTACCATCTCCAATGTCTTCATCAAGGCGGGGATCTCGATTTCCCCAGGAGTGAAGTGGGAATTGCCGAGGGGTCGGGCTTCACTCCTAGAGGGATTAGTCTGAGCCTGAAGTGGGCCATTGCCCAAAAAGGTTTCAAGACACCCGCCGATTTCAAAAAAAATAAAAAAGAAAGAAATAGAAATAAAACTCTGGGCTCATATGAGGGAGATGTTTTGAGAGATTCTATTTGGTTGGGATGGCATTATGAAGCACTCCAAAGAAAGATATGTATTCTTGGAATTAAATTAGGGAATTTTCAAAATAATTTTCAGTCGTTAAAGGTGTTTATGGGTGAAATTGAAGCACTATAATTTTGGAGAAATAATTGTCTATAAGCAGCTTTAGAGGAAAACATATCTTTTTTATTTTTGATTCATCCAAGTACATCAGGTACTTCATCATTCAAGGTTCATCATTACTATAACTTTAGTTATTGATTCGACAGTATAACAAAGAAGATGCATGTTTAATGCTCAGAAGTCACAACACCACACACATCCGAAAGGGATAACTACTTTCATTACTTACCTTCTCAAACCTTACCTTTTTCCGGCATCGATCTCCGAAGAGGGGGCTTGAGTAGGTGGAGGTGGCCAATGATGGGGAGGAGGATGATGAAACTGTTATGTGCCTAAATAGTTATCGAGTCCGATCTCCAATAGCTTCGAAGCTTTTGGAAAAAAAACGATCAGGTTCATAACATTAGGCATCAGAGCCAGCCCCACGTCCAAGGTTCGAATCCCGAAAGGGGCGACCTGTAGGCTAGATTAAAATACTGGTAGGTGAGAGGAAGCCGTCAAAAAGGAAAAGGGCTACCATCGGGCCAGTATTTATAGAGTGGGCCAATGAGGATGTCGCCCGTGGACGCGTGGTGGTATGTTATGTGCCTAAATAATTATATATCGAGTCCGATCTCCAACAGCTTTGGAGCTTTTGGAAAAACGGTCAGGTTCGTAACAGAACTATTGGCTTAAGCCCTCTCCGATGTCGGAGAGAGAGAGAGAGAGAGAGAGAGAGAGAGGAAGAGAGAGAGAGAGAGGAAAAGAAATTGTGGGCCTAGGGCATCGATAGAATTGGTGGGGCGGGGGGTAAAGATAGGCATTTCATTAATTAGTCTTTGCCCCCCAAGGGTAAAATTGGGTAATTGAAACGGGTTAACAGCTGGTGGGGGGCAAAGACTAATTTAGAAAACAGTGAAAAATCTCTCTTAGATGGCGAGCTGACGGAAAAGTTAGTTTTGGGGGGTAAAGTCTAATTAATGAAAATATGGAGGGTATAGTCTAATTCAAGGCAAAGTTTAGGGGCAAAGTCAAAATAACCCTTTTAAAATGGGAAATTTTATTCATACCCCATAAATATGTAATTAGCCCCCATTTCCAACAAACTTGAACACACCCCATTATTTTTTTTCATACCCCATTCCTATCCCAAAAATACCCTTGTCCCTTACACCCCAACTTCAACACCCCAGTTAAATGGCCCGCCCCAATTTGATTATACCACAATCAAACACATACCCCGTTAAATATATCTCAATTATATGCACTCTTGAATGCACCCCACTCTTAAATAAACCCCATGCAGTTGGCTGGTACTTGAAGGCAAAAGTAGGGCTACAACTTGGGCGGGCCAACCTGAACCCGACCCGAGTCCAACCCGATCGAACCCAACCCGAATTTGGACGGGCTAACCCGAGCCCAACCCAAATTATTTCTCCTCTACCATATTGAAGCCGGTCAACCCACCCCGCACAACTCGATCAACCCGGCCAACCTGACGGGTTGGGCTTGGGCTAAGGAAGTTCAAAGTGACCTTGGGCTGGGTTGGGTTAGGTTGGGTTGGGGGTACAAAAGACCTTGAGTTAAGGCTGCGGGGTTTGGGGTACAAAAGAAAAGGGCATTATTGGTATTAAAGGATTGTTGAGTAAGATATTGAGAAACGGTAGGGATAGGGGAGCTAATTACAGACTTTTGGGGTACGAATAAAATTTCCCTTTAAAATTTGTTTATTATGTGTGGAGAGCTTGCTAAACATTTGTCAATCTGACTTTGACAGTGCTAAGATAAATGGTTTATGAATGCATGTCTTATGTATGTTTTTCTTATTGCTAGAAATAGCGATAATTATACTTTCGATATAAGTGAAAGTGATGGAATAAAATAATATGGCATGTAATACGGACGTTGTCGACACTTATGGAGGGTCCCACACCCCAGGACTGCATCAGACGCATCATAACTGCTTTTCAGGATTCTCACCATTGACAATATCGCCAAGTAGCCGTAACACATGATCTTCCTTGGATGTATTCTCATAAGGGTCTGTTTGGTTGGAGGGTGTTGGAACAGGCGTGCTCCAACTCATGTGTGTTCCAAGCTTGCGGCTGTTTGGTTCCGTACGGAGGCTCCTGACCAGATGAGTTTCAACTCCTCCATGGGTTTCGATTGTATAGAAAACACGTGAGTTTGTACCCCATGGTTTTCAGGTGGAGTTCCAACTCATTCCGTTTGTACCCCCACGCGTGAGTTGGAACACGCCGGTTCCAACTCCCTCCAACCAAAGAGACCCTAAAGGACAACTCATGCCCTTACTCTGTATTGTTTTTTTTTATTCATTATCTACAAACAATGATACAATATAGTGCAAGTATGATGCGATAACACTTGTGCATGATATACTTAACAGAAAATAAAATAAAATAATATGCCATGTAATGCGGACGATATCGGCACTTATGAACCCAGGGCTGCATCAGGCCAGGCCCATCATAACTGCTCTTTTAGGATTCTCACCATTGACAATATCACTAAGTAGCCGTAACACATGATCTTCCTTGGATGTATTTGTGAGCGCGGAAAAAGATCCGGGTCGTCTTTATTGCGGATCACACGAGATTACAAATTTTTGATCAGGAGATTGTGGGAGAGATCCTCTAGAGGGTCCCTTTGATCCGCGTCTCCACGTGGTATTCGTGCGAGAGCTCTGAAGGGGTTGCCCAGGACAGAGGTCTTTACAGGGTGAGGGTTTCTTGAGAGGCTAAGGAGTTTCTGCCGTTGATTTTGTCCCGTCCGTGCTTCGCGCTTTCTCGGCTAGGGAGGCTTTGGGCTTCGTTCCTCGGTCTTCGTGTCTTCCTCGATCCTTGCTCGACCTCGGCGTCCTTGATCGTCGGTTCGCGGCGTCGATCGTGTTTTTGGCGTCAGCTTTGGCTTTAGCTTTCGGCTTTGGCGTGGCTCTGGCGTTTGCTTTGCTTTGGCGCTTGCGCTTGAACGTAGGCGGGTAGAGACTTGCAATGCTTTAGTTCTTCCGGACTTCGCGTCGTATCGGCTAGAACGTGCGATGCTTTGCTCGTGACCGTCGTAGTTGCTTGGCTTTGGCACGTGCGTTGCTTTAGCGCGGGCTTTACCGATGCGTCTGCTTTGGCTTCTGGCGTTGGCTTTGACTTTGGCTTTGACTCGATCTTCTTCTCGAACGGCGATGCTTCTTCAAGGCTTCTTTATTCTTCCGGCTTCCTCGACGATTGTGGCGTCGGTCTTGGCTTTTCGGCAGGGGTAGCACCGATCTTCGTGCGACAGTTGTAGCGTCGACTTTTGTTGATAAAGACAGCGGGGGTAGCACCGATCTCCGTGCGACGGTTGTAGCGTCGACTTTTGTTGACGAAGACGGCGGGGGTAGCACCGATCTTCGTGCGACGGTTGTAGCGTCGACTTTTGTTGACGAAGACGGCAGGGGTAGCACCGGCTTCCGTGCGACGGTTGTAGCGTCGGCTTTCGTTGACGAAGACAGCAGGGGTAGCACCGACTTCAGGCCTTCTTCTCCCGGCTTTCTTCTTCGTGTGAGGAGTCGATGCCTTGATTGAAGACGACGGGTGTTGTCGGCTTCGATCTTCTTCTCCGGCCTTTGCTTATGGCGTCTTCGGAGCTGATGAAGATCGTTGGAGCAATCGGGTGATGACGACTCCGGGTCTTCTTCTCCACGCTTTCTTCTTCGTGCGAGGAGTCGAAGCTTTGACCTTCGAGTGCAAGGTCTTCACGTTGATGAGGACTTGAAGGGCCAAGGATTCCCGTAGGACGTGCTTGCCGTGCCTCGTGAAGCCTTCGGTCGTCGAGCGTTGGAGCTTCTCTTGCGGAGCTCTTTCGTCTTCGGCTTTCGGACCCTTTGTGCCTTCCCCCACCCCCTCTATTTATAGGCAAAGGGGAGCGGTTGGGGGAGATAAATCTGAAATCTTTTTGTTTCATCCGATATCTCCCCCCATAACCATCAAGATATTGTTCCTTTATCCAAGGAAACAAACCCGATCCCCTCCTTTTTAGTTGGGGTGGTTATGGGCTAGATGTGACTCGATCTTTAAAGATCGAGTTGTTATTTTTGTTGCACTTTTGGATCGGATGGCGACACAACGTCATCTTGTCCGTTGGATCGAGGGATCGTCGCGGATCTATGGCTGCGTAGACGTCCACGCCACCTCCCCCCGCATCGAGGCGGTTTTGATTTCTCTTTTTTTTTTCTTTTCTTTTTCTTTTCTTTTTCTTTTTCTTTTCCTTTATGGCCGGCCCCACCTCCCCATGGGGAGGGGGGCACGGTTTTCAAGAAGGGGGGGCCGGTGGGCCCCTCTCTTTGTGTTCGAGTCACGGGTCCGGTGGGACCCGTTTGCTTCGAGTTGGGCCATGGCGCGCGGGTTGAGTTTGCATGCGGGCCGAGTGTGCATGCGGGCCATTTGTGTGCGGGCCCAATTTCGCATGCGGGCCGTTGTGTATGGGCCGAGTTGCGCATGTGGGCCGTTGTGTGTGGGTCGGGTTTCCGTATGTGGGCCGCTGTGTGCGGGACCAAGTTGTATGTGCGAATCGGGTTCGACCCGAAGACCGTTGGGTGCGGGCCTATTTTTCATGTACAAATCGGGTTCGACCCGTGGGCTAATTTCGATGCCCACAAGTGCCCCCTCAAGTTCGAGTGCGCCCGCGGGAAACGCGTAGCGCTTGGACTTGAGTGGCGTATTCGTGTGGGATTAGGTCTTTAAAAGGACCCCCGTTTTTCGTTTCTCTTCATTATCAGCGATTCTCGGCGGCTTGGAGACGAAAGCTCTGCTAGGGTTTCTTGCTTCGCGACGATGCCGCGGAAGATGAAGGTGGTCACGCCATGGGGTTCGCGAAGAAGAGGAGACCGCCGGCCCGTGGAGGGCGGAGGGCTGCCGGCGAGGTGATCCTCCTCCTCCTTCTTCTTCTTCTTCTTCGCATGGTGGGTTGTGGGAGGGCGCAGGCCGGAGAAGGTTTGGCCGGGGGCTGCGGGGTGCGGCCGGCGTGCGAGCCGGAGACGGGACGCGGCCGGGGGCTGCATGGTGCGGCCGGCGCGCGGGCTGGAGGAGGGGCGCGGCCGGGGGCTGCTAGGTGCGGCCGGCGCGCGGGCGTGGGCGCGGCAGCGGCAGGGTGCGGCTGGAGGCGGGGCGCGACGGGGCTGCGGGCCGGAGGGAGCGGGGCGCAGGGGCCGGTGCAGCAGCGGCGCGCGGCGCGGGGGCCGGTGCAGCAGCGGCGTGCGGGCGTGCGGGGGCCGATGCAGCAGCGGCGCGCGGCGGCGCGGTGGCCGGTGGTGGCGTGGTCGCGTGCGCGGGGGCCAGCGCGGCAGCGGCAGCGGAGTGTGCGCGGGGCGCGGTGGGCCGGCGCAGCAGCAGCAGCGACGGTGGCGTGGTCGTGCGCGCGGGGGCCGGTCCAGCAGCGGCAGCGGCAGAGGCAGGGTGGCCGGCGGCCGGGGCAGCGCGGTCGTGCGCGCGGGGGCCGGCGCAGCAGCGGGAGCGGCAGCGTGGCCGGCGGCCGGTGCGGCGTGGGCACGGCAGGGTGCCGGTGGCCGGGTTGGCCGAGGACCACGGCCCCCCCCCTCCCCCCCCCCCCCCCCCCGTGGGTTTTAACAGGAGAGAGAAAGAGAGGGTCGCGGCTTTTTTGCCGTGACCCCCCTCTATTTCTCTTTATTTGCTCGAGGGGTCGGCGCCCTTTTTGCCTAGGCCCACCCCTGTTTTCTTCGTTTTGGCATTTGGGACCTGCAGCTTTTTAGCCGAGGCTCCCCCTTGTTTCTTTGTTCTGGCATTTGGGACCTGCGGCTTTTTAGCCGAGGCTCCCCCTCGTTTCTTTGTTCTAGCATTTGGGACCTGCGGATTTTTAGCCGAGGCTCCCTTTGTGTTTCTCTTGCTATCTGACTTGGGCTTTGTCTCCTTTCTTTTCCAGGTCTCGTCGTTACGAGAGTTTTCCGAGTTCCGGTTGGATCGTCGATGCGGTCTCCCACGGGAGTACGCATCTTCGTTTCCCTTACGCGCAAGTCTTCAACCACCGAGCTTCGAGACAGGAGGCCAGACTGTCAGTACTTTAGCTTTCGACGCACGAGCGAGTTTGTGAGGATGGCGTGGCCGACGGCTCTTGTCGCATGTTGAAACTTGGCGAGCGTATCCTTACTGACGAAGGATCTTCACGGCAAGTTATCCGGCCAAGCCTGGGGTTGCCGTTCCACTATACTGGCGAGGAGTCGGTTCCGGTCCCTGTTGTTGCTTTGAAGATATGCTCCCGCCGTACGCGATGGGGTGTGGAGATTCAACCGCGTGGAGATGTCACATACCTGGGAGGTTTTCGGGACTGGATGAGAGAGCTGTATGGCGCGTTGGAGGCAGTGCCAGGGATGGAGCGTCTGGCGAGGTTTGTGGAGCTGGCTTGTTGGGAGTACAGCCAATCGGACGGTATGTACCGGGCTCTGTGTGAGCAGTGGTGCCCTGAGACCAATACCTTTTTGACCGGAGCTGGCGAAATCGGGATCACCCTTCGTGACGTGCACGTCATCTCTGGGTGTCCAAAAGTTCGGAGCTACTATCAGGAGGAGGTTCCTTCTCTGGAGGTCTTGACGGACCCAGACGAGTCTCCTAGCTTCTGCCTTTTGCTTTTCAAGGCATATGCTATTATAGCGGCGCGTGAGCGGTCAGACCGGGTACTCCACTCGGATTGGGTGGACTTCTGGTTTCAAGGAGAGTATCATCACGCTTCCCCTTCGAGTCACCCGATGTGGAGGTATGCATCGTAAAAGAGATCGGCGCCTGGCACTTTCCGGCGACCGATTGAATCTCTGAAGAAAGAATGGTGCTCCATGGCTGGGGCGCAACGTCCCTGGGAAGTTTTGGGACTTGAGGAATGCAGCGATGCCTGGCGTGCTGCTTACTGGTCAGCGGGGTTGGTACTTTTCCTTTGCCGCTTTGCTTTACCCTGGGAAGGGGATGTGATACGCCCTGGGACCTTCCTTGCAGCTGCTCGGATGGTGAATGGAGAGTTCCTTAACCTGGCGCCGGCGATCCTCTGCTCGCTGTACGGAGGGCTTAGTGGAACCTATTGGAGTTTATCGAGTGCGGGTCATGCAAGAGGGGAAGTAGGCAAAGCCAGCTCCTTTTGCCCCCTGCATTACCTCTATGGCTGGATTGGGCTTCACTTTCCGAAGGGGATCTTTGCAGCGCGTGGACCTTCGACCTCGGTGCCCTTTCTTCCATGTGTAGGAGGTATGATGAATGCTTATTACGCGTGGGAGCGTCCGAAGCCTAGTGCCCGAGAGTGTTTGAGACGTATGGGCCCGTCTGACTTTGAATTTGTATCGGAGAATGCACTTGCGCCTTCTACAAGATCCTTGGTATGTGATGTGGAGGAAATGCCCGAGCACTTGTACTGGAGCATGGTGAGTTGCAGGCCCGGGTATCTCGTTTGGCGTCGTGAGGATGTAGTGGAGGTGGCACGGTACTCTCCCCACCGGTTTGCTCGACAACAGGGTTTTCGCTAGGAGTCGCCTGGGACTCCTTTGCGTATGCAGTCACGTTACACCCCGCAGGAAGCGTATCGCCTCTGGGGAGCGCTTTATGACAGATTTACTGGGTGTATTTTCTCGCTGGGGATCAAGTCGGGCGGAAAGGATGCTGCAACTCCTGAGTATCGCCGCTGGGTCAACGTGTCAGTGCTCCCCCTCCTGGCTAGCCTTCCGCTGGACGTTCTTGCTAGCAGCGAGCGGGCTGACTTTTCTTTTGACTCTTTGGCGGGGTCAGAGGATCGCCGTCTTTGGTCCGAGGAGCGACGATCGGAGAGATCTCGTGGCCATCGAGAGAGTAATTCCCAGGCTTCACTTTCTGTGCAAGAAGTTGAGATGGCTCCGCCCTCCAAGGTTCAGAGTCTTCCTGAGACTCAGGCTTCTTGGAGTGGGTGTGCTTCTCCCAAGAGGAGAAAGTTGGATCTCTTGTGTGAGGCAGCTTTGGTTGGTGCTGGCGAGGCAGAGCCAGCTCGAGAGGGAGAGCCAGGGCTTTTTGCCGATGAGGTAATCCCTCTTTCTGGGGTAGCTTCATCGGATGCTGCAGGTATATCTTGTTTCTAGTTCTTTATGAATTTCTGTGCTTGTACTCTTATTTCGTTGGCTGAGTTGTTCAGCTCTCATTTTGGCAGGGTCTGCTGGACCGGACTGCGAGTCTGCCCCGAAGGGGGTTGGGCAGGAGTGCTCTCCCATCCGAGCAACGTTGATTGAAGGTGGCGGGCTGGATATTCCCTGGGATAACTTGGAGCTTTTGGGAGCGTGTGGAGCAGATTTTGTCGGCAGTGCTGTCAACCTGGATGATATTGACGTGGAGCAGTTGGGCTTTGGGAAGGAGGATGAGGTCTCCAGTGTAGGGAGAGAACAGACTCCTCTAGTTAGGTCCGGTACTCCGGCAGAGACTACTCCCGCAGTCGTTTTGTCGGAAGGTTTGCTTGTGTCTCCTCCTTTGGCTCCGGTGGTTCCGCTGACTGTTATCACGGCGATGGTCCAGGAGGCGGTTCCTTCACTTGAGCCTTCAGGACCGGAGCCCACCTTGCCTGTGCACTCAGAGGCCGACAGGAGAAAGTGCAGTTCGCGAGACCTTCTCTCTGTGCTTCTTTTGGAGAGCTGTCGGAAGTATATCCAGACGACGCTCGCACCCTTCCAGGAAGAGGGCTTTGATGCTTTGAGCAGCTGGTGGGTTCTTGAGGGGCCTGAGTTTTGCAAGAACCTGGCGGCCTTCCAGGTAGATGGCTCTTTGTTTGAGGCGCAGATGCGTGTTCTCTTGGCGGATAGTGAAGCTCATTGCTTGAAACGGGCTTCGATGGAAGATGACCTTCCCCTGATACTAGCAAAGGCCAAGGACGAAGAGCGTCGACTGGAGGCGCAGCATGCACTTGCCACTGCGAGCCTTGTTCGGGCGTGGAAGAAGCTAGAGGCTGCTCGCGCATCTTTCGAGAAAGCTGAGATGATCGAGAAGTCTTCTGGAGCAGACCTGGCAAAGCAGCGTATCGAGCTGGCGACGCATCGGGAGCGGGTAGCTTCTCGGTCTTCAGAGTTGCAGCGCATGGAGGTTACTGGCGGCGAGCTGCTCCAACGTCTCAAAGAATTTAATTCGCTTTACTAGCAATGTCGCATTTCCTTTTCTTTCTTGTCATTTCTGCTGAACATACTTGTAGTTCTGCTTTTCTTTATCTGGTGATAACTTAATATCATGCATCTATTTTTTTTTTTGGACTTGTCTTCTGGAATGGCAGAGTTTGGTTGTGTTTTTCTTTTGTTTGGACTGAACCTTTACAGGCTACCTACGTACCCTATTGAGAGGGATCAAGTCACACGTAGTTCCCTTTTTTTTTTTTTTTTGCAAGGAATGTAGCCCTGCTTTTAGGCATAGTACCTTTTGAGGTACTTGCCATTGATGGGGCCGAGTGTGAGCCCTTCTGGCGTGGTGAGAAGATATGCGCCGTTGGAGTAGACCTCTTTGACAGCATGCGGTCCATCCCACTTGGCGTCGAACTTCTTTCCTCCTCGATGTGAAAGGATGATGGGGCGTTTGACTGCGAGCACCAATTCTCCTTTTTGGAAGGATCGAGGGCGAATCCTTTTGTTGAAGGCTCGGGTCAGCCTGGCTTGGTAGCATTCCAGGCATTGCTGGGCTTCGAGGCGCTTTTCATCCAGGGCTTCCAATTCTGCTAGGCGAAGTTGAGCGTTATCGCCGTTGACGAGGCCTTCCTGGACGGCTATCCTGAGTGACGAGATCTAGAGTTCAAGTGGGAGGACAGCTTCTACTCCGTATACCAGCGAGTACGGAGTCGCCTGTGTTGGTGTGCGAAAAGAGGTGCGATATGCCCATAGCGCTTCACCCATGCGTTCATGCCAGTCTTTCTTTGACTTTGAGACGACTTTCTCCAAAAGTTTGCAGAGTGTTTTGTTGAAAGCTTCAGCTAGGCCGTTGGCAGAGGCGTTGTACATGGTTGAACACCTTTGCTTGATATCGAACTTGGCGCAAAATTGGCTGACAGCGGCGTTCTTGAATTGCTTCCCGTTGTCCGTAACGATATAGCGAGGGATGCCGTACCGGAAGATGATGTCGTTCTGGATGAAGTTGATGACAGAGTGCCTGGTAACTTCTCACAATGGTACTGCCTCAGCCCACTTGGAGAAGTAATCTGTTGCCGCCAGGATATAAAGATGCTGCTTGGATGACTTGGGTAGCGGACCGACAATATCGAGTCCCCATCCATCGAAGGGTCATGATGCGATGGTTGGATGCAAAGGTTCCGGAGGCTGACGGATGTAGTCGTCATGCAGCTGGCAAGTGTGGCATCTTTTTGCAAACTCGAGGGAGTCCTTGATCATAGTGGGACAGTAGTACCCCATCCGCCTGATGCGGAAGTACAGCTTTGGACCGGACTGATGTGAGCCACAGATCCCGGCATGGACTTCTTCTAGTGATGTTTCCGCTTCTTCTTTTGCAAGACACCTCAGGAGCGCACCATCGTAGCTTCGACGGTACAACTCGTTGTTGAAGTGGAAGAATTTCAGAGACCGCCGGCGAATGTCGACCTTACGCTTTGGATCTTCCGGGAGCTTCCCGTGGACAAGAAAGTCTATCAATGGTTGTCTCCAATCTAGCTCGTCAGTCATGAGAACGTGGACTGCATTGACTTGGTCCAGGATTCCCATAGGGAGGTCCTCCTCGGTGATCACCATCCTCTTACAGATAGGGATGATGAGTTGGCTTCTTTCTAGGAACGGGAGTGTAGCCGCCAAATTTGCGAGCGCATCAGCCTGCTGATTAAGGTTTCTGGGGACATGCTGGATTGAAGCATTTTTTAGCGTACTAAGGAGTTTCAGAGCTCGCAGGTGTAATGGTACGAGATCTTCTTTATTGACTTCGTATGCTCCCAATATTTGCTGAATGACGAGTTGAGAGTCGCCAAAAATTTCGAGCCCTTGAAGTTTCATATCATTGGCGAGTTCGAGGCCAATGATCAAAGCTTGATATTCCGCCCTGTTGTTGGAGCATGGTTCTGATAGTAGAAATGAGAAGGGAAGTACTTCGTCGTTTGGCGTGACGAAGATAACTCCTGCTCCTGCTACGTCTTGCCTGGCTGCACCGTCGAAGAACATTTTCCAAGAAGGGGCGATGTCGATGCAGAATACTCCTTCGTCTGGGAGATTTTCCGATAGTTCCCATTCTGCTGGAAGGGGGTATTCTGCCAGGAAGTCCGCGAGAGCTTGACCTTTGACCGCTTTACGAGGGACGAAGGTGATATCGAACTCGAGGAGGAGTAAAGCCCACTTGGCCAAACGTCCGGAGAGCACTGACCTTGACATAATGTATTTGAGCGGGTCGGCTTTTGAGATGAGCCTGATGGCGTGAGCTAACATATAGTGTCGCAGCTTTTTTGTAGCGAAGATGAGCGCCAGACAGACCTTCTCAATCGGGGAGTAGTTTAGCTCTGCGCCGATGAGAGTGCGGCTCAAATAGTAGCATACTGTTTCCTTACCTAGCTCGTTGTCTTGAGCCAGGAGTGCCCCCAAGGACTGCTCCTAGGCGCTGATGTAAAGGACCAATGGCTTCCCTTGAACTGGTGCTGTCAGAACCGGAGGCTTGAGTAAGTAATCCCTGATGTTTTGAAGGGCTTCCTGACAAGCTTCGTCCCACTTGAATGCTGCTCCTTTCTTTATGAGGTGACTGAAGGGCCTGCATTTTCCAGCTAAGTTGGCGATAAACCTTCTGATATATGCTAGATGGCCCTGGAGACCTCGGAGGTCTCGCACGGTTTTCGGGATTGGCATATTGAGAATAGCATCTATCTTGGATTGATCTATCTCGATGCCTCGATGGCGTACGACAAAGCCGAGAAACTTTCCCGAGGAGACCCCAAATGCGCATTTAAGCGGGTTCATGCGGAGCTGGTACCTTCGAAGTCGCTTGAAGATTAGCTCGAGGTCTTGAAGATGTGTGTACTTTTGTCTTGATTTTATCACGAGGTCGTCGACGTAGCATTCCACATTCTGATGAAGGATATCGTCGAAAATTTTTTGCATGGCCCGTTGGTAAGTGGCTCCTGCATTTTTCAAGCCGAAAGGCATGACTTTGTAGCAGTAGATCCCTTTTGGCGTGCGGAATGCCGTAAGCTCTTCGTCTTTAGGTGCCATCCGGATCTGGTTGTAGCCTGAGGATCCATCCATGAAGGTTAATGCTTCATGGCCTGTTGTCGCATCCACCATCAGTTCTGTGATTGGCAGTGGGAAGTCATCTTTGGGGAATGCATTGTTTAAGTCCCTGAAGTCCACGCATACTCTGATTTGGCCGTTTTTCTTCTTGACTGGGACCACGCTGGAGATCCACGTTGGATACTTAACTTCTCGGATAAAGCCGGCTTCAATGAGCTTGTTGACTTCGCCTTCTATTTGCGGTACCAATTCCGGCCGGTATCGTCTTTGTCCTTGCTTGATGGCGCTAGCTCCATGTCTGACAGCGATCTGGTGTACTGCAATCTTGGGGTCAAGTCCCGGCATTTCCTTGTAGGACCATGCGAAGACATCTCTATATTCTTGGAGTAGCTTGATGTATGCGGCCTCCTCTTCGGGAGTCAGGAGTGCACTTACGAATGTGGGTCGAGGATCCTCCTGTGTCCCCAAGTTGATTTCTTTCAGATCGTTGACGGTAGAGTGCCCCCCTTCTTCGAGGACGGGCGGTGCTTCTGGCAACTCGTCGTCCGAAGTAGAAGTGTCATTGACCGAGGAGTCCGCAATTGTGATATGATTAAGAGAGACCAGTATGATATCGGGAGCATCGGCAGTTTGAAACAATGACATGGGTGGGTGGGTGGGAATGATTTTTCTCACCTCAGTGGGTGGCTTTCCCAAACGGTCGAATACTGACCTTCGCTTTGCTTGTCTGATTGGCCCAAGTCTATTGAATACTGATATGGGATTTTGACTTGCCTGGTTTTTGACGCTCTTCTTTTGCTTTTGAGGTATGGTCCGACGCCGAGCTTGATATCGCCTTCTTTTGGCGCCCTTTGCAACGGGATGAATGATATTGGTGGAGCATGCATCGGAGGCTGACGATCCCTCTTCTGCTTCATCTACCAACTTTACCTCAATGTAGTTAGAGGTGAAGGTCTTCTCTCCTGTTATCTTGATGACCATCGGGGTTTGACGAGAGCCGATGCCTCGCCGATTTGGTGGGATCTGCTCGCCGCCCTGGAGTAAATGGGCTTGAGTCTTAGTCATCCCGTGTGGTATTAGAGCTGGCAGGAGCGTACTCATATGTGCAGCACTGTCTTTGTCGTAGCCAGCTTTGAACAGCAGCTTGGCGGCATTTTGCCCCCAGCTTCCTTTTGGCTTGAATGTGAGTTGGCTGGATTCGAAGGGATTGATGGGTTTTGGCTATATTGAAGCTTGCCCCAGGCTGGGTAGTGGCAGTGTCATCTCTTGCAGAGTGATGACATTAGCTTCCGATAGCGGCTGGACCATCCCTTTTGGCGAGGCAAAAGGTGGTGGTTCATCTTTGTGAAGCCACTGAGGCGTGAGGCGTAAGACTGTCGTAGCTTGGACAGGTAATGGAGTATGCTTCATGGATCTTGGCTTGGAGCTGATGCGCATTCTTCGTCTTGGCGCTAGCACTTCTTTGACTTCGTGTATCGTCTTAGATGGTGGTACTGGATTTGGAGTTGGCAGAGCTTCATCCTGCTCCATCCTTTTAGCTTTCTGAGTTCGAGGAGTTTTAGCTGGAAGGACTTCTGCAACAAGGTCCTTTGCTTGGTAAAACTTAGCATCGGCGAGGTGCGCTTCAGCCTCATTGAATGGCTTGTCGTTTGCAACAATGCACTTTTCCAGACCTTCCTCGTAGTACTTGAGGCATTGGTGCCAGGTAGACACTACGATACCGTTTTCGTGCAGCCATGGTCTTCCTAGCAAAAGGTGATATGATGTTTGACAGTCAATGACATGGAAAAGAACCGTGGTGTCAAGCTGACTGATGGAGAGTTTTAGACGAATGATCCCTATGGTGGACTGTCCTCCTTGGTTGAACCCTTGAATGACCAGCTGGCTTTGCGAGAGCTGGTCGGTGGTGATGCCGAGCTGGCGCATTGTTTGGATAGGCATGATGTTGACGGCGGAGCCGCAGTCCAACAGGATTCGATTTACCGGCTTCTCGTTGATGTATCCCAAGACATAGACAGGTCGATTGTGCAGTCGTGCTTCGAGCTGCAGATCTTCGTCCGAGAAAGTTATTGCTGCGTTACATGAGACAATAGTTTTGTCCTTCTCGGTGTTTTTCATCTTTCTTTTGTAGCTGTCTGGGTCTGTCAAAGCCTCGGCCATTGCTAGGGGAGCTTTCTCTGGGAGGTGTAGTGCTTCTATGAGTGGCAAGTGCAGGATTGCCTCATCGTAAGCAGCAGTACTGTCTTTATTGGAATCATCCTCCTCGTCGCCGGTGTTGCTTTCTTCAGAAGGCTTGATCCTATCTTCTTCTTCCGGTGCCATGTGGATCTCAACCATGCAATAGGAGGCTTCGTGCTGCTGATCAGCTGGGAGGAAGTAATCTTGGAAGAACTCTTGCAATGTTGCCGGTTCTGGAGGGTTTTACAGGAGATCATCAGGATCTGCTGGCGGTACTTTGAACGCCTTCCTTCCTGGAGCTTTGCTTTTCTTTTTGTAAGTTCTTCGTTCTGGAAGCTTTCTTGTTACCCGATCTAGCTTGCGACTTCTTGGCATACATGGCCTTCGTCTGCGAGGCGACATGACCCATGCATCTTCATCAGTGGATTCTTCATTACCAAGGTGAAGGTCTGGAGTGGCAGCTGTAGGTTCTTCATGGGTCAGGGAGACTTGCTCCTCTGGGGACCTTGGTGGTTCGCCTTCTGACTCCCAGCCGGTGGGCTTGATTTCTTCTATTGAGACAGGCGAAGGTCTGGAATAGAGGACGTAGTAGTCGAATTTACCTGAGAGCTGGCCTAACAGACCGACCTCCGGGTCTCCTTGCTCGTACCTTGTCTGGAGATTCTGTTGGGACATAGCTTTGCTTGAGAGAGACGTCGACGTAGACGACGTTTGCCCCCAGGGCAGTGACGTTTCTTCCTCAGCGAGCTTAGGAGCGTACTGCTGTCGTCTTGAGACTTTCCGTCGTGGGGCTAACTTTGCAATTGGTCTTTGGCGGTTGATGCGCAAATTGGGCCTTCTCTGGTGGGCAGCAACGAGTACTGGTTGAAACGAACCGAAGGTGATGGACGTCATGTTTGCTGTTGCAACGTCGCTGGAGTCGATCTCAATTTTTCCTTGCTTTGCGAGCGCCATGATCTTTTCTTTGAAGATGAAACATTTCTCAATAGGATGGCTAACCAGTCGATGGTATTTGCAGAAGAGTGGATCGTTGACACGATGCATCTGTTCAGGCCTTTTTGAAGGAGGAAGCTCGATCATCTTTTCTTGTAGCAGTTGATCGAACATGGAGGAGACTTCCGAGTCTGGAAAGGGATACTCCTTGGCCTCAAGTTCTTCTAGAGTCATTTTCGACTGTCTTTGGGGTGGAGGCGGTGGTATGGCAGCTCCCTTTTCTTGACCCGACTTATCGCTGATTTTGAGTGGCTTGGAGGCCGAGGCGATGTCGGCGATGTTAACTTGCTTTGATTTGGGTGCCGGCGGTTTGCCTTTCTTTTCCACCTTCAGGAAGTCTTTGGTCTTTGAGTCCCCGTGATTTGCTAAACTGAGCTCCATGTCGTGGGCTCGAGTTGCGAGTTCTTCGAAGGACCGAGGCTTGATCCCCTTGAGGATGTAGAGTAAGCCCCAGTGCATGCCTTGGGTGCATATCTCGATAGCCGAGTCTTCCGACAAACGGTCTCGTGAATTCAGGGCGAGATTCCTCCATCGATCGATGTAGTCGATTACTGATTCGTCCTTCCTTTGCTTGATGGTAGTAAGCTCGGTCATGCTAACGATGCACCGAGTGCTGTAGAAGCGGTTGAGGAATTCCCTCTCCATCTGATCCCAGCTGTCAATGGATCCTGGAGGAAGATCAACATACCAGTCAAAAGCATTACCTTTGAGTGTGCGAACGAACTGCTTCACCATCTCATCGTCGTATGTGCCGGCGTTGTTGCAAGTTTCGACGAAGTGGGCAATGTGTTGCCTTGGGTTCCCCTTTCCGTCAAAGTGTTGGAACTTTGGTGGCTGGAACCCGGTAGGGAAGCGCAGCTGTTGGATCCTTATGGTGTAAGGCTTTGAATAGGCCGCCGTAATCGGAGGTAGGCTGCTGCCGTGGGAACGCATCATGTCAGCCACTAGTACTTGTATTTGCTGGGCATTCATCGTTGCTGCCACTGAAGGTTGCGCGGCCACTGAGACCGGCACGGGAGCCGAGGAAAGTGCAGGAGTAGTTGCTAGTGTTGCCGGGCCGACTTCTGCAAGAGCAGGAGTTGGAGACGGGGCTGGAGCAGCTACTGGAGAAGCAGGAGGTTGACCGAATGTTGCAATATCCCTGGCACTCAGCCTCTGAAGCAAGGTGTTGATGTGATGATCTTTCTCTTCCATTAGTCGGGTGAGTTGAGCCATGTGTTCACCCATTTGCATGACTTAGAGCTGGAGAGCGGACGGAGGATGATGTCGCAGGACGTCTCGATGTGGCACGCCCGCACCCTCGCCATCGTCGTCGGAGACGTAGTTACACTGACTTGCTTCTGCTTGATGACGGATGTTTGCCCCCGGCAAGGGAGGTGCAAAGTCCGCTGGAGAACCCGAACGGGTTCGGGGTTGGGGCTGGTCCTCTCCAAATTTCTGGACAGATGTTCCAGGATTGAGGCTCGTTTCTTCATGCACCAAGGCCTCATTGGTGATTTGGCGAGCACCTTCAGCAGCAGTTTCTGGCGTGAAGAAGTCCGCAAGAGTTTGAGTACGCCGAGTATAGACGTGTACTACCGGGGGAATGACATCCTTCGGGTTTTCTGGATCACCGTGTTGGAGTAGTGGAGACTCGGCGATAGGTGAGAGGCTTGTTGGAGCAAACGTATCATCATTCATTCCGGCCATGGCGAACTTGAAGCAACTCCTTCAAACGTACGGATGAAAGGAGAGGAGGTCCCACCGGGCGTGCCAGAAATCTGTGAGCGCGGAAAAAGATTCGGGTCGTCTTTATTGCGGATCACACGAGATTACAAATTTTTGATCAGGAGATTGTGGGAGAGATCCTCTAGAGGGTCCCTTTGATCCGCGTCTCCACGTGGTATTCGTGCGAGAGCTCTGAAGGGGTTGCCCAGGACAGAGGTCTTTACAGGGTGAGGGTTTCTTGAGAGGCTAAGGAGTTTCTGCCATTGATTTTGTCCCGTCCGTGCTTCGCGCTTTCTCGGCTAGGGAGGCTTTGGGCTTCGTTCCTCGGTCTTCGTGTCTTCCTCGATCCTTGCTCGACCTCGGCGTCCTTGATCGTCGGTTCGCGGCGTCAATCGTGTTTTTGGCGTCAGCTTTGGCTTTAGCTTTGGCGTGGCTCTGGCGTTTGCTTTGCTTTGGCGCTTGCGCTTGAACGTAGGCGGGTAGAGACTTGCAATGCTTTAGTTCTTCCGGACTTCGCGTCGTATCGGCTAGAACGTGCGGTGCTTTGCTCGTGACCGTCGTAGTTGCTTGGCTTTGGCACGTGCGTTGCTTTAGCGCGAGCTTTACCGGTGCATCTGCTTTGGCTTCTGGCGTTGGCTTTAACTTTGGCTTTGACTCGATCTTCTTCTCGAACGGCGATGCTTCTTCAAGGCTTCTTTATTCTTCCGGCTTCCTTGACGGTTGTGGCGTCGGTCTTGGCTTTTCGGTGGGGGTAGCACCAATCTTCGTGCGACGGTTGTAGCGTCGACTTTTGTTGATGAAGACGGCGGGGGTAGCACCGATCTCCGTACGACGGTTGTAGCGTCGACTTTTGTTGACGAAGACGGCGGGGGTAGCACCGATCTCCGTGCGACGGTTGTAGCGTCGACTTTTGTTGACGAAGACGGCAGGGGTAGCACCGGCTTCCGTGCGACGGTTGTAGCGTTGGCTTTCGTTGACGAAGACGGCAGGGGTAGCACCGGCTTCAGGCCTTCTTCTCCCGGCTTTCTTCTTCGTGCGAGGAGTCGATGCCTTGATTGAAGACGATGGGTGTTGTCGCTTCGATCTTCTTCTCCGGCCTTTGTTTATGGCGTCTTCGGAGCTGATGAAGATCGTTGGAGCAATCGGGTGATGACGGCTCCGGGTCTTCTTCTCCACGCTTTCTTCTTCGTGCGAGGAGTCGAAGCTTTGACCTTCGAGTGCAAGGTCTTCACGTTGATGAGGACTTGAAGGGCCAAGGATTCCCGTAGGACGTGCTTGCCGTGCCTCGTGAAGCCTTCGGTCGTCGAGCGTTGGAGCTTCTCTTGCGGAGCTCTTTCGTCTTCGGCTTTCGGACCCTTTGTGCCTTCCCCCACCCCCTCTATTTATAGGCAAAGGGGAGCGGTTGGGGGAGATAAATCTGAAATCTTTTTGTTTCATCCGATATCTCCCCCCATAACCATCAAGATATTGTTCCTTTATCCAAGGAAACAAACCCGATCCCCTCCTTTTTAGTTGGGGTGGTTATGGGCTAGATGTGACTCGATCTTTAAAGATCGAGTTGTTATTTTTGTTGCACTTTTGGATCGGATGGCGACACAACGTCATCTTGTCCGTTGGATCGAGGGATCGTCGCGGATCTACGGCTGCGTAGACGTCCACGCCACCTCCCCCCGCATCGAGGCGGTTTTGATTTCTTTTTTTTTCTTTTCTTTTTCTTTTCTTTTTCTTTTTCTTTTTTTTTTCTTTTTCTTTTCCTTTATGGCCGGCCCCACCTCCCCATGGGGAGGGGGGCACGGTTTTCAAGAAGGGGGGGCCGGTGGGCCCCTCTCTTTGTGTTCGAGTCACGGGTCCGGTGGGACCCGTTTGCTTCGAGTTGGGCCATGGCGCGCGGGTTGAGTTTGCATGCGGGCCGAGTGTGCATGCGGGCCATTTGTGTGCGGGCCCAATTTCGCATGCGGGCCGTTGTGTATGGGCCGAGTTGCGCATGTGGGCCGTTGTGTGTGGGCCGGGTTTCCGTATGTGGGCCGTTGTGTGCGGGCCCAAGTTGTATGTGCGAATCGGGTTCGACCCGAAGACCATTGGGTGCGGGCCTATTTTTCGTGTACAAATCGGGTTCGACCCGTGGGCTAATTTCGATGCCCACAGTATTCTCATAAAGGACACTCATGACCTTATTTTGTATTGCTTTTTTTTATTCATTATCTACAAACAATGATACAATATAGTGCAAGTATGATGCGATAACACTTGTGCATGATATACTTAACAGAAGAAAAAAATCAATTATGTGGAAATCCTTGCAGGAAAAACCATTGTGATCAAACGATCGAGGAATCTTCACTATCAATGGCGACAAGAATAAAGAAGTACAACAAGACTCCTTGAACTTGCTCCAACAAGATCTACAACTATTCTCCCTTAGAGTTCAACCAACAAAAACCCTAGAAATCCACCGCAGACTCATATTCACGTAGTCTCTGATTCGATCCTCTCTTTTGTAGAAGATCCCCATCTAGTGTCTTCTCTTCCTCCGTGAGAAACCCTACCCTTTGTAGCACACCACACCCTCTCAAGAGACCTCTTGTGGTTCCCTCACCAAAACCCTAGAGGATACTTTTATACCCCCTTTTAAAACCTCCATGCTTAAACCTGAAAAACACCCTAGCCAGCCGGCCCTTTCTGACTTTGCTAGGGCGCCCATAATTTGCCCGAGCGAATTTGACACATGTTCTGTGAGCTGCCCGCCTAATGACTTTATCCGAGCGAGCCTGAATTTCAACCGGGTGAATATGTCGATCGTTATGTGAGTCTACCTTGAGCGATGCAGTGTTTCTTGGGAGCTATAAGCACAGCGTCCCCTCGGGTCTCTTCATAGGATGGACTACCTAATAATAACAACACCTTCCAGCTTCCTTAATAATGCAAGAGGTCCCTGGACTTCAGTGCGTTGAGTTTCATGCCATGGAGTGACTTCACCAAGTCCTTCATGGCCCAGTACTCGGTACAACACTTCTCCTTCACCGGCTTCATGAAGCTCGTGGTCGGTCACAGCTGCGGGTCTGTGGTGGAGCTCATATTCCCTCCGATGCTTGGTTCGCTGGAAGACTTGGTTTATGTGTCGAATGAGTGAGTACATACTGACATCAAATATAGCCTAGTGCGTATATCATTTCTCTCTCTCTCTCTCTCTCTCTCTCTCTCTCTCTCTCTCTTCTCTCTCTCTCTCTCTCTCTCTCTCTCTCTCTCTCTCTCTCTCTCTCTCTCTCTCTCTCTCTCTCTCTCTCTCTCTCTCTCTCTCTCTCTCTCTCTCTCTCTCTCTCTCTCTCTCTCTCTCTCTCTCCTAGGGTTATTGGTAACACAAATAGTTAGCAGAGCAGATTTTTAAGTGTTTCTTACTCAACTCATTAATGGGATGCCTACAGATGCCCAAGATTGAAGCGTCTTGGCTTGCCAAATTTGACATCAGCCGATCATGCTCAAATCTCGAGAATTATAGGAAAATGGAAGGATCTCAAAAGGCTGGAGATGGAATCGAGGCCTTCTTCTGTCCGAGATATGGTAGCCGAGATCAGCCTCAACTGCAACCGGTTTATCGTGCTCAAAATGTGCGGTCTGATCAAGAAGGAGGATGCAATGGCGATTGTTAAGCATCTCCCGAAGATCAAGTGCTTGTGCTTGAGCAAGTCGTATTTATGCAAGGAAGAATTGCTACTGATAATGGATGGGTGTAAGGAGTTGGAGAGGTTGAGTGTGGATGGTTGCTTTGGTTTCGAAGCCGATGCGAAATTCTGAGAAAAGCTTCTGGTATAGAAAACTTCGAGCAAGAAGGTTCTAGAACAAGTGGTGATTATGGTTATAACTATGTTATATGAAGACTGTATTGGAATTGGGTTCATTACAAGTACGGATGGCTACGAGTTGGATTCGGGTCGGACCCTACCTCTTATATAACCAATCGGGTATATAAGAGGGCCCATAGTCGATCAATGCTTATTTGGGTTTCGGGTATTGCTTATGGAGAATTTTGTCTTTTTTTCTCCACCTCATATGCACAGTTGTTTGAATAAAAAATCAATGTTATTATATGGAAATATCAAGAACCTCTTATGATTTCTTATTAATTATTATATTGGTTTTAGTGGGGTAGGAGATTGGGTAGAATTTGAGTAGGGATATGAGTTCAGTTAGAATTTATGTTTATTAATTACAAGGGATAATGTGTCTTAGGTCCTTGTAAAACAAATCGGTTTAGTGAAAGGACACTGAAATTGTTGGTTGTTGCTGTGGTCCCTATGATTATGAATTTAATAATGCTTAGCCATTTCAAAAAGCACATGGGGCATCTGTAGCAGGTCAGAGTTTGTTACGTGTAACAAATTCTTAAAAAAAGATCAAAATAACCTTTCTTATTCTTTCATTCTTCATGTGCATAATTTCATGCACCGTCCAAAAAAAAAAAAGTGCAACAATGATTCACTATTTTTTTAAAAAAAACAAGATTTATAAAAAATATAAAAAATTGCTAAATTGTTTTCTCTTCATTACCGAAATGTTACCCTTTATAAAGAGTAACATTTCGGTAATGAAGAGCTAGTAACATTTGCTACAGTGATTTCAAAACAAAAAAAAATTGCTACAGTGATTTCACTATAGCACTTTTTTTTTGTTTTGAAATCACTGTAGCAAATGTTGTGGGTGCAAATTTTGATTAAGTGCCTCACACACCGCGGGACCCACCAGCCCTGCCTGGGGGCCCCCGGAGACTATCACAGGACCCACCAGCCCTACCTGGGGGGTCCACGGAGGCAACCACGGGACCCACCAGCCCTGCCTAGAGGATCCACACAGATCAACAGCGGGACCCACCAGCCCTACCTGGCGGATCCTCGGATACAACGGTGTGACCCACCTGCCTGGGGAATCCCCAGATACGACGGCAAAAATCGCCATTTGCCCCGGATTTTCTCCCAAAGATTTCTATAAATAGCAGACACTTCAAATGTAAAGGGATCGAAAATCTGAATCCTAAAATCAGAGACCAGAATCCAAAAACCCAGAGCTCTGACTTTGATATTCCATTCCCTTCGATCTTCTTTGTGAAGAGATCAGTGACACTCGGCCTGTCGAGGTCACCTCAAGCAGAGTGCTAGTGAATTCGGGTTGCTCCCTATAGCACGGAGACGTAGGCTTCGGCTGAAATCCGAAATCACACATTGTGTCAACCTTATTTTTGTTTGCATATCGAAAGTCTTAACTCAAAGTCACCAATGCATAGACCTTGAACCTACCTTCCAGTCAACAGATCGATCAAAAACCTTCGACTCAACTCGATTGACTAGTTGGGCGGAGTCTTCGGATTGGCACGAAGATCATATATCCCCCACAAATGTTACTCTTCATTACCGAAATATTATAAAGAGTAACATTTCGGTAATGAAGAGTAACATTTGCTATAGTGAATCAGTGATTTCTAAATAAAAAAAATTGCTATAGTGATTTCACTATAGCAATGTTACTCTTCATTATCGAAATGTTACTCTTTATAAAGATTAACATTTTGATAATGAAGACTAATATTTGCTACAGTGATTTCGACGTATATAGTTTTTCGATTTTAAACAAGATTTTTTAAGCAAAATGCTACAATGATTTCATTATAGAAAATGTTACTCTTTATTATTCGAAATGTTACTCTTTATAAAGAGTAATATTTCAGTATAAAGAGTAGCATTGCTACAGTAATTTTACTGTAGCAAAAAAATATAATTTTTTAATATCGAGTTTTTCAAAAAAAATATTTGCTACAGTGATTTCACCGTAGCAAATAATAAAATTTTAAAAATAAATAGTAACATTTGCTACAATAAAATCACTGTAGTAAAAAATATGAAAATTTTATATAGAGTTTTTTCAAAAAAAAAATGCTATAGTGATTTCACTGTAGCAAATATTAAAATCCTTAAAAAAAATCGTCACGTTCGCTACAGTGTATTTGTATGTTTGAAATTCAGTTGATAGCAAGGTTTATAATTTGAGCGAAATCTGATGGATATAGATGGATATTTGAAACAGTGAAACGATTAAATATTATTGAAGTCGTTCCTGTTTTTGCGAAGGGACTCCAGCTTAAACAATGTGTTGGGCGTTCTTAGTGCTAAAATGAGTCACATGTGGGGGACCAACAGCTAAGTCCACCTTATTACAATGAGGTTCAAGTCCAACCATATTATCTAATATCCACAAGTTTGAAGGGGTAGTTGAAATCGAATTTTGAGTGTGGGCATTAATTGAGGTATTCGTACCCATGCTCGAAGATTGATCGGGTAGACCATCTATAACTAATCCCGTGAACTCTCAAAACCGGTTGTGAGAGGGAGGGGGCTACGGGTATATGAAGACGTGAAACTCCCACCCCTTAGCCGATGTGGGATTATCTACTCAACAATATAATAAGGTAGGTTTCCATCATGCCATTTGTTCTTCAAAATTTGACCTAATGCTCTCTGTGCATCCAAATATCTGTTCCGCTTTAGTGTTGCTGCAAGTTATATCGCTGGATCAACACAAATAACTCGAATAACCATGAGGAGGTTCCCGAGCGTTGAGCCTCCGACACCAAAGTCAGCCTCGACTAAACAAAATTAGTGTGATGCAGAGGGGTTTGAGAGCATACCTTTGCACGGAGGCCATTCCGCCTTTATATAATCTCAGGACGTATGATCTTTTCAGGATTTGATTATTGGGATTATACTTTGGAAGCCATCCTCCTTATCAGTTTTCTTGTTATGGAAAGATTCACTCTTCTTCATCAGAGCCAGCCCCACGTCCAAGGTTCGCATCCTAAAAGGGGCGACCTGTAGGCTAAATTAAAATACTGGTAGGTGAGTGGAAGCCGTCAAAAAGAAAAAGGGCTACCATCGGGCCAGTATCGATAGAGTGGGCCAACGAGGACGTCGGCCGCGGAAGCGTGGTGGTATGTTATATGCCTAAATAATTATCGAGTCTGATCTCCTACAGCTTCGGAGCTTTTGAAAAAACGGTCAGGTTCGTAACATAAACCGTTGGCTTAAGCCCTCTCCAATGTCGAAGATACGAGAGAGAGAGAGAGAGAGAGAGAGAGAGAGAGAGAGAGAGAGAGAGAGAGAGAGAGAGAGAGAGAGGAATATAAATTATAGGCCTAGGGCATCGGTAGAATTGGTGGGGCGGGGTAAAGATAGGCATTTCATTAATTAGTCTTTGCCCCCCAAGGGTAAAATTGGGTATTTGAAACGGGTTGACAGCTGGTGGGGGGCAAAGACTAATTTAGAAAACAGTGGAAAATCTCTTAGATGGCGAGCTGACGGAAAAGTTAGTTTTGGGGGGTAAAGTCTAATTAATGAAAATATGGGGGGTAAAGTCTAATTCAAGGAAAATTTAGGAGCAAAGTCAAAATAACCCTTTTAAAATTTGTTTATTATGTGTGGAGAGCTTGCTAAACATTTGTCAATATGACTTTGACAGTGCTAAGATTAATGGTTTATGAATGCATGTCTGCTGTATGTTTTCCTTATTCAGGGCCGGCCCTGAGGTTTTGGGGGCCCTAGGCGAACTCTAAAAGTTGGCCCCCCTATACATATTAATACAATAAAAATTTTGAAGTACCAGTAAATTTTTATTGCATGTATCCATACAAAATTTGCTTTTATATATAATTACTAAAATCAACTACTAAAGTTTGCTTACATCGATTAAGATCACAAAAAATCATCAGAATAACCTTCTTTTTTTTTTTGAGAACCCCTCCTCAAAGGAGGGAGGGTTTGGCGGACCCCGACCAGAAACCAATTAAAAACTAGGCAAGAATTCTGTTACAAAAAAGAAGTGCCTCCTCCCCTAGTTTATCGTACCAAGGGATCATCCAGGTTTTGAAGAAGGAGCACACCGAATGCCGCAGCTGCTCCGGCCCTGAAGACTTGCCATTGAAAATCCGGTTATTCCGCTCAAGCCAGATGACCCAAACAATCGCCAGAATAACCTAAAAGATAAAATAAGTATAACAAGTTTTTGTTGATTCATACTTTAATAAAATCTAATTTACAATAAGAAAACACACCAAACAAACTCTAAAAATATAATACCAAAAAGAAATGTCAGTTATATCACTCAAACATTACTTTTCTCATATTTTTACCTGCAAAGTTACTAATTAAGCTTGTATAATCAAGCTTTTCTACCATAGTTTTTTTAATAGATAACAAATCCATTCAATCTTTCTTGTGACATGGTCGTTGGAGAGGGCGTTGGTGGACAAGGAGAGGGTCTGGAGGGCAGGGAGGGACGCAAGGGAGGGGAGGAATCGGGGATGGGGCCGCAGAAGTCACAGCCAACCCTGACGGTCGACCTTTCATTTCTCTTTCGCTGCCCACCGCACAGGTTTTTTATTTTTGGGGATGAAGCACAATAGTTCAAAGGTTTTATTTTATTGGAGAATGCCCTCTTTGGCTCTTGGTGTTTGCCGTTTAGACTTGGTTGTTGGGCCCCCCTCCTTTAGTATTTGGGCTTGGCTGTGGGGCCCCCATTAGTGTAAATTAATTGGGGGCCCTAGGCAACTGCCTTGCCCGCCTACCCTCAGGACCGGCCCTGTCCTTATTGCTAGAAATAGCGATAATTATACTTTCGATATAAGTGAAAGTGATGGAATAAAATAATATGCCATGTAATGCGGACGATGTCGGTACTCATGGAGGGTTCCACACCCCAGGACTGCATCAGATCCATCATAACTGCTCTTTCAGGATTCTCACCATTGGCAATATCGCCAAGTAGCCGTAACACATGATCTTCCTTGGATGTATTCTCATAAGGGTCTGTTTGGTTGGAGGGAGTTGGAACCGGTGTGTTCCAACTCACGCGTGTTCGAAGCTAGCGGCTGTTTGGTTCCGTGCGGAGGTTCCCGACCAGATGAGTTTCAACTCATCCGTGGGCTTCGATTGTATAGAAAATGCGTGAGTTTGTACCCCACGGTTTTTAGGTGGAGTTCCAACTCATTCCGTTTGTATCCCCACGCGTGAGTTGGAACACGCCGGCTCCAACTCCCTCCAACTAAAGAGACCCTAAAGGACAACTTATGCCCTTACTCTGTATTGTTTTTTTTTATTCATTATCTACAAACAATGATACAATATAGTGCAAGTATGTTGCGATAACACTTGTGCATGATATGCTTAACAGAAATAATAATAATAATAATAATATGCCATCATAACTGCTCTTTCAGGATTCTCACCATTGACAATATCGCTAAGTAGCCATAACACATGATCTTCCTTGGATGTATTCTCATAAAGGACAACTTATGCCCTTACTCTGTATTGCTTTTTTTTATTCAATATCTACAAACAATGATACAATATAGTGCAAGTGTGATGCGATAACACTTGTGCATGATATACTTAACAGAAAAAATAAATCAATTATGTGGAAATCCTTGCGGGAAAAACCATTGTGAGCAAACGATCGAGGAAGCTTCACTATCAATGGCGACGAGAACAAAGAAGTACAACCAGACTCCTTGAACTTGCTCCAACAAGATCTACAGCTATCCTCCCTTAGAGTTCTTCAACCAACAAAAACCCTAGAAATCCACCGCAGACTCATATTCACGTAGTCTCTGATTCGATCCTCTCTTTCGTAGAAGATCCCCATCTAGTGTCTTCTCTTCCTCTGTGAGAAACCCTACCCTTTGTAGCACACCACACCCTCTCAAGAGACCTCTCGTGGTTCCCTCACAAAAACCATAGAGGATACTTTAATACCCCCTTTTAACACCTCCATGCTTAAACCTGAAAAACCCACCTTAGCCAGCCGGCTCCTTCCAACTTTGCCAGGGCGTCCATAATTTGCCCGAGCGAATTTGGCACATGTGCTATGAGTTGCCTGCCTGATGACTTTTTCCGAGCGAGCCTGAATTCCACCCGAGTAAATATGTCGATCATTATGTGAGTCAACCGCTGATGGACTTCGCTTGGGCAAGCGCAATTTCGCCCAGACAACCTTGAGCGATGCAGTGTTTCTTAGGAGCTATGAGCACAGCTTCCCCTCGGGTCTCTGCATGGGGATGGACTATCTAATAACTAGTAATGCCCGTGCCTGTCAGCACACAAAAGATTTCGAGGGCGATGACAATATTTCGAGGCAGGTGAAATTAGTTTGAGGGCGAAGACAATATTTCAAGGAAGATTATAATATTTCAAAAGTGGCAACAAAACATTTCGAGATCGACAACAATATTTCGTGGGAGATAAAGATATATCAAATATGTAATAATATTTCATGAGCGGTGATAATATTTCGAAGGAGGTGATAATATTTCGAGAGTAATTATAATACTAATTGTGTCTGTCGGTACTCGAACGGGACGACAAAATTGGTTTGGCGGCGCCCACAATCGACGGGGGCACCCATATTCGGATGGGAAGTCCACATTTGAAGAAAATAACCTAATTCATCGGTGAGCAAATGGTTATCTTTTTTCTCCTTTTTAAATATTTATTTTTAAATAAATTCACATATATCAATTTTGGATTGAACATGGTGTCACATCAACTGCCCGGATGTCGCACTTAGCATCTTCAGCAAAATCCCCACAACAAATAATTTTGGGTAAATTACACTTTGCCCACGTGAAGTTTAGCTCAAAAACACTTTGTTAGTTGTCTTAAAAAAAATTTAGAATAGTTGTCTTAAAATTTTGTTCATTCCTTTTGTGGAGTTCCTCATGATTATAATTGTACTTTATACCACCTATCTTGCTGGAATAAGGCTTTGGCTCAAGGTTTGAGAATTAGGGTTCGGACCATGCAAAAATGAACCTGTCCAGTTCCGATTTGGGTTTGGGTTCGGCCTGTTCGGCCAAAAATATTAGAAAAGCAGAAAAGGAAATCATAAATTAGGGTCTGATAAGCCCGATTTGGGTCCAAATCTGTTGTTTCTGATCCAATACATGTGATAAATTAATCATGAAATAACTTGTAACTATATATATTTCATCCACACTAATAGAACGATGATATGAACCATTTATAAATTAGACCTGATTCGGGTGCCTAAATCGGGTCGGTTGATTTGGATTTGGCCAAAATTCGAACCGGTTCGGGCAACCTGTTTGGGTTTGGCTGAACCCTCAAACCATGCTTTGGTTAGCAGCTTCATATTCTTCGAATTAGGATTCATTTTCTATTCCCGAGGTGGTCTTTTACGGCTTGGCTACTAACCTAACATCAACACTCGCATTTTTTCATTTTCTTCAAATTAGGATTCATTTTCTATTCCCGAGGTGGTCTTTTATGGCTTGGCTACTAACCTAACATCAACACTTGCATTTTTTTCATCTGCCTTGGGACCGACATTGGTGGTTTTAAATGGTTATAATCGCTCATGTATTTCAAATGATCAGAAACTGATTGTTCGGACTACTTTTTGATTGAGTCATAGACATGTTTTCTCCCCTTTGTTAATCTCTTCAACCAGTTTAATTATTCTCTCCATTGACCCCAATCATGGTAATGTTGGTGCACAGGCGATCACATCGTGTTCTTTGTGTTGAACGTGGTTTGTGTAATCGGCATCCTCTTGACCTTCAAACCCTTTCTAGTTCAACATACTTAAGAGGCTGCTATTTAAAATCCTCTATTGCCCGGTGGAAAAGGCGATGAAGGAATTGATTTCTCGGATGTTCCAGGTAGATCGATTCGCGGTGTCCTTTTTCTTAATTTTTGTTGTAACCGGGATTCTCGTTCATTTGTTTTTCTTTTGAAATTGGCTGACGATCGAATATTTTCTGGTGTACCATGATTTGTTCGTGGGTGCTGATATTTCTGTAGAGAATTTATGTGAGATAAGTGTTGAAGCTCGTGTTCTAGACAATCTTAATAATCCAAAAACCAGCAGCTATTGTTCTAGAGAAACCAGCAGCTACTGTTCTAGATATCCCTTTCCCAGAATTCATTGAAACCAGGATCTTCTATCAAATTTTTATCCTAGAAACATAGAATTCAGTCAACAAATGTACCCCCGCCTCTGTGGAAAGTGAACATCCACTAATCAAAAGTAAAAGAAGATGCTTTTTGACACGATGTGAATCAATTACTTGCAAGGACTTCTATATCATGTCATGGATTATGGCATTCTTTAATTACAACCAACAATATACAGCATTTTAATATTTCAATGTAACACTGTCAAACTTGACTAAACAGAGTTTCAGTATCATTAACAGCTATAGGGATGCCTTCAATGCTCCACAATAGATAGAGTAACCAAATATTGCAATTACCTGAGCATTCACTTCCACAATGATATAATGTTTATTAAGATAGCTCATATCATGGTGTTTCACAGGAGGTAAGCACATAATGATTGGTTGCAACTTTGCTCAATATTCCCTCACATATTACATTTAACCTATTGAATAGCTAGCAACTTTTCTCACTAAACAGATACCAATAAGCAGTTTCAACGTTTACCAGATTAAATAGCCTACAACCATCATGAACATGATTTTTTGTACTTCTGTAAAAACAATTTATTTTGCCAAGTTGTGTCAAAAGTGCCTCCGTACAACTTGGACAATCTGACGGTGGCGGCGACTTTCCTCAGCTTGCAGTCGTGTCACCTCTGCAAACAATAATCTACCAATCTTTGAAGCCTCTCGTTGTCGTCACCTCGCTGCAGCCTGCAATCGTACTCCCTCTGGATATTGTCGTCGGGCTATCACGATCCTCTTTCCTGTAAAAACTACTATAAGTACACGACATTTATACTTATAAATATCTTTTTAAAAAACTGTTTAAATTTATACATACGCTCGGTTTTGATGTGATTCAATGTTCTTTGTATGTATCAAAATTTTCTAAATGTGTCCGTTTGTATACTCCAAAAAATACCATTGGTATCGCCGCTGAGCCGCAATATCCTTCCGGAGACATAGCGTGGGCATGAAATGACGGGCCATTGTCTCCACGCGCCAGTCTCTACCTCAGGAATATATTGTACATACTTATCCCAAGACTGAAAATTGAATGAGTTATGTTATAAGTCGAATTATTCACAAAATGGATTGCCAAATTTATAATAGTATTGTATGAATGACAAGTATGCACAATACGTATCATACTGATGTCAAAAAAATTTCAATAACAAAAACATGCAACATTTGAGGCAGTGCTTTCATCTTAACATAAAGTTGAAAATGTTTCATAACAAAAAATATTTTTGATAGCATAATAATACCAAAATGGCTACAAAGGTGATCAATAGTGATCATGCAACTGCTGCATGATACACTTATATTATCAACATTAATAAATCAAGACAATGTGTGGGTTAAATTATCAGGAATAACCAAGGTTCGAAATCTCCATTTCGATGGAAATTTTGACCTTCTGGATATGGAAATATTTCGTGGAAATATTTCAACAGTGTGGAAATATTGCAATTTTGTAGAAATTATGGAAATATTAATTTTTTGATGGAATTTTTTAGTGAAACTCCGGATAGTCATAAGCCAAGTATAGATACACACTTTGGAACACTCAAATAATATGTGTACCCTATCTAGGGGTATAGAGCTTCACATAACATGTATTCAATGTATTGAGTCTGTGAGTCTTGTACAATCTTATTTAGTTCGGTTTTGATATCTATTTTTCAAATGTTTTTTAATCTTTTTTTTGGATAAAATTTTTTTTGAAATAAATATTAGTTGATTATTAAAATAATGTTTCAAACGATTTTAAAAGCGGACTTAAAACAAGAAAGTTATGCAAATTTGCAATTGTGCAAAAATTATGCTGAAATGTGAAACACTGTTTTTTTACCAAGTCTGAAAAAAAGAGTTTTTATATAGAAAAGTTTTTATACATTCAAAATTTTCTAAGACGGACCATGGTTTTCTAGATATACTCGTACTTCTACATCTTGTGGAATTTTTTGAGCTAAAAAGGAGTTGATTTAATCACTTTTCTCACCATGTAGATTTTATAAAAATCCATAAAAACTGTTTTCGCCTACTAAAATTGAAAGTTTACTTTTTGATTCCTTTGTTTTTTGATTTTTTTGATATTTTTATTGAAATCAATGGGGGGTATTTGCTTTTTTACATATAATAACATTTAAGTAAATGGAGAAACTTAAAGTAAATGGAGAAAATAAAAATTAAGTAAAACGACATTTACTTAAATATTATTATATGTAAATAAGCTGCTGAGAACCAGCATTTCGTATCGGGTTTTCCTTTTTCCGATATATTTCGTGATATTTCGCGAAATATATCGATTTTTTGTTCCTTGGGAATAACCATATTCCATGCAAGTTTTTCACTCCTACTAATATAGATATATAATAAACATTATTAAACAACAATTGTCACATACATTAAAGTACAATGGATGAATAAGCTCAACTCCACATATTCACATGAATGGGGCAAGCATTATGGGACCACAACACAAATAGTAATGAGCGTATGACACCCATATGATCATATCCATGTTAATTATGGAGAGTTCACTCAAGGTTTGTCTTTGTAAGTCAGAAAGAGGTGAGATAAACCTAAAGACCCAGATGGAAGTTAAAAAAAAAGATCATAATAAGCATACCACAATGATCATAATAACCTAAAATTCTTGCCATTGAAGAATTTTGTAAATATATATTAAAAATATATATTTTTTATGTGGTTCAAATGGTTTAACCATCAATTTGAACCGATTTGGACTAAACCGGATGTCTTTTCGGTTCGCCTTCCGATCCGATTTTGAAAACATTGGTCGCTACTTGACCAATGATCCGTTTCATAGGAATCCACGTATTACTGAGCAAGTTCCATAGGTTTTGTGGTTCAATCCTAGAGCTTTTATCTCTAGCCTTGGTGGTAGTATTTTGAAAACCAAACCGGACACCTTTGGTTGAACCGGAACCGGGAGACAATTCGGTTCAAAGTGTGACCCACCGGTTCTATGGTAAAATCATTTTAAAAAAAATTAATAATGATAATGAGACACCTAACATTTTAAATCGCCATATTCAGATTTCGCAAAATGAATTTGAGGCATGAGACACCTAACATTTACCTGATAGGTGGAGCGGTGCCCATCGGTGGCTGTGACATCGTCTTCTTCCTCCATCACAACCTGCTAATTTTTTAGATCGACCAAGAATTTCAGCTTAGGTAATTTCATGGAATATTCAAATGAAGTTTGAATGCATGCAACAATTGCTTGAGAAAGTTCACTTGCTGCGATTGGGTGTTTAACTAATCAGGGGTCTCTACATGGCTTTAAAAAATAATCTCATTTAGTGTTAAAATAATTGTGGGTTTCTAGCCTTGGTGGTTGTATTTTGAAAACCAAACCGGACACCTTTGGTTGAACCGGAACCGGGAGACAATTCGGTTCAAAGTGTGACCCACCGGTTCTATGGTAAAATCATTTTTAAGAATCTTTATGTCAACCACCTTACATGTCAAATAAAATCTGAATCTACGGTTTCTACCGACCAGGGGGTAAGAGAGTTGGTAAATCAACTGATGCTTTGGTGAGGAGGTTGTGGGTTTCACTCCTCCCCTCGATTTACCCAGGTATGAAGTGGGAATTGCCGAGTGGTCGGGCTTCACTACTGGACGGATTAGTCCGAGCCTAAAGGGGGCCACTGCCCGAAAGGTTTCAGGACACCCGCCAATCTCAAAAATAAAATCTGATTCTATAATGAAAATGCATGTATGATACACTTATATTATCAACATTAATAAATCAAGACAATGTGTGGGTTAAATTATCAGGAATAACCATATTCCATGCAAGTTTTTCACTCCTACTAATATAGATATATAATGAACATTATTAAACAACAATTGTCACATACATTAAAGTACAATGGATGAATAAGCTCAACTCCACATATTCACATGAATGGGGCAAGCATTATGGGACCACAACACAAATAGTTATGAGCGTATGACACCCATATGATCATATCTATGTTAATTATGGAGAGTTCACTCAAGGTTTGTCTTTGTAAGTCAGAAAGAGGTGAGATAAACCTAAAGACCCAGATGGAAGTTAAAAAAAAGATCATAATAAGCATACCACAATGATCATAATAACCAAAAATTCTTGCCATTGAAGAATTTTGTAAATATATATTAAAAATATATTTTTTTTATGTGGTTCAAATGGTTTAACCATCAATTTGAACCGATTTGGACTGAACCGGATGTCTTTTCGGTTCGCCTTCCGATCTAGTTTTGAAAACATTGGTCGCTACTTGACCAATGATCCGTTTCATAGAAATCCACGTATTACTGAGCAAGTTCCATAGGTTTTGTGGTTCGATCCTAGAGCTTTTATCTCTAGCCTTGGTGGTAGTATTTTGGAAACCAAACCGGACACCTTTGGTTGAACCGGAACCGGGAGACAATTCGGTTCAAAGTGTGACCCACCGGTTCTATGGTAAAATCATTTTAAAAAAAATTAATAATGATAATGAGACACCTAACATTTTAAATCGCCATATTCAGATTTCACAAACTGAATTTGAGGCATGAGACACTTAACATTTACCTGATAGGTGGAGCGGTGCCCATCTGTGGTTATGACATCCTCTTCTTCCTCCATCACAACCTGCTAATTTTTTAGATCGACCAAGAATTTCAGCTCAGGTAATTTCATGGAATATTCAAATGAAGTTTGAATGCATGCAAGAACTGCTTGAGAAAATATTCATTTGTATATAAGAGAGAGGTTCATTTAGTCCCAATAGGTTTCAGTAATAATACTGTCTTTGTAAATCCATGCCGATGCGATTGGATGTCACATTTGGTGTTAAAATGATCGGAGGTCTCTACATGGCTTCAGACGGCTGCGATTGGATGGCCCATTTGCATGCATAAATGGGATTTGCTAAGGATTTTTCATTTGGGCTTTAAAAAATGATCTCATTTCGTGTTAAAATGATTGGGGGTCTCTACATGTTTTGGTTCAGTCTTTGAATAAACCGGTTTGTATGTTAACCCAGGACCAACTCTCTCTCTTTGACCACAACACATTGTAGCCGTCCAATGGGTTATCGGATCTTCAAATGCATTAGAGCATTTCTAGCCCTTATTCAAAGACTGATCTGGGCATGCACTCATTTTAGGCTTATCGGATCTGGCCAGAGCTCGAAAATCAGAACCTAAAATTATTTTTCAAAAAACATGATTCCGAAAACCAATTATCATCAATACCCTAGAACCTAGACCAAGCCTATAAGCCATCTAAAAGCCACCTTAGCATTAAACAAACCCTGCAAGCCACTGAATTTGAGGCATGAGACACCTAACAATTACCTGATCAGTGGAGTGGTGCCTAGGTGAGACCGCAGAGGGCTGGTGGATGATGGTCTCCTCTTTCTCCATGTCGATATCCATCGCTTCATGCTAAACAAAGAGATAGAGAGATCAGAAAAATCCAAAAAAAAACGATAGTATAAATCATCATTTTTTTAAATCGAATTTTTAAAAAAATTTCCAACAACAGCGCACACCTCGGTGGTGTCGGCGACGGGCGAGGGGGATGAAGAGGCATTCGGCAGCGACGATGGCGACATCTGCATCAGCAGAGGATATGAGAAAGAGAGAGAGGGGGGAAGGGATAACCTCGGCGACGGAAGGGGCAAACCTTGACGGCGTGCAATCGACGACGGGCTACAGAGAGAGAGAGAGAGAGAGAGAGAGAGAGAGAGGAAGAGAGAGGAGGGCGCTGGGTTCAAATCGGGGAGGAGGGGAGCGGGAGGCAGGTGATTAAACGGGGACGAAATCATCGTGAATTTGGGGACGAATTCGGGGCGAAATCGAGAGAGACCTAGGGCTGGGTGAGGGAGAGATTTAGGAAAAATGGGGAGAGAATTCAAACCCCATCCCCATTTGGCCGATCTCTTTCCGAATTGGGCAAGCGTCATCGAGAGAGAGAGAGAGAGAGAGGATCGCGCTCGAGAGAGGAAAGGATCTGCAGGCGTTGATCGAGGGGGTTCGAGAGAGAGGGAGATCGAGAGAGAGAGAGAGAGAGAGGAGGAGGATCTGATCTCCGGATCACAGAGGACCTAATCGCCGGATTCAAACCCCATCCCCATTTGGCCGATCTCTTTCTGAATTGGGCAAGCGTCATCGAGAGAGAGAGAGAGAGAGAGAGAGAGAGAGAGGATCGCGCTCGAGAGAGGGAAGGATCGACAGGCGTTGATCGCGGGGGTTCGAGAGAGAGGGAGATCGAGAGAGAGAGACAGAGAGAGAGAGAGAGATAGAGAGAGGAGGCGATAATCTAAATCCAAGATTCAGATCTAAAGTACACATATTTCCAACAGTGTATGTTCTCTTCCTCGCAAGTATATGCAATCAGACGGTGAGGGTGTTTCTATGTTTTCTCTCTCTAGTCCGTCGCCCAATCACCGGATCCGATCGAAGGATCTGCGACCTGATCGCCGGACCCGATCGCCCAATCGCGGGAACTGACGGCTGTGAGAGCAAATCACCATTTGCTCGAGAGAGAGAGAGAGAGAGAGAGAGAGAGAGAGAGAGAGAGAGAAACGGCTGTAAGAGCAAATCATTGGACCGGACAGGGAATGGACGGCTGTAAGTGCAATCGAACCGTTGGAAACGGACGGCTGTAAGAACTGATCGGGTGATAGCTGGACTGAAAAGAAAAATTAGGTCTCATTTATGGGGAGGGGAGACCACATGTGAATAATCAGATTAATACCCAACATGTCCCTAGTTTTTTTACACGAAAACCCTCCAAACGAATGTTAAATTTTTTGTTTTACGATTAGGTCCTTCACTAATTTATTACTTCCTTCACCTAATTCCATCCCCACATTTCAACTCGATTCAATCTTAGTCATTCCCCTCTATCTAGATGAATCGCTCTCACCGTTATATCAGCTTATCTTGCCCCTTCATTCTAGCCTCCTCTCAAAAACAGATCCTGACCTTTCTTTGTACCCCCACAAAACTGTAGCTTATGATATAGATAACAACTCCCAAAAAACATTAGCCTTGACATGTGTTTTTTCCATTTTGTTTCTTGTAACATGACAAATACTCAAACACTAATTTTTCGCTCTCGCGGCGATAAGTTATTTTAGCCGTCACCATATTTTGTAATATTTTTATAATCTTCTGGACTCTGAGTTATCCTCACGTCCTCCTTCCAGCTTCCTTATTAATGCACATGTTGGGGTCTTCCTAACATCCATCCTACGACGATAATCTCCTCTAACAAAATAACAACAACAATACATCAACATTATACGTTTTTAAAATAACAATAATTAAAAATAAAACTACTTATCTATCCATTTGGTGCTTCATGTGTGTTTGTTTCTTCATAATACATTAATGTGCCAATACATGGACTTATAGAACAAAGATCCCTTGTTTCTTCGTCACGTTTGCTGCATTATAAAAGTCCCCTATGTTTCATCCAAAGCATCAGCAGGACTGAATAAGAGGCCAGGGAGTGCAGGTGATGCAATGGAGGATCCGAGGAGGTGGGAGGAGATGGAGAGCGACTGCTTGGTCCACATCATCCGACGGCTGGGCCTCGAGGACCTGACCCTGAGCGTGCCCTTCGTCTGCAAGTCCTGGCACCGAGCCACGCTCGACCCACTGTGCTGGAGGTCCCTGGACTTCAGTGCGTTGAGTTTCATGCCATGGAGTGGCTTCACCAAGTCCTTCATGGCCCGGTACTCGGTACAACGCTTCTCCTTCACCGGTTTCATGAAGCTCACGATCGGTCACAGCTGCGGGTCTGTGGTGGAGCTCAGATTCCCTCCAATGCTTGGCTCGCTCAAAGACTTGGTTTACGTGTCAAATCAGTGAGTACATACTGCAATCAAATTGTTAGTCATATGTATAGTCTAATGCGTATATCATTTCTGTTGACATAAGTCTCATATGAGGACACTATATATATTATCCAACTAGCCCTAATGAAAAGATTCATTCTCCGCAAAACTCTAAGTCTCTCTCTCTCTCTCTCTCTCTCTCTCTCTCTCTCTCTCTCTCTCTCTCTCTCTCTCTCTCTCTCTCTCTCTCTCTCTCTCCTAGGGTTATTGGTAACACAAACAGTTAGCGGATTTTTTTAGGTCTTTCTCAAATCATTCATGGGATGTCCGCAGATGCCCAAGATTGAAGCTTCTTGGCTTGCCTAATTTGACATCCGCCGATGAGGCTCAAATCCCGAGAATTATAGGAAAATGGAAGGATCTCGAAAGGCTGGAGATGGAATCGAGGCCTTCTTCTGTCCGAGATATGTTATCGGAGATCAGCCTCAGCTGCAATCGGTTTTCTGCGCTCAAAATGTGCGATCTGATCAAGGAGGAGGATGCGATGGCGATTGTTAATCATCTCCCGAAGATCAAGTGTTTGTGCTTGAGGAAGGCGTATTTGCGCAAGGAAGAATTGCTATTGATAATGGATGGTTGTAAGGAGTTAGAGCGGTTGAGTGTGGATGGTTGCTTTGGTTTCGAAGCCGACTCAGAAATTCTGAGAAAAGCTTCTAGTATCAAAAACTTCGAGCAAGAAGGTTCTAGAACAAGCGGTGATTATGGTTATAACTATGTTATATGAAGATTGTATTGTTCCCATCCCCTTTCCGATTTTCCCTTTTCCTTGTTTGGGTTAGGGTTTCGGGAGTGGGTTCCTGGCCTCCTTGAGTGCCGCCGGAGGCAACAGGGAGGCCGGGATTTGGGTCTTCTCATCACCGGGGATGAGATCTACCCCCTCTTCCTCCCCTTTGTAAGTAGCTAGGGTGTCCCCGGCAGGCGGCGTTTTGTGCTCGGAGATCCATGGTCGTTCGGCGGTTGGAGGCCCTCTTTCGGCGTCAGCGTTGGGGTCGATGTTCTTGCCGGCTTCAGACGGATGGTTGGATCTAGCCCCGGTGTGAGGTTCTCGGCCGGTGGTTGTCCAGAACTTCTTCTCTGGCCAGTGAGCGGCGCCTAGCGATGCGGCGGCGGCAGCGGCTCGTCGGCAGGGAAGCGGATTTGTTGGCGACTTCTACTTCTTAGCCGATCTGCGGGTTCTGGCGATGATCGCCTCTTTTTTGCTGTGTTTTCTCTCTTTGTGGTTTCTTTTGCTGTGTTTTCCCCGGATCTGGGGATCTCGCCGGGTGTGGCGGGATGGTTTGCCGGGGTGCGGCTATTTGTTTACCTGTGTTGGTGGCCTGGTTGGTTGTCTGCGGCTGTTTGTCTACCGGTGTTGCCTACCGGTTGTTTGTCCACCTGTGTTGGTTCCCGACCAGATGTGGTCGTCCCTGCTAGTGCCGGCATGTGGCACCTCCATGGGGGTCTTTTTGTGACCTCCACCTTGGCAATACCAAAAAAAAATATTGTATTGGAATTATGTACCCAAAAAAAAAAAAAAGATTGTATTGGAATTGGGTTCATTTCAAATACGGGTGGCAACAGGTTGGGTTGGGTCGGCCCCTAACCCAACCCATATCCATACCAAGTCTGGTATAGCGGGTTCATATCCGACATATACCCATTCGGGTATAAGAGGGCCGGCCCATACTCGATCAATTCTTATTTGGGTTTTGGATCGGGTTTCGGGTTTTCATTATGGGAATTTCATCTTTTTTTTCTCCACCGCAAATGCACAGTTGTTTGAATAAAAATTTAATGTTATTATATTGAAATATCAAGAACCTCTTAAGATTTTTTATTATATTGGTTTTAGTAGGGTATGAGATTGGGTACAATTTGGAAAGGGATATGAGTTCGGTTAGAATTTATGTTTATTACAATGAGTTTCAAGTCCAATCATATTATCTAATATCCACAACTTTGAAGGGGAAGTCGGAAATCGGATTTTGAGTATGCGCATTAATTAAGGTATTCGTATCCATACCCGAAGGTTGATCGGGTAGAGTTTCTATAACCGTACCCTACTCAAGGTGTAAAATCTATACCCATAACCGAAATATGGGGTTGGGTACAGGTCGGGTTTTCGTGTTTTGATGCTCCATTGCCACCCTAATTATAAAATTTCATGATATTTAATGAAGTCATTATTGTTAGAAAATATTTCTTTTGCCATAGCAGATGGAGGCTTTTTTTTTTTTTTTTTTTTGAGAAGTGGATAAATTGTATTCAAATCTCAAGAAATTATATTTTTTGAGAAGCGCTAAGTAGGCATCAGACACAAGGCTCCAAACAAATAGACCTCAAAGCGCTGACACAACATATGCCTCATGTCACACAACCCATAGGACAACACACACAAAACAAAAATAAAATGATGCCTAATTAAACAAGCAACAAAGAAAATATCATGGGGTAGAAGATCATTTTGTAAATGCTCCTGCGGAACTTTTGTGGTCACGACTGAGTCTTCTGCTTCTTTGGCTTTGGATTCTTTTCCTGGGCAAGACTCACAATGTAGGATTCGTTTGGAATTGTTAACACTTTGGGAAGGTCAGTGAAAGAAAAATATTTTTTCCCCTTCCAACCATCTTTATACGTATCCACAATGCCAGGGTCTGGATCCCCCTCCAACCATTAATTCGGCTCGCTACTATCAAGCTCCTTAGCAACCTCCGGAGGACACAAGCCGAGTATCACCTTTGGAATTGCGCCTATAGCTCAAGCAAAATTGAACAGGACCTTAACGAAGAAAGGGGATGGTGCATCCACTACGAACATTTCCGATGACTTCGTTATCCCCTCCAAAAAGACCACGTTAGTCACGAGATTAGCTGCAACACCCACAACCTCCTCAGTAACTCCTTTATCAAGAATTGCAAGTACAGTGGTGTAATCCGTTCCAAATACACAAGATATTGCTTAACAACTAAGTTCTTACAAAATCTGTAGCGGCGCAAGGTTTTAAAACGTGTCTTTTATGTATGAGTGAAAAAATTATAGGATAAATTACACATAGACCCCCTGTAGTTTGACCGATTATCACTTACACCCCCTTATGTTTAAAACCCTACAAATGTCCCCCTACAGTTAGAAAAACCATACACATAGACCCCCTTTGCAAGGGGTGCAAGTGACATGTTTTTCAAACTATAGGGGGGTATTTGTAGGGTTTTAAACTTGAGGGGGTGTAAGTGATAATTGGTCAAACTAGAGGGGCTCTATGTGTAATTTATCCAAAATTATATAAGTAGCTCATGATCTCCTCTTCAAGCAATGTGGGGCCAACTCGTGGCTTTGGACACCTCACCTCATCTCATTCATCTTGGCATCACAATCTCAAGAGTCTTGGCTATTGACTATTGGTTATTAGATCTTAATCATCACAATCCACCCCCCTTAAGGGCTACACGTCCACGTGTAGGGTTAGACCCCCCTATTATGAGAAGAACCGGCTCTGATAGTATTTTGTAACATCCACCTCAAACACACAAGGTATTGTTCGCTTTACCCGTGCCTGCACAAGGACTTCCCAGAAAGTCACCCATACTAGTGCTACTCTCGCCCAATCACGCTTAATTACGGAGTTCTTACGAAATCCATAGCAGCACACGGTTTTAAAACATGTCTTTTATATTTGGGAGGAAAAATTATATAAGTAGCTCATGATCTTCTTCTCTCAAGTTGATGTGGGGCTAACTCGTGTACTTTGACACCTTGTCTCACCTCACCTTATCCATCTTAGCATCACAATATTAGAAGCCTTGGCTATTGAATCTTGGTAGTCACAAGTAGGTAGAGCAGCATGACCAACCACTACAACATCCACAACGGCCTCGATCTTGGCCCGTGTCCATACTGGGATTTTGTAGCAGCACATGGATTCCACATTGATTACTATTTATTTTTGTGAAAGTTACTTTATGGAGATAAAGTTCCTCTGATGCTAGACCAAGCCCAAAGTATCTACTAAATATATTCATATTGGATAATAATTAGATAATTTTTTATAGCTTTAAGAGCCAATATCAAATATCATTTTTGTTGATGGACTTATATGCAAAGGTGACATCATATGGAGGGACCATAGTTTATCAAATCATGTTCAATATTTGTCTTATGTAGGTGCATATCCAAGTTCTGAAAAGATGTTTGTTTATTTTTTTATTTTTAACATTAGAGTGCTCCATATTTTTATAAGTATATCTGGATTATATGCGAATATTTTAAATAAAAAAAACTTTATTCTTGAAAGATTCTCTCAGAAATGAACGATGTGCCACCAAAAACAAAAAGCATAACATGATTGCCTATGGAGTAGTAGACCCTACATGTTTTAAGTGGGGGTATGGTCCAATCATTGATTACCATGTCAGTTGCTGGAGCTTGTTGCTCCAACACCTGCTGGACAAGTATTGTTCCGAGATAGGGACTAAATTATGCATGGGCCAAGGGGGGGCCATTGTCGTCCCTCAATTATTTTGTTTTTTTAAATAGGGGGACTTAGTGAGAGCTCCCTGATAAGAGATCGTTGTAAGGGTAAGGACAATAAAAAAATGGTGTTGTAGTAGGTCCCTCCCGAAAAGGAACCAGCTAGAGGACTTTTATCCCTTTTTAATGACCAAATTGCAACTTAGTGCATGCCCCTCTGTTCTTGCCACTAAAGGACTCCAACCCGCGGGTTTGTTATAGTGATTTTACTATATCAATTTTTTTTGGTACGATTTCACAGAAAATATATTGCTACAGTAATTTCACTATAGCAAAAGTGCACCAATCTGTGTCGATTGTTACTCTACAAATATTATTACTCTTTTGCTACAGTGATTTTCCCATAGCAATTTTTTTCCGACAAGATTTCTTAAAAAAAATGCTACAATGATTTCACTATAGTAAAAAGATTTTGACAATATTTCATAGTTTTTTTTTGCTACAGTGATTTCACTGAAGATTGTTACTCTTTTTGCTACAGGACCGGTGTCCACTTGTACTGCTGCAAGGGTAAAAAGGATATTTTTTTATCGGAAGGACTTAACGCTAATGAACGATAATAACCGTCTTTATCACTAAATTTGACCTGTTAGAGGTAACTATCACACATTACCCCAAAAAATAATATAGTAATCATAGTATATAAAATTTTTTTGGTTCATGCTTTGACACTTCCATATAAAATCATTATGCTTTTGTCCCTTTCAATATAAAATCTTGGTTCCATCCCTGTTCCGAGAGTAATCACCCCCCTTGATAGATGATTGCATTTGGCGCCAAGTCATCACTCCCATGGATGGCCGCGATTCTCACCGGCCTCCAGCGAGCGATAGCGGAGAGAGCCGGTAGTGGAAAGGACTCGAACTCGAACCCTGCAAATGGAAGGACGGGAGGGCTAGCTTCATGTGGAAGGATTTATGACAAAGACACTATATATATAGAGAGAGAAATGCTATAATGCGGCATGCGGTAAGTGCGACACCTACCGCATATCGTCTGATGCACCGCTGCGTGCATGCGATGCACGCAGCGCGTGCATCAGACGGCTGCGGTGCGGTGCCGCACGTACCGCATGCCGCAGCATAGCATATATATATATATATATATATATATATATATATATATATATATATATATATATATATATATATATATATATATATATATATATATAGGAGTGTTACGTTGCGCTGTGCGCTGCCCCCTCAGAAAATGCGCTGCCGAAATTTGGACCGTCCGATCGCGCGGATCGGCTGCAAATCCGAACGAAATCTCTCGTGCCGTCCGATCCCCGCTCTGATCCCGTGCAGCGCACCCCAGACCCGCCGTCTGATCCCCCGGGTCAAGACCTGACCGTCAGATCCCGTGAACCGCACCCCCGCTGTGTATATAAAAGCTCGGTTCGATTCCCATCCGTTGGATCGATGGGAATCGAACGGGCGAAAATGATTTTCGCTGTTACTGTAGCCGCTACAGTAACAGCGAAATTCATTTTCGCCCGTTCGATTCCCATCGATCCAACGGATGGGAATCGAACCGAGCGATATACTACCGGGCGGGGGTGCGGTTCACGGGATCTGACGGTCAGGTCTCGACCCGGGTGATCAGACGGCGGGCCTGAGGTGCGCTGCACTGGATCAGACAGGGATCGGACGGCGCGGGAGATATCGCTCGGATTTGCAGCCGATCTGCGCGATCGGACGGCCCAAATTTTGGCAGCCCATTTTGTACGCGGGTTATATATATATATATATAGAGGAGTGTTACGTTGCGCTGTGCGCTGCCCCGCGTACAAAATGGGCTGCCAAAATTTGGGCCGTCCGATCGCACGGATCGGCTGCAAATCCGAGCGATATCTCCCGTGCCGTCCGATCCCTGTCTGATCCAGTGCAGCGCACCCCAGGCCCGCCGTCTGATTACCCGGGTCGAGACCTGACCGTCAGATCCCGTGAACCGCACCCCCGCCCGGTAGTATATCGCTCAGTTCGATTCCCATCCGTTGGATCGATGGGAATCGAACGGGCGGAAATGAATTTCGCTGTTACTGTAGCGGCTACAGTAACAGCGAAAATCATTTTCGCCCGTTCGATTCCCATCGATCCAACGGATGGGAATCGAACCGAGCTTTTATATACACAGCGGGGGTGCGGTTCACGGGATCTGACGGTCAGGTCTTGACCCGGGGGATCAGACGGCGGGTCTGGGGTGCGCTGTACGGGATCAGAGCGGGGATCGGACGGCACGGGAGATTTCGTTCGGATTTGCAGCCGATCAGCGCGATCGGACGGTCCAAATTTCGGCAGCGCATTTTCTGAGGGGGCAGCGCACAGCGCAACGTAACACTCCTCTCTCTCTCTCTCTCTCTCTCTCTCTCTCTCTCTCTCTCTCTATATATATATATATATATATATATATATATATATATATATATATATATATATATATATATATATATGGGGAGGGATACTCATACTCATGGTCTCTTACTCATATAGTTACCTATGATCCGGGCCGTCCATTAGATCCCGACGTACGGTTCGGATTAGATGGGGAGTTAAAGCAATGGTGTTCGTATTAAATGTGGGGCTTTTAATATGGGTTTTTAATACAGGCATTTAATGCAGACACCATTGCTTTAACTACCCATCTAATCCGAACCATACGTCGAGATCTAATGGATGGCCCGGATCATAGGTACCTATATGAGTAAGAGGCCATGAGTAAAAGTATCCCTCCCCTATATATATATATATATATATATATATATATATATATATATATATATATATATATATATATATATATATATATATATATATATATATATATATATATATATATATGGGTCAGGATCGGATGACCCAGCAAATAACCCAGCACCCTTTGAGGCACCTAGAGATTTTATAATGGGCAGATTTTTTGTAGACATGTTGTTGTCTATGATATGTTGATCATCCTCACAAAAAATTAGCCCATTCTAAAATCTCTAGGTGCATCAAATGAGATCTTCAAATCAACGGTTAAAATTGACAGTAAAAAACTGTTGATTTGAAGAGCGCATTTGATGCACCTCGAGGTTTTAGAATGAGCTGATTTTTTGTGAGGATGATCAACATACTATAGACGACATGTCTACAAAAAATCAGCCCATTCTATAACCTCTAAGTGCATCAAAGGGTGCTGGGTTATTAATGGGTCAAAAGTTGCTGGGTCATCCGATCCTGACCCATATATATATATATATATATATATATATATATATATATATATATATATATATATATAGAGAGAGAGAGAGAGAGAGAGAGAGAGAGGAATGGGATGCTGCCTATCAAAGCAGCGTTTTTTGCTGCTTTGATACATTGTTTGACCATCCTAGAAGTTTTGGAATTTGATGAAATTTGGTGAGGGTGTTGTCTAGGGTAAGATGATCATCCTCACAAATTTTCATCAAATTCCAAAAATTCTAAGAGGGTCAAATGGTCGAAGCAAAATCTGCAGATTTTAACGGTGACTGCAGATTTTGCAGATTTTGCTTCGACCATTTGACCCTCTTAGAAGTTTTGGAATTTGATGAAAATTTGTGAGGATAATCATCTTACCCTAGACAACACCCTCACCAAATTTTATCAAATTCCAAAACTTCTAGGATGGTCAAACAATGTATCAAAGCAGCAAAAAATGCTGCTTTGATAGGCAGCATCCCATTCCTCATATATATATATATATATATATATATATATATATATATATATATATATATATATATATATATATATATATATATATATATATATATATATATATATATATATATATATATATATATATATATATATATATATATGTGGGGACGGGGAGCTTGGACCTCAGGTGCAGCGTGAATGCTGCACCGGAGCCGCTCCCCGCGCGCCACGTATCCAAGAAACCGGCCGGATCGAGATTAAAAGACTGGGATGAACCGCAGCCGTCCGATTCTTTCGATCGGACGCCAGATCCGACCGCCCGACTCTCAAATGCATGGGATCGATCGCAGCCGTCCGATCGGTTCCCCCGGTCGTCCGCCCACCGTCTGATCCGTGCAGCGCACCCCCGCCCAGTGTATCAGTTGGGCCGGGTGATTCCCGTCCGTTCGATCGAGGGAATCGAACGGACGGAAACGTTTTTCGCTGTTACTGTAGCCGCTACAGTAACAGCGAAAAATGTTTCCGTCCGTTCGATTCCCTCGATCGAACGGACGGGAATCACCCGGCCTAACTAATACACCGGGCGAGGGTGCACTGCAGGGATAAGACGGCGGCGGGTGGGATGCACTGCACGGATCAGACGGCTGCGATCGATCCCGTGCTTTTGAGAGTCGGGCGGCCGGATCTGGCGTCCGATCGAAAGAATCGGACGGCTGCGGTTCGTCCTGTGCTTTTAATCTCGATCCGGCCGGTTTCTTGGACACGTGGCGCGCGGGGAGCGGCTCCGGTGCAGCGTTCACGCTGCACCTGAGGTCCAGGCTCCCCGTCCCCTATATATATATATATATATATATATATATATATATATATATATATATATATATATATATATATATATATATATATATATATATATATATATATATATATATATATATATATATAGGGGACGGGGAGCCTGGACCTCAGGTGCAGCGTGAACGCTGCACCGGAGCCACCCCCGCGCGCCACCTGTCCAAGAAATAGCCGCCCCGCGTTTAAAACAGCATAACGATCTCCCGCCGTCCGATCAGTGCAGTGCACCAAGGCCCGCAGCCGTCTGATCCTGCAGCGCACCCCGCCCGATCAGTGCAGCGCACCCCCGCCCGATCAGTGCAGCGCACCAAGGCCCGCAGCCGTCTGATCCTGCAGTGCACCCCCGCCCGATCAGTGCAGCGCACCAACGCCCGCAGCCGTTCGATCTTGATGATCGGACGGTTGAAAATAAAATCGCGGTTACTGTAGCGGCTACAGTAACCGCGATTTTATTTTCAACCGTTGGATCCTGATGATCGGACGGTTGAAAGGATTCTCGCGGTTACTGTAGCGGCTACAGTAACCGCGATTTTATTTTCATCCGTCCGATCATCAGGATCGAACGGATGGGAATGGTTTGGACGGCGGGCGATCGATCCGCTGCGGGCGGGGGGTGCGCTGCAGGATCAGACGGCTACGGGCCTTGGTGCGCTGCATTGATCGGACGGCAGGCGATTGTTATGCTGTTTTAAACGCGGGGCGGCTTTTTCTTGGACAGGTGGCGCGCGGGGGGTGGCTCCGGTGCAGCGTTCACGCTGCACCTGAGGTCCAGGCTCCCCGTCCCCATATATATATATATATATATATATATATATATATATATATATATATATATATATATATATATATATATATATAGGGGCATGCTATAATAAGGTATGCGGTAAGTGCGGCACTACACCGCAGCCGTCTGATGCACCCGCTGTGTGCATCGCATGCATACAGCGATGCATTAGACGGTTGTAGTGCGGTGCCGCACTTACCGCATGCCGCATTATAATATGTCCCTATATATATATGGGGAGGGATACTCTCACTAATGCCTCTTACTAATAGCCCTTACTAATGATCCCAGCCATCCATCAGTTTTAATGGATGGTTGGGATTAAACTCCCATCTCTCTCTCTCTCTCTCTCTCTCTCTCTCTCTCTCTCTCTCTCTCTCTCTCTCTCTCTCTCTATCTATCTCTCTTTCTCTCAATCCTGTAACCCCCCCCCCCAACGATCCCCCTCCCCCTCCGACCCCGACCTTCCCCTCCTCCCCCTCCGACCCAGACCGCCCCGTTCCCCTCCGGCTCTGGCTCCGGCCATCCCCCCCGACGCCGGCAGCTCCGGTGCCGATCACAGCAGCCCCGACTGTGAGATGCCGACGTCGGGGGGGATGGCCGGAGCCGGAGCCAGATGGGAACTGGGCGGTCGGGGTCGGGGCCGGAGCCGGAGGGGAAGGGGAAGGTCGGGCACCGGAACCGGAGGGGAAGGGGCTGCCGCCGGAGGGGATCGGGCTGCCGCCGGAACTGGAGGGGAAGGGGCTGTCACCGGAGGGGATTGGGCACCGGAACCGGAGGGGAAGGGGCTGCCGCCGGAGGGGAAGATGGTCGGGGAGGGGGTCGGGGTCGGGGCCGGGTTTACTCAATGGAGAGAGAGAAAGAGTGAGAGGGAGTTTAATCCGAGTCATCCATCGGATCCGATCCGATGGATGAGATCATTTGTAAGGGATATTAGTAAGAGGCCATTAGTGAGAGTATTCCTCCCATATATATATATATATATATATATATATATATATATATATATATATATATATATATATATATATATATATATATATATATATATATATATATATATATATATATATATATATATATATATATATATATATATATATATATATATATATATATATATATATATATATATATATATATATATATATATATATATATATATATGGGGTATGAGCTGACAACCAATTAGTGAGAATACGGGGTATGAGCTGACAACCAATTTTCTGATTTGGGCTATCAGCTAACAGCCCTCCGATGGCGATCACAGGCCGTCCATTTTTAAAAAAAAAAAACACTAAAACCCCCCTTCCCCCCATCCCCGATCTCCAGCACCCTCAACGACCCGACCCCCTCCGGCGAACCCTGACCCTCGCCGGCGACCCTCTCGACCCCCTCCGGCAGCATCGCGTCCCCCCTCCGGCGACCCCCGACGGCCGCCGGCCACCCCCCGACCTCCGACAGCCACCCCGGTCCCCGGCCCCCTCCAGCAGCCACCGCGTCGCCCTCCGGTGCTGCGATCGGCGCCGAGAGGTCGGGGGTCTGCCGGACCTGGCGGGGGGTCGGGGTATGAGCCGGAGGGGGTCGGGGGTTGCCAGAGGGGGACGGGGGTCGCCGGTGGCTGTCGGAGGTCGGGGGGTTGCCGGAGGGGGGACGCGATGCTGCCGGAGGGGGTCGGGGGTCGCCGGCGAGGGTCGGGGTTCGCCGGAGGGGGACGGGTCGGTGAGGGTGCTGGAGATCGGGGATTGGGGGGGATGGGTTTTAGTGTTTTTTTTTTTTTAAATGGACGGCCTGTGATCGCCATCGGAGGGTTGTTAGCTGACAGCCCAAATCAGAAAATTACCTGTCAGCTCATACCCCGTATTCTCTCTCTCTCTCTCTCTCTCTCTCTCTCTCTCTCTCTCTCTCTCTCTCTCTATATATATATATATATATATATATATATATATATATATATATATATATATATATATATATATATATATATATATATAGGGTTAGGATCCAGAAACACACTACTTTGCCACAAAGTTAGACAGAGTTAGAATGTGCTGATTTTTTGCTGATGTACTATCTAAGGAAAGGTTATAATCCTCACAAAAAATCAATAAATTTTGAAACCTCTATCTAGGGTTTTGGAGATGCGTGTCTAACTCTGTGGCAAAATAGCGTGTTTCTGGATCCCGACCCATATAGGGTCGGGATCCAGAAACACACTACTTTGCCACAAAGTTAGACACGTATCATCCAAAACCCTAGATAGAGGTTTTAGAATTTGTTGATTTTTTGTAAGGATGATCAACTACCCTTAGATAGCCCATCCATAAAAAATCAGCACATTCTAAACCCTTTAGGTGCATCAAATATAAAGATCTTTATCGACCGTTAATTTTAACCGTTAAATTGAAGGGAATATTTGACTAGTATATAGGTTTTAGAATGTGCTGATTTTTTGCTGATGTACTATCTAATGAAAGGTTATAATCCTCACAAAAAATCAATAAATTTTGAAACCTCTATCTAGGATTTTGGAGATGCGTGTCTAACTCTGTGGCAAAATAGCGTGTTTCTGGATCCCGACCCATATATATATATATATATATATATATATATATATATATATATATATATATATATATATATATAGAGAGAGAGAGAGAGAGAGAGAGAGAGAGAATACGGGGTATGAGCTGACAGCCCATTTGCTGAAATGGGCTGTCAGCAGGAGCCGTCCGATCAGATGATCACCACCGTTTAAAAAAAAAAAAAAAAAACAAAACAAAACACAGATGATGCCACCGGAGGGGAGCCGGTGCCGGAGGGGCTGTGATCGGAGGTTGGTGGAGGGCTGCGGTTGCAATCGCGAGAGAGAGAGAGGGAGGGAGAGAGAGAGATGGGGGTGTATTACAGTTTTTTTTCTTTTTAAATAATGAACGGCTCTTGATTTGAATCGGGTGGTTAAGAGCTGACAGCCCAAATTGTCAAATAGGCTGTCAGCTCATACCACCCGATTCAAATCAAGAGCCGTTCATTATTTAAAAAGAAAAAAAACTGTAATACACCCCCATCTCTCTCTCTCCCTCCCTCTCTCTCTCTCGCGATTGCAACCGCAGCCCTCCACCAACCTCCGATCACAGCCCCTCCGGCACCGGCTCCCCTCCGGTGGCATCATCTCCGGTATCTCTCCCTCTTCCTCTCTCTCACGAGCGGCAGCGGATCTCCGGCATCTCTCCCTCTTCCTCTCTTCATCTCCGGCACCGGCTCCCCCCTCCGGCACCGGCACCGGCACCGGATCCGGCCGGGGGACGGCACGCAGCCACCGGGGTCGGAGGGGACCGGGGTCGGAGGACGGCGCGCAGGGCCAGGGACGTCGGAGGGGAGCGGGGCCGGTGGCTGCTGCTGCTCCAGATCGGGTGGGCGGTGGGCCGGTGACCGGAGGGAGGGAGGGAGAAGCAGTGGGCGCAGGGAGGGAGGGCGGTGGGCCGGTGGCCGGAGGGAGGGAGGGAGCCGGGCCAGAGGGAGGGAGGGAGGGAGCCGGAGGGAGGGAGGGAGCAGCGGCGGAGGGAGGGAGGGAGGGAGCAGCGGCGGAGGGAGGGAGGGAGCCGGAGGGAGGGAGGGAGCAGCGGCGGAGGGAGCAGTGGCGTCGGAGGGAGCAGCGGCGTCGCTGGTGCTGGAGATCGAGAGAGAGAGAGAGATCGAGAGAGAGAGAGAGAGATGGTTGACAGCTGTGTTTTGTTTTGTTTTTTTTTTTTTTTTTTTTAAACGGTGGTGATCATCTGATCGGACGGCTCCTGCTGACAGCCCATTTCAACAAATGGGCTGTCAGCTCATACCCCGTATTCTCTCTCTCTCTCTCTCTCTCTCTCTCTCTCTCTCTCTCTCTATATATATATATATATATATATATATATATATATATATATATATATATATATATATATATATATATATATATATGCCAGACTATCAAAGAACATGGCACTAGAGCAGGAGCTCAAAGAGATTCGGAGATTAAAACTGAGCGGCAACATGACATCAGTAGCCATGATTCACACACGCAAACAAGTCATAACGACCTTGATAGAAATTTCACTGGACATGGGAAAGAGGAAAGTACCACCGGTCAAAGAGCCCGTTGTAAGGAGCAGACTATTGTGAAGAACTAAAACTTAAAATCAGCTCTGATCGGTTGGTAAGCAAACTTGCTTAGCAAGACAATGTTTCATTACCAGAGACACATGAAGCAACAACTTAGAACCAAAGGTTTCAGCTATTTCTGACAAAAATCTGGATCGAGGGCGCCCCTGTGATTACTAACCGCCAAATTTAGAAAACAACATGTTGAACATCGATCCCATCATTTTTATCATTTAGAGATCTTAAAGGGATTCCCGTTAGGCCTTTCAATCTAGCCCTTTGGAGAGGGTACATTGTCCAACCCGACCCTCCAAAGTCCTTCCCTCCAAGGGTCTGAGGGCAGGGTTAGGTCCAATTTTCATAAGCCCACCATGATAAGGGTCGGGCTAGGGAAACCTACGGCCCAGACTGGTCAGGCTTGCCCTCCATATTCACATATCTGTACTATAATACTAAAACGGTAGCTTCAAACAACTGAGTGTCACATGGCAACTTTCTCATCCATCGATCTCTAGGTGCCAAGTGGCAACCTCAAGAGATGGTTCCTCTCCTGAAATGATCGCACTAAATAATGTCAAAGTAGGGCTAATCAGTAATTAGTCGGTCACTCATTGTGGTCCTATGGAAATTGGAGTTCTCAAGTTTTGATATATAAGTATTACAAGTATAATATAATACTCATAATACTTATATGTTGTATTGTTGGCCTCAAATCAGATAAAGGAGAGTTTTAAATGATTGCCGAAAGCGAAAGACACTGACAAATAAAGGAAGAGGATTTTAAATGATTACGAAAAGCAGACGGCACTGTCACACAAGTAGTTTAGGAGAAAAAGGATTTAAACATTGCCTTAATTACTTAAATGGATAATATGCCGATAGTCCTGATCTTAATAACATCAATCTGACTCTTGCTTTGTCCTGGCTCATGAAGGGTCGATCTAGGGCCAATTATTTTCCAACCCTGAAGGGTTAGGACCAAGTTTGAGCTTACCCCTTAGAACAAAGGATCGAGCCCTGTTTGACCACAAGCCTGCCTTTTGTCAAGCTTAGTTCTAGTCAATTTGTTTATCACACATGTATAGAGAAGAAAATAGGGTGGCATATCAGTTAGCTATTAAAGCTAAAACACTGGAGACATGTCAGAGATTCTGTTTTCCTTAGGAAAGTTTGTGATTGTGTGAAAGTACATTATACTTGCTGTTTTCACCTTGATATTAATTTATCTTTAAGTGTAGTTCATTTACCAAAACACAAATGTTTACTTAAACATACTAAAATAATCATTTTTTTATTAAGTTTGTAACTACTAACCCTTGGGGGAGGGGAGGGGAGAGAGAGAGAGAGAGAGAGAGAGAGAGAGAGAGAGAGAGAGAGAGAGAGAGAGAGATATGGAGGCTAGGGTCTTAGGAGAGAATGAATTGCCTCTCATTATAACCAATGCCCAATATATACAGGGTACATGTGTGTTGGTGTAAGGCTCATAAACATAGGAGAGATGTATACACAAGGCTATACATGTATCTAACACCACCCCTTCCCCCCTTTAAACTCGCAATGAATCAAACAATGAGAATTCGTAAACAAGAAATTGGCACCGAGGAATTGAGTGCAACTTCGTAAATAAGTCAACAAACTGCTCTGTAGATCGAGGAAACATAAGAGAGAGAGAGAGAGAGAAAGAGAGAGAGAGAGAGAGAGAGAGAGAGAGAGAGAGAGAGAGAGAGAGAGAGAGAGAGAGAGAGACTAGGCCTCACTGTGATGTCAGGTTAATTAGCAGTTGATCTTGATGTGCTTCGTCCTCTTGTAGAAATTCGGGTTGCTAGCAATCTATATAGTCTCCAGTTATCACAATGTAGAGGTGTAGGTCCATAAATCTCAACTCCTAGATCTCCAAGGAGACATCGTAGGTGAACAATCTCCTTAGTGGTGGTGGTCATGGTTCGGAACTCTGCCTCGATGCTGGAGATAGAAATAACTTTCTACTTATTGTCACTGTAAGATTAAAGAATCTCTAAGAAACAGATAATAGCCAAGAGAAATGCTCTTCAGCCTGAAGGTTTTCTCAATTTCACCGGCTCGATTGACATGGCAGTGTGCAACTGGTTGTTGAAACCCATTACCGACATTTAAGTCTGTTACACCACCATTTGCACACTGCCATGTCAATCGGGCTGAGCGGAATCCGAAAAATCGTCGGGCTGAATTGCATTGCTCAATAGCCAATGGTTGAATCTCTAGTCCTGTCAACATCAAAGTAGGCATGTGACATAGGACCAGAGATCGTCATCCCTGCCGCGTCCCCCCTAATCTTCATATCTTCCTCCACACTCTGATCACCCCACCAGAGCATATGTTCCCATGCACCTCACCTAGGGGTGGACATGGACCGGGCTTGGGTCTAGCAAATGTATATTTTTAATATGCCTGACCCGACATGGTATAAAATGAGGCCCGAATTTAGACCCATGTCCATCCCCTAACCCTCCCCCCTCTCATACATGTAGATGTGTCAGTCGCTCCCGACTGACACGGTCTAGTCCATGTTGGTCAATCCCAACCAACATGGGTTACACCATGTCGATCGTGGGACTGACCGGCACATCAATAGGAAGGAGGAAGAGAGAGGGGTGGTGCAGGGGGCAGGGAAGATCGGAGGAAGCGGAGGCGATCAGAGTGGGGAAGAGGAGAAAAAAAATGGAGGACGAGGAGACGCAGTGACGACATAGAGCGGAGCGGAAACATGATGCAAATCTGTCTGTGGGGTGCACTATCAAAATGGTGGCAGTTACATAGCGCGGAGCGGGGATGAGAGCGGAAACATGATGCAAATTTGTCTGTGGGGTGCACTATCAAAATGGTGGCAGTCACATAGAGCAGAGCAGAGCAGGGAGGAGAGCGGAAACATGATGCAAATCTGTCTGTGGGGTGCACTATCAAAATAGTGGCAATATTAAAAAAATTCAAAATCAATGCTTGAGTGTGTGCATAATAATGGGAGTGTTCGTAATTTTGTGGGTGCAAATATCAACTCCCCCTTCCAGACACGAGGGGAAATTCCGTTCAAGTTTCAACTTCTTCCCGTAGCCGCCCGCTCGTCGACTCGCGACTCTCGTGCACGACCGTTGAAGCCCTCCCCAACGCCCCCAATCAATACCCCAACCTTTCCCTTCCGGGAAACCCTAATCCTCTGCAACCCGCTCGACACTGCGCCGGTAAGCCTTCCCTCCGTTCCGATCCCCCACCTCCTCCTCCCCACCACCCCTCGTTCCTTACTCTGTTCCGCACGCGATTCATCAATTCGAGTGGTTAGGGTTCGGTTCTTGCAGATTCTAACGACTAATCGCAGCTTCGTTGTGGTGATGCTCTATGATTTATGGCTTAATCTTCACTGTTAATTAAATTTTTATTTCATCCTTAGGTATTGTTTGGATCCTGTACAAATAGGGGTGCGTTTCTATTTGTACAGGTACAAACAAAATTTTATGTTTGGATGTGCAACCGGTTGTACACGTTCAAATATGTGCCGCTAGCTGGTCTTTGGAGAATTCATCTCACCCCATGAACAAATAGAAACCCACCATGTATTTACACATATAGTCCCCACTTTAGATACGAACATATGCACAAATATGTACTAATGACAAAAACTGACAAACACATGCAACTATGAACATGTGTTTTTTTACATATGGATTACAATAATGCATATACAAAGAAACGCACATCATATATACACAACATTAATTGTTAATCTGTTCTTTTAGTTTCCTAGGAAATAAAATAAAGGAAACAATTTCTGCAGAAATTCTTTCCATGCCTTTTAATTTCCTTTGTTCTTTTAATAGGGAAATAAAAGGAAGAAATCAAACACCATGGAAATCTTTTTTTTTTAAGCAAGGAAATGAAGGGAAAGATAATTTCTGCAGGTTTAGTAGGGAAATAATTTCCTTTCTGGTTGTAGAGATACATCCACCCAGAAATCCTCTTTCCACGATTTGATCGGCAAAAGAACACCAAAAATTTGGACGGAAACCCAATTTCCACTCATTAATCCGTTTCCGCAGTTATTTTCCACGCAAAAGAACAGACTCAATCCTTATGTTTCATGCATCGGGTCGGTGCTCTCAAATCTTCATAATGCCATAATTTTTTTTGTATCAATTGTACTACATATATTTGTTACTGATTTTAATGTTATGATGGCAGATAAATACCTTTTATCCAAAAAAATATTTCTCAAATTTTTAAGTTATGGCTTTGATGGAAAGATGTGTATTTGTAGTTATCGTGATGTCTTCTTCTTGCCTATTGTATATATTTTTTTGGTATTTACACCCCCTCATGTTTAGAACCCTACAAATGCCCCCCTATAGTTTGAAAAACCTTACACATAGACCCCCTCTGGAGGCCCTCTGAACGGGGTGCAAGTAGGGATGGCAACGGGTCAGGTTTGGGACAGGTCGGCTCATCCCAACCCCGTCCTGCTAAGGAATAACTTATCCCAAATCTGTCCCAAACCCGTGTCGTGTGTGAATGATCAATCCTAAACCAGTCCCACTCATACTAGTTAAAACCCAAACCCGTCCCGTCCCATCCCGATTATGTTTATGCATGGAAAGTCCAAGTTAGTTGCTTATATTTTGAACTAAACTTATTTTTGTTTCAGAGAATCAATGAACATATTGAGAACTAAAATAATTATAACATAAAACAACAGTTTCTATGTTTTTGTTAAACATATATACATTGAATAAATTAAACATATGTACTACAATGAAAATGTATAACTTACTACAAGTTTACAACCAGTTAAACAAAAGGCATGAGTTGTATTATCTCCTTAAGTATAGTATTGTACATCCGAGTAAATTATCAAACGACAAAAAAAACATATATGTAATCGGGTCAGGGTAGGCTAATTTCGTCCCCGTCCCAAATCTGATCGGGTTTTATTTCGTAAATCCCAAACCCGCCCAAACCCAACTAGTTCCATCCCAAACCCAGCTCAATAGGGTCAGGTCTGGTCGGGTTTCCCATATAGCCCGTCCCGTTGCCATCTGCAAGTGATATGTTTTTCAAACTATAGGGGGCCATTTGTAGGGTTATAAACATGAGGACGTGTAAGTGATAATTGGTCAAACTATGGGGGTCTATGTGCAATTTACCCCTTTTTTATTTTGCAATACCAAATGGTGGAATTTCTTGAAGAGGAGACGTTTACGAGCCAAAATATCTGAGATGGATACAATTCGAATTTCTTAAGTGGTTTCTTGGGAACTCATCGTCGTTCGTTTTTGGTCATTTCTTTGAAGAAAGGTCTTGAGTGATAGATTCTTTATTTTTCTTATTCTTTATAGTTTTTTTTTTTGGGTGGTTTTGTTGATAGTACAACAATAATCCCTTTTACGTGCCATCTTATCCATCACTTCGTTTTTTGGTCAAAACCATGTTTGTAGGTGATGCAGAGCAAGTTGTTAGTAGGTGATGCAGAGCAAGATTGAAGTCTCATCGGGCTTCAATTCATCACTGATAGTCCCAATTTCATGTTATCTTATTAATTATGGCTTACTATTTGTGACTTTAGCTGGTACTTTTTTGCCCCTTGAAGGGTTTTTTTTTTTAGTTATAGACATTGAAAATTAGAGGGTTGTGTGTGTGTGTGCGCGCGCGCATTGGGGGGGGGGGGGGGGGGGGGGGGGGAATGATGATATTTAGGGCACACTTGGATGCTGGATTTCTTTGGGTCTGTTTCTGAAAACACATGTGGTTCCTTATTTTTTAGTTTGGTTTTGGGTTGAGACATGTGCAAACTAAATCACACCCGCACTTTATCCAATAGATTTTTCGAACAGGCCCTGATTGGGTGTTTTATTATTTTTAATGCAGTTGAGAAAATGCCTGATCATATGGAGCATACAGCTGAAAATTTATTGAACAACATAATGGAAACCTTCACTGATAGCGCCCCGAAGCAGAAATCTGTGAGATTTTTTGAGGAAAATACTTCGGTCTCTACCCAGATGGATAAGCTGTTTGGACGCCAAAAATCTGTTCATAAGGTCTTGGGTGGTGGAAAATGTGAGTTGCATATTCATTAATATTTCATATTCCTGGATGCTCTCTTTTTGACATTTCTGAATAATTTCTCTTTGAGCTTGTAGCTGCTGATGTCTTGCTGTGGAGGAACAAGAAGATATCCTCAAGTGTCTTGACTATTGCAACAGTTACCTGGGTGCTCTTTGAATGGCTTAATTATCACTTTCTAACTCTTGTATGCTTTGGACTTGTTATTGGAATGGGCATTCAGTTTGTTTGGTCCAATGCATCAGGCATATTAAACAGGTATTTGAATTGCTCTAGTTTTGATCACAGAATGTGGTGAACGTAAGACACTGAATTGTCTTCTCCAACAGGTCCCCTACTGAAGTACCTCGTCTTGTTTTGCCTGATGAACTGTTTGTAAACATTGCTATTTCTTTTGGTGCTCAAATTAATCAGTTTTTGGGGTTCATTCAAGATGCTGCATGCGGGAATAACTTGAAACAGTTTCTTGGGGTATGTTCTTATTCATGAAGTATATTTCCTTGGCTATATTATGTTAGTGTGGTATCCTGTTGGTCTTTTATTGCAAGATTTTATGTGAAAAATCCAGCTTTTATTCAAGGAGAGATTTAACAGAAGTTCTAGGTTGACAGCAACTGAGAATATTATGTTCTTTCACTGAGATTTTTTTGAAGTTAGGATATAGTTTACTTAACTTGCTAGTGAAGGTTAAATGAGACAGATTTACAGTCGAAGTTCCTCCCACTTGAGTGTTTAACTTTTGGGATTTTGTGAGAATCTTATCCGGCCCGCAAAGCGTGTTGTTTTGCATCATTCAAGAGGTAAAATGTTCTTCTGGGCATAGCGTCTCACTATCACCTGAATATATCATTCATGCGGGTATGAATTTTCGTACGAGGAAAGCTTGCAAGTTTTAGTAACATTTTCTATAAACTTGCATAACCTGGTTTCCATGTGCTAGCGTCTACGCAAAGTCTAGTGTGAGCAGTTTTAGAGAAGTTATTTGTTCTACAATTATGATGGGTGAGGTCAAAATTTGCTGGTCCCAAGCTGAGATGAAAAAGGTTGAGGGTTGAAGTTAGGTTGAAAGCTAGTCCTAAAAGACCAACTAAAATTATGAAATGAGCAATAATCTGATAAACCATAGCTGTTAATGCTAGGGCGTCAGACCTCAAATAACAATTATGGAAGTTGATGGAAAAACATTGACTGCAGATCGCCCTTGACATAAATGATCGAGGAAGAAGGATTCATTAAACCCCAAATCAATGGACAAGATTTGATGGTTATGCCTCCAAGTGCATGAAATATACCAAAATTTTAATGTGAGATCTCACAAACACCATACTATAACGTAACAACAAATTCTGTTACACTTATCAGTATTACTCAGAGCGATACAATCCTTTGTCATTTCTTCGAGTAACCATAAATGCACGCTTCCGACACTTTATTAGCAAAATCTCGGTATATGATCCACCGTGAGTTTGAGGGGGGATGTTAACATATATGTATAGACGGGTCGGGTTATATGTATGGACCGGTCGGGTTATATTGTACAGTCTCATGTATATTTATTGGGCTTGGTTCCCTAATGAGAGTCATTCTATTCTCTCCGAACCTTAGCCGTCTCCTTCTCTTAACACTACATTTCCTACCTTTTCGATATTTGAGCTTAAAAAAAAAAAAAAAGGTGATTTGTTGTTCAATGGATAAATGTCAACATTTGAAATCATGTGCACATCAACTCGTAATTGTTGTAAATCCTTTCATCAATACATCCATTTTTTTGTATAATAAATCTACGATAATAACTACAATGACCCTAGGGCATTTCCCAACTAGCAGTCTTGATGGAACTTTATTTAGGATGAATACTTTAGCAAAACTAAAAGATACTGAAAAGGAAGAGGAACATTCGTCCTTTATGCTCTAAACTTAGGGGGTGGGGTGGGTGGGGGACTATGAAGCACGGGTACTGGTACGAGTATGTGTACGGGTACGATACGGGTACGTTGATACGGCAAAATCTTAAAAAACTAGGGTACGGGTACGGCGAGGTATATATATATATATATATATATATATATATATATATATGTACTTTTAGTATAATATCGTTATAGATATGAATCAGATCTAGATGCAACCATAATTTCTTCATCATTAAAGCTCTAGCTTCAAAGTTCCAAAACCATAAAAACAAGATTATTCGATGCGAGCCATACGACGATATGGTAATGCATTCATGCGAGAAATACATTGTAATCTCATGTATAGTAATTTTTAAGCATGAGCTATACGACGATACGGTCCATTACATTAGAACCAAACCAAGCAAAGTAGCAATACAAAACAAAATGCATAGCAAAGTTCATTCTCATCATCATCTCCGAATAGCACGACCTCCAAGTCGGGCTAATCAAGTGATAGATTTGCAATTTCAAGTAAATCGGCACCCTCCAAAGACTGTCTGCCGTACCGGAGCCATACCGAAGCCGTACCGAAGACTGTCTGCCGTACCGAAGACTGTTTGCCGTACCGGGTACGGATTATGCCGTACCCGTACCCGTACCCGGTAAGTACCCGGTACTGGTACGGTATCTGTTCGGAGTACCCGTGCTTCATAGGTGGGGGACTGGGGGTAGATGAGGTCGAAAATGAAGAAAGACATGTATAACACTATAATGTTGCTGCCTTCCTCTCTCTATGATTTCTTAAAATTGGCAGAAATTGCAAAAAAAAATATTAGATTAGTTTCTCTGTTATCTTTTCTGCGATCTTTCACGTTTTTATGTGTATTCTATGTTTATTTGGTCGAAATTTTCTTTATTCTGTAACATGCAACAAAAACAATCGCATACTTGACTGCCTTGTCAACTCAAACCACCAGATCCAGTTTATTATCAAAGCTGAGTCTTGATCCAAGTCCCTGAGTTATGATTGGAACCAAAGTGAAAAGGTGCAGTGGGGCCACACAATGGGTATCTACAAATAGATGACCTATACTGATACCCAGGTACTCTGTGTGTGCAATCTGCGGATGATGCATATTGATTTAGGTTCTGCAATTCTAGTTTGCGTAGCCTATGTTTTCAAAAGGCCAATGCAATTTATTTGATAACTTTCAGAAGAATGTGGTGGAGAGCCTTTTTAATTGTTCTATGTGGACACTTACAAGTTACAAGTGAAGTAGCAGGGCTTTGGACATGTGGGGCAATAGAAATAGCTGTCCCCGAGGGTAATAGATAACGTGCATTATGAATTAAGAACCATAAACGTATTTTATACAGATCGAGGGGAAATTGCTGAGAAGTTAAATGATATGGAGTGGTGATATATGCAGTGACTTGGGATGGGCACTAGAAAGGAAAAGAGCTGAAGGTGTTAAGGAGTCGGTAAAGAGTTGAGGGAGTAGACTTTGATAAACATTTGGAAATTGTGAAAAAGTTTTTGACCAATGCTTGCATATCATGAGACATGATAGTTAATATTTATATAGTTGACCTTAGCAAATGACTTTAATTTCAATGGTTCGCTTCGTAAATGATTGTATCCATAGTATACTCTCCAATTAATTGTCGCACATTACAATCACAAACTCATGCTAAAACAAGTCTTTGAAAGATTGAGCATTTCATTAATCAAATTCAATATCACTACTAGTGCTTTAATGTGTTACCAAAGTAAAGGTCATGATTTCTTTTTCTCATCATCAAACATAAGTCATGACATTTCGCCAAATAACAACCTCGGTCATCTAATTTCCTGTGACATCTATTTTCCGGACCAAATGTTCGACCAAAAGAATGGGGACTAAATGTAGTTGTTCAAAACGAATGGCTTAGATTTCTATGATTATATTCATATATGATTGTACGCATCGTATACTCTCCAATAAATTCTCACATTTCGATCACAAACTCGTATGCTGAAACAAGTCTTTGGAAGATCCAGCTTTTCATTAATTAAATTCAATATCGCTAAGTATCAATGTGGTAAGTTACTTAAATGATAACTCTTTTAGCCAAACCTTATTATATGTTTTTTTTTTGGTGAAAATAGCATTCTTGTTAACAACTCTTAAGTAACATCATGAATTATAATTCTGAACATGAATTCTTGGTAGAAATTTTCATGTACACCTGTAGACATGGTTTTACAATAATATTTTTGATAACCAAACAACCCATGCCCCATGGTATTAGGAAAGCATATTTTTAATGACTAAATTACATATTCTTTCATCTCTTATTCCCTCTAAAGGACGGAAGTCATTAACATTGGCTACTTGGATCATAAAAAAACTTTCCTTGTTTTTTTTTTTTAATTATAGATTTGCATCTTCCTGCTCTATCTTTCTTTTTAGTAATATATCTGCATCTTCGTGCAAAACTTTTTTCAGGTTGCGGCGAGCTTGTTGGCTGCTGCTATTATAGGGAGCTGGTGCAATTTTCTAACCGTTCTTTATATCGGTGAGGAATCTTGACTGGTCCTTGTAATTCTGTACTTAACTAGCTCCCATCTGGCTGATCATGATTTCGGCCATTGGATTCACATACAAAAGATGATACCTTCAAACATTGTGCGCGCTTGGTTTTGTGCTAAAGCAGAACATTCACAAGTGCAATTTGTTAACCGGCCAACTATTTGGCTTCGGAGGAGTTAGAAAATTTATCACCAAAACATGAAAAATGCACGTAAGACACACATGTGCGAAGGGGATGAGAGAGAGAGAGATGGTGGGGTGGGTGGTTTACAAGAAGAGAGGGTTTGCTGGAGTAAGGTTCAAAATCGCGGTTTCGGTTGGCCCCAAACCGGTATGTACCGGCCGATACGGACCGATACCATGTGGAAAAAGTTTTAGTCAACAATTTAGCAGCACACACGATCAATGCTGAAAGGTGTTATGTAACCATGATATTTGTACAAATGAGTTCCTTGTGAATCGTGTGTGCAATCGTGGCTGTGAATCATGAAGAGCTCTCGGAGTTGGTCGACGATGTGAGCTTATGTATTTGCTCATGCGTGTTGGTCGTGGTTTTATTTCAACTCTTTGGCTTATTTTGAGATAAATGCAATTCCCTACATTTAATATAGGGAATTGCATATGCCCCTCTCTTGCCAAGCTGTGTTGGTCAGATTTTTGCCACCGATATTGGAGGGTTGATGTCAGGTTGACAGTCCGTCAAAAAATTGTCTTTTTCTTCTTCCTTGAGAATCCATCACCGTCATATCTAAGGAGGGCTATGGCATTCGATCTTCACTGTTATTTATTTGATGAAAGCGGGATCCGATCTTAGGTCTTTGGTACCATCACCTGGAGACTTTACCAGCTGAGCTAGCCGGCACACCCTCTCGAAAAAAAAAAAAAACTTTTCTATCTTCCTCATAGTCAATTCTATCTGATGGGACAACTGGACAAGGCTTGAATGATGATGCCATCATCATCATCGTTCATCGCTGTCGTCGTCTAAACAGCAGCCTGAATTCCTTGATGAGGAATAAAATGAAATTGCAAGCTTTGACTGGATTTCATATGTAATACAGGATTTGTTGCTGCTCACACTCTGCCGGTGCTCTACGAGAGATACGAAGACCAGGTCGATGACTTCATGTATCGGCTGCTCGGGCAGTTCCAGGCTCAATACCGGAAGCTGGACGAGAGTCTATTGACAAAGATACCTAAGGGAAACCTCAGGTCCAAGAAGGTTGAATAGATTCAGCCACTGATTGTAACCAGCCATCAGAATGTTGTGTAGAGTCATTCATGGTAGATCTATTCTGCATTGTATTTCTGCTTTCCCTTCATTGGAAGTTTCTTAAATATGTGAACCCAACTCTGCCTAAATCCTAAGAGTACAATCAAAGGCCTAATGTGTCATATTTCTATTTTCTCAACTGTTTCTATTTGTTTGGGTTGACTGGATTTCATGGAAATGGGGGAATCAAAACCTGGAAGCTTTGGGGGAGTGTGGCGTTGTTCGCTATGATCCAGGTGGCATGGGGCCACATGGAGGAGAGACGGGGTGGGGTCTAGCTCTGATAACATGTCACTAATCATTTACCACCTCAAAATCGGTTGTGAGGGGGAGGGGGCAATAGGTATATGAAGACGCGGAACTCCCACACCTTAGAGCATCTATAGCAGACGACCCATTCAATGGGTCCCACTTGAATATGGGTAATATCGTCCCATTTCAAGTTCCAACGGATGACCCATATATGTGGTCCCCATAGTTTTTATGCAAACCCATCTGCATCTTTGATGCAGATGATTTTTTCACGACCCAAATGATACACATGACGATGTAAAAAAGGGTGATGGTGATCCGAAGGACCAGACGTACTTGCCTATCACTTTCGGCCAGAAATTTTAATGAAGAGGTTATAACTTATCCGAGATTTTATAAAAGTTCGATGGTGTTTTTATAAAAACATCATATGGGTCATTATTCTCTGGAGTTTTTTTTTTTTTTCATCTTATGCATAAACTAAGTTGGCAGTCCTTTGGCTATGCAAAGTATAGATGCATATGGGTCATCCCTTGGAGATGCTCTTAGACTCACAAAAAAAAAAAAAAAACTCCCAACCATTAGCCGATGTGGGACTAATTGCTCAACACCAGCACGCATGCAGAGCGCGTTTCAACGGAAACTTGCCCGCGCACAAGGAGAGATGTCAGCAGGGAGAAAGATAATACAGCAGGACCATATAAGGGGAGACAAAATGGGGCCTGCTCTGATACCATGTCACTAATCCCGCATCCCCTCAAAACCGGTTGTGAGAGGGAGGGGGCAACGGGTGTTTGCTGTTCTTATCTGCATTTTTCAGAAAATATGTATAGGACGGAACAATGGAATTACCTCGGGAAACACCGAGAAATGTCATTCAATCAACCCGATAGCCAACCTGCATACGTGGCTGTTGGTTATTGGGCAGAACTTAATTCTCTTCCATTTACTCTGTCACCTCTTGTCCTTCTTACGTTTGGAAAAGAAACATAAACATTGTAATTTTCAAGACGAAGGGTGGGACCCACTATAATATTAACAACAGCTAAGCCAATAGCCAGCGGCCACGCATGAGGGCTGGAATCAAGGGGTTCTAGAAGAAAATAAAAATAAAAATGAGACTCACGATTGGCCCATGCAGGTTTCGAACCTGCGACCTTCGCGTTATTAGCACGACGCTCTAACCAACTGAGCTAATAGGCCAACTATGCGATACGATGCAGACAAATAATTATATTCAAATTGAAGAGAGGCCGTCGCTCGAAACCTTAACCTAAATTTAATAGAAATGGAATGCTACATAATTCGACTGATATTGATTAAATAAGAAAATCAGCATAATACTAGTAATTCCTAAGTGAGACTGATTCCTGTGCAGGGATCGATCGCAGCAAACATGACATCAATGGTCAGGATTCGCACCTGCAAACAGGGCACAATTGCCTCGAGGGAAAGTTCGCTCCCCGGTGCCCATGCCGGGAGTCAAACATATAACCTCTCTAACATAGGAGAGCAAGTAACACCAGACCAAGAGCCTGTTGGTTCGGCCAAGAACCTCGATTTACCTAGAAGTGCGCAAAGAAACTCTCGAGTGGGTCAGTGTGTATTTTCGGAGGGATTAGTCCGAGTCCGATGCGGGTCCATTACCTGACCGGTTTCGGGACTCTCGCCGATGTCAACTAAAAATATGAGATTTGATGGATGCTAATGTCTCTCCTAGCTCCTGGCACCTTCAATCACATTCTAGAGTGTAAATGATTCCACCAAAATATTTGCTCATTTGGCTTTAAGCCTAGAGAGAAGTTAGGAGGAGAGAGAACTCAACTTTAAATAAGAGTTATAAAAAAACATAAATTACTTGTTTAAAAAAAAAACACAATTAGAATCTTCAAATGGATGACAAACCTTTCTTTTCTTTCTTTTTTTTCTAAAATTGGACGAACGTTTGAAATCAATTGTTTATTTGAGATTTATGTATAACAATTCAAATCACTTGACTTACCCAAAAAGAAAATATAAAAGGAACAAAAATTTCAATCACTTAAGAGTTGAAGTATTTCTTTTTGGTAAATTACACTTCGACCCCTAAGGTTTATGTTTATTACACTCTCCGTTGAGGCTTCTCAAATTACATTGTGACCCTTTGCTCTAACATCCAGCACAATTTTTTCTCTACCATCTTGGCCATTTGACTATTAAAGAAAGCATGTTAATGAAAGTAAGATGTCTGAGTGGCAAAGCGCTTATCATGTTGTTGAGAGGTCGCATGTTTCCACGATCGAGTATGAATGAAAAAGGCATGAAGACATGGCAGGCAAGATCGCTTCGACAGAGGTACAATTCGATCCCTGGCAGTCGGTGGTTGGTATCCACACTCATACCAGTAGGGTAACTTTTATCCAAAAAGAAGGAGTAATGGGTGTTTAGTCCCATACAACATATGGGGTTAACGAACAAGACAGTCATAAGATCCCATTAAGGGGAGGTCCCAAAAAATATTCATTAATACTAATCTTAACCCCCCTCTCTTACGATCAGCGCTGGCCATAGCGGCGGCGGCGAGTGGCAACGGGCAGCTCAGAGGAGCAGCAGCGGGCAGCGGCGATGAGGCAAGCAGCAATAGCCGGCTTAGATTTTAGATTTTAGGATTTGGATTTGGTTTTAGGGTTCGGATTAGGCCTAGGATTCACCCCATGGCCTGTAGATGTTAGGTTTTACGATTAGGTTTAGGTTCTAGGTTTTGCATTCAGTTTAGAGATAATGACATACAAATAAAAATTTGAAATATATAGAGTGACGCTTTCGTCCTCTATCCTTAGGCTTAAACGAACTCATGTTTTGGACTGTTCACTAAGTCCCAAAAAAAGAGAGAAAAATGTGTACCCATACCAGTGTAACTTTAACCCAATAAAAAAAAAACTCTAGAGATTTGGAGAGCACTTCCCCTAATATCATGCTAAAAGTCTGAAATACCCTTTCTTATATTTCTTTGACCATGTACAGGACATTTTCATCTTTAGAGAAGGCCAAATATTTTAATTTACAATAAAAAAATCAATTTAAATTTAGTGCACTGTTGTAAATTTTTTTTGGCGTTAACAGGGATGGCCGATGAACATGGGATCAAACGTAATTTCAGAAACCTTAATTTCAGGAACATGGGGAGTGTAATAAGCATAAAACTTAAAGGTATTAAAGTATAACTTCTCTTTTTTTTTGTAGCAATGACTGAGAAATTACCCACCCGGGGACGGGAGAGTTAGGGATGGCAGCGGTTTTTTATTTCGCACTGCACGGTGCAGTTTTGGTTTGCCAAAACATAAAACCGTCGTGGTGCGGTACTGTTTCAGTGTAGTGGTGCGGTTTCGGTTTTGATCAAAACCGTATAAAACCGCACCATTTAGACCAATATAATGATAAACCACGGTACACCGCATGATGCGATTTTGGTTTTATATAATGATACATCGTTGCGGTACCATATGATTTCGGTGTGACGGTTTGGTGTTGCGGTGAAGATTTGTGGGTTCAATTAATTTCCCCCCCCCCCCCCCCCCCCTCCTCAAGTTTCTCAGGGCATACGGAAACTTCCGAGTAGATCCGTGTGCATGTCCGAAGGGATTAGTACGAGCCCGAAGTGGGTCCATTGCCCGAAAGTGTTTCGGGACACCCGCCGATGTCAAAAAAAAAAAAACATAATGACTGATAACTTGATGCTTGAATCTCTGAATCATACTCAATCTGATAATAACAAACAACTCATAATAACAAACAACTGATAGCTAAGTTGGTAAGACATATGCAACCCGTGGCCTTGGTCAAGGGTTCGAATAAGTGCCACGACAAATTTCTACCCACTCTGGAGTGGCAGGTCTCACTCTCGTCTTCGTGGTGAGCTTTCCTACCTGTGTGGTTATTAAAAATCAGAGTATTTCTCACGATCCTACGACATAAAACGAGATGGTGGAGATGGGAGTCGAAGAAATTTACCTTGAATTAATGCTTGTTAAGGATCTTCCTTGACGTAAAAGTTCTGTGGCAAAGAAAAATCTTCCTCGTGATTCAAAGCCTCTTTCTCTTCGATGTCCGGTTTCTGGATTTGCATTCAAGCATGATGAACTGTTCAGTATTTCTATACTGACGATTTGTAGAGCTGTTATGAGCTTTTATCGGGAATTTTTTTTCCGAAAACATCCAACATCTGAATGCATACTAGTATACCTGGTATAGAATCATTGTATTTCAGTTAGATTATTAAGTACCATCTGGCTAAGTTCCATTTCTCCCTTTCTTCAATAATAAATGAAGTTGGCGCCAAGTTGTCTTGGTCAAGTTTTCGGTGCCAATCTTAAGGTGTTGACGCCAGATTGACATCCGGTCGGAAAATTATTGCCAATCATCCATAAAGTCGACCTTATCTTGATGAGATAACGCTTGGATGATAACGATGATGATTACTAATAAATGACGTAATCTGCATGTGTAAGGATTTTTCACTGTTTAGGGTTTGCAATTTGTTGAAAAAACAGTATATACTATAATGTCTGGAATTAACATAGTTATACTGTTATTATGTGGGTATAATTATAGTATTATGTGGGTATAATTATTATGTGGGAATTAACATAATACTATTCGGACATTATACCCACATAATACTATAATTATGTGGACATTATAGTATTATTCAGTGTGCATATTCCGGACATTATAGTATTATGTGGGTATAATCAGAAAAAATAATTGATTACAGGTTTAATATAATTATGTGGGTATATTAAGGCAAAAATGTGATTTCTATAGTGTAATGTGTTGTCTTGAGATGTAAATACTTTCCAAATATTTCCTTCGTAATTCTAATTCAGCATCTAAAATTATCATTGTATCATCGAATAACACTATAATGTCCGGAATTAACACAGTACTTCTTGATTGTGCCTCATCACTACAAATGAGAAAAAAAAAAATGGAAAGAGACGATTAAATTGCTAAAAATGAGTGAAACCTGGCCGATACCATGTAAGTGTTAAAAGGCTTCAACCAGAAAAACAGACAAAGTACCTACAGAGGATATGATACAAAGGAGAAAGAAGAAGATAAATGAAGAGAATAAAATAGACAGGAAGAGATCAGTTGCAGGAGGGAAGGGAAAGCGAAGGCGAGACCTAATGGAACAACATGATCTGTGCGCCTCCTTCGGCTTTTATTAACTTTACAGTTGCCGCAAAAAGAGGTTGAGTGACCTAATCCCTTATAAAGTGGTCGGCTGCTATGGTTGAATGATAACTATGCCCGATCATTATCTGTTTGCCCAATTACATCACAATGCACTAAGAAACAAGTAAAACAGGAACTGTCAACCAAATAATGATAACAGGGCAAGCATTTTAGATTTCCCATTTAAAACTATTTCTTGGACCGTCAATGTTTCATAAGATTCTATTAACATCAGCAAGGTATTTGACTTTCCTTGAATGCAGCAACTAAGATATTTTTTCTAACAGTGCTTGAATCGCACTCAATTGCCAATTGCTAACTACAATGTCATTCTAAGCATGCATTGTATCTGACCATAGGACTACGTAGCCTACGTGAACTTGTACTCTATTGTACTCTAAATTTCAGTCTGTTTTGAGCTCGGGCTCTGCACTAAAGTGATGCTTAAAATCCAGATCCCATCAGAAGTTTCATACAAAAGCATGAGCTTGGTCAAAATCCCAACCTGGGTCATACTTGCCAGTGGTTAACTTACAATCAGACAACAAATTCTATGCGGATCACCCATGGTCTGAGGATTGTTGAGCGTCCATTTGGTGCGATTTATCTTTTCTTTTTCATGCACATAGCGTCACTTTGCTACATAAAACTTTCATAATGCACGTAAACTGCATGAATCTCTTTGCACCACGATATAGTAGACTTTCATACGAACCCAACGGCATATTGGTTCGCTCTCATACATTGCATGCATGAAAGATACAGAGCCTCATAGTCCAAATTATCCTTTTATCGATAATTGCGTTTGAATCTGATAAGCGTCATCTCATCTGTGTTTTTCAGGGAATTGATCCGGTTTTCGATGCAGTCAGCTCAAAGACTTTATGACCAAAGCCTGCTCAAGTTTCCCGCATGATCCCATTGCGCTTGAACCCAGTTGTAATTATTCCATTCCTATGCAAACAAACCCAAGTCCCTACTTGTGCACCCGATCCCGGTCCGACCCGATCACAACCGTCACTTTCCATATCTCTTTCCACCTCTCATTCCCACTTAAACCCACCGGATCCCATGCAGACCCCCGTTCCAGCACTCTCTCCCTTTAAAACCGGAACTGATCACAGCCGTCCGTCCGATACTAGAGCAAACACATGCATGCTTGCATGTGAACCCAACCACCAGCCCCTTAACCGCACTCACTCTCTCAGCCCAATCACAGCCATCCGTTCCTCTCTTCCCCACACAATCACAGCCGGGCCGTGTCTCTTTACTCACCTATCAACCGTTCCGCCCAGCCGTCCGATCGCCCATGCAAACCCAGCAGACAGCCATCCACCCAACTCTCTCTCTAAAACCGGATCCCATTAGAGATCGTCTCTCTCTCCCACGTTTCTCTCATGCAACAGCCCAAATCACAGCCCTCCATTGCACCTGACCCAGCTCTTCTTCCTACTTTCTCTCTCTAGGCCGCACGTCTCTCTCTCTCCTCCTGGTTTTTCTCCCCCCCCCCCGAAACCCTCTCTCTCGGTTCCGCTCTCTCTATCTCTTCCGTCCAACCCAGCCGATCACCCACTCCGGGTTTCTCTCTCTCCTTCCTTGATTTTCTCTCTCTAATTCCCTCTCTTTCCTTACCCGATCGGCCCACGTCCTCTACCCGATCTTCTCTCTCTCTAAATCTCTTTCCTTTTCTCTCTAACCGCTCGGGATCCACTCTCTCTCTCTCAACCGGAGCCATGCACGTCCGCTGCCTTCCATGTGGAACTCTCTCTCTCTCTCCTATATAAAGGTGGCTCGGGAAAACGGAGAGGAGGGCTTTGGACGACCTTGAACCCATCACCACCGAACCATCTACCACCTACGAGAATAAACCGAGCCATCACCTTCATCTTCCACCATCACGACAAAACCTCCAAGAACCCTAGCCTCCACATCCGAGAATCCTCCGCCATCGTAATCCGAGCCGCCATCGCACCATCGTTCGAGCCGTCATCGTACCATCGAAGCCGTGCTGCAGCCGAGTCGAAGTGTAGGAGCATCGATCGGAGAGGAGGACAACGAAGAGCAAAGCGTATTCCGAGAATGATCTGTATCTTGCTCTTCCCTTCTTTTACTTTTGATGTAATGCGACCCATGATGAACTAAATTCCATGCTAAGGCTTAGATGAAACCACGGTTATAAATATTATTTAGGTTTATTTTATGTGATCTATGCCAATGCACTTTAATGTTTTATGCGATTCAATTCTTAATTAATTGATGATTCAATTTGCTCTCACAATCCATGCCATGTATGTTTTGTAGTTAGCGCTATAATTGATCGTCATCCAATTAGGCCTATTTTAATCGAATAATTAAAACCCAGATCTTGCATGCTTAACTCAGACATCGGATGCTCTGCTCATGTGCTTTGATCCGTTGTGCTTAACCTAGATGTGTGATGCTTCGTTTTATTACAAATGCTTGAATTGAATCCAATATTAGAAAATCATATTTAGAGCCTAACGATCACATCCTCGAGTCGAGCACGGGATTTGTATTCCCGCATGCTACTCGTTCGCATAGATCATTATGAATAAACCTAGTAATATGAATAACCGAGGTGGATTCGAATGCCTTAGTACCTTCTCCACTTGAAACTCGACTTACCGTAACTAGCTTGTTTTTCTTTCTTTCATTAATTTGTTTTTAATCTCAAAACAATCAACTCCCATTAAATTATCTTTTAAAGTAATTTAGGTAAATAGTTAATAACACTAGATTAGACAGTTCCCTCATTAGCAATCCCTGTGGGATCGACCTCGTAATACGTACCGCTCCTACAAAGCGATTCGTGCACTTGCGAGTTATAATTTAGATCAAATTAAAGCCTTAATTTAGGATTAGTTTAGATCGCATCAAGGATCACCCCATCTTATCTTTGCATTCCAAAGCTGACAATCTAATAACATGAGGCTATGCAGAGTATGATAAGCATTCAAATCTGATTAAAGCATATCACATGTCGTCTTCCCAACCAGGGGCGGATCTAAGAGTGGGCTCGGCCGGGCTGTAGCCCGGCCGAGATTTACTAAAAATTCAGTCATAGCTATAGTCAGCCCGGCCCAGCCGTCCGGCCCAGCCGTCCAGCCCAGCCCGCATTGGATCCATCCCACCCCACTCCTCACGAGGGTTTTAAAGGGAATCACCGTTCGGTTTCTTTGGGGAGAGTAGTGAAAGCGGCGCACCCGTTCCGTTCCGGACTTCTTTCTTTGGGAGAAGAGCAAGCAGCGGCGCTGCGGCACGTCGTCGGCGACTCGACAGTCGGCAGTCGGCACTCCGTAGCACGTCGTCGGCAACTCGGCCGCTTGGGCGTGGTGACAACCAACATCAGCCATCAGGTGAGTCTTCTTCTTCTCCTCCTCCTCCTCCTCCCCCTCCCCCTCCTGGTTTTGCATCAAAACCTGAAACTGAAAGTCTGAATTCTGAAACAGTATGGGAATTTTTGAATTTTTTTTTCTTTGTCCTAAATCATGGATTCATGCCGGATTTTTGGGAAACATGAGAGCATTGAGGGGCGTTTGCTTCTTCTTCTTCTTCTTCTCCTTCTCCTCCTCCTCCTCCTCCTCCTGGTTTTGCATCAAAACCTGAAACTCTGAAATCTGAATTCTGAAACAGTTTCAGAAAATTTGAAATTTTTTTTCTTTGCCCTAAATCATAGGTTCATGCCGGATTTTTGGGAAACATGAGGGCATTGAGGGGCGTTTGGTATGTGGAACAACCGAACAACTCTTCTCCTTAAACTTGGAGGTTATTACTTATTACCTTTAATTACTATTTCTAAATTCTAATACAATCTGATGGTCCACCGTTCCGGCCGGAATAGAAATAGCCGGATTGATTTTTTTGGGGGCGTTTGGTATGTGGAACAGCTCTTCCCCCTAATCCTCTTCCAAAAGAGGTTATTATCGTCAATTAGTATTTCTAATACAATCTGATGGTCCACTGTTCCGGCCTAGATAGAAATAGCCGCAGTGATATTTTTAAGTTCCCAAATCCTTCATTCCACCGGAACAATTAATAGTCGTTATTTTCAAATCAGGGAATTCGGAATGGAAATAGATTGTTCCGGAATGATGCCAAACACCCCCTTAGATACTACTTCATTGTCAATATTACTGTTAGGACTTTGTACAAGAGGATTTTATGTGTTGTGTTTGTCAAATGCTGATATTTGCGTTCTTTATTTATTGTTTGCCATTTTATGTTAATACAAAATTGATAGCTTTGAAGTTATCCTATAATCTATATACATGTTCTGCTCGATATAGTAGTATGATCATACAAAACTTAGAATAAGTGCATAATATATGGTGAACCCTTTCTTAGCAATACTTGTGATGACTAGGAATTTGGCACAATTAATCAATATTGGATATTAAGTTGCAAGCTTGTAGGAAAATATCAGGTTATGATAGATGAGAATGGAGTAGTATCTAAATGAACGTGTTAATTGATTCGATATAAGAATTGATAGTCTTTGATTTACTAATTAGTATATAATAAAGTTTTCTCGTTTATGGTCTGCTTTATGTGTTTTTTTTTTAGTTTATGGTCTGCTTTATGTATTTATTGCGTTGTTTTTTTTTTTAGTTTATGGTCTGCTTTATTTTGGGTTCAGCCCAGCCCAAAATAAATTCCTGGCTACGCCCCTGTTCCCAACCCCCCTCCCACCCACCCACAAAATACACCCATCCACATACACAACAAATCCCCCAACCCACCCTTCTTTCTCTTTTTCTTTCTCAGTCACTAACTATGTACAACCGGTAACACTATGGAATCAGTTCATCTTCCATACATTTTTGAAGTTTCCTTTTACATGAATTTTTTCCTTTAAAATCCAATTAAATGGTGAGTTCCAATCAACATGTAACCATGAGAGGAAAGATCAAAATTTACAGATAGACAAAGATTTTAAGTTGGAAAAGGCAGTTACCAGCATTTCTAAATTGAAGAAGCGATCCAACAACTGCAAAACCTCATCTGCTGGAAAATGTCTATCAAACCTGCAAGAACATGTCAAAGATCATAAATCTAAACGGATCTCCCATTCTACTGTATCGATCGTACATGATAGTAAAACATACATTTTCACTACGTTAATCTAAGAGAAGCCACAAAACCAACCTCCTCCGCAAATATTCCATCAGCCCATAAAGAACAAAGTGGCGATGCATACCTGAAACAATACAAATATCCACGATTACAAATGTAAATGGTCCAGATGAATAATAAGAAAGACAAACTACAAAATAGGCACCATAACCATAACTATCAAACCCTGTCCCATCTATTTGGGGTTGGCTTTGTGAATCCTTCTTGATCCAGGGGAGTCCAAGAAGAGACTGAGCTATGATAGCTTTAATGTAGGAGACTTGAGGTTTTGGGAGAATTAGCGCTTTGAAATGATTTTGTGCTGACTTCAATTCTCGAAAAGGGGACCAGATCTAGCCATCTAGGTATGATTTGATTTTGTATAAAGAATATGGGTATAAGTGCAATATATGTGGATGGGATTAAGGTTAGTGATCGGTGTGGAAATACATCGTATTTACACCCCTAAACCTTTGCTTGATCATGCTATCCATGAACTATTTGCGCCTAATCACGTGTATTTTCATGCTTGACAGGAGAAAGTACCCTATGAAGGAAATGGCATAAAAAGGGAACATGGATATTTTATAACAAGCTAAGCAAGAGGAACAATGGGCAACCCGCGAAGGAAAAAGTAAAGAATGCAATCCCTAAGAGCACCCCCACAGCTAGCGGCCGCAAGCCAGCGAAATTGCATAGCCCGATCTATCGGACTGCGATGCCTCGCAAAACCCAGGGAAAATGCACAGCACGATCGATCGGGACTCCAGTCCGATCGATCGGACTGTGATGCCTCGCAGAACTTAGGGAAATGCAGAGCCCGATCGATCGGGACTCCGTGCCGAACGATATGAGCCTACAGATTTTGTCTCTCGACGTCTTAATCGACGACCGGGATCGAAACAAGGGTAATCAGGCTGAGCAAGAGACGAGTGGTACAAAAGGGGCAGCTGTTTTGAGAGAGGGAGGAATTTATCCATCTATCAATCGGTTCAGTTTTTCCTGGGAGATCTCAGCGAAGAGAAAAGAAGAACCTGTCATGGAGTCATCATCAATCGTCTTCAACACATCCATCACCTTCGTCAGCATGCGCGGCTAATAACCTTATATTTCGATGAAACCCTAGCGTTTGTACTTAGACTATGTCTTGATAATTAGGATTTTTGTATTTTCGTTTGGATTTATGCTTGGTATTTACTTTGAATTCAATTTGGATCTTCTTTATTCTTTCTATGTGTATCAAGGAAATGAGATGTGCATAGTTAAATTGAAATCCTTCATTTTGAATGACATGCATTTGTGCTTACCATCTCTCCCACCATCAGGCAAGAGATGCATCATGTCATGGGAGGACATTCCATGCCCTGCAAGGATGGATCGTGCCTACTGCAGATGATGCACGCCTTGTGCGTGATGGTAGGACATTATCATTGAATTTCATTGCGTCTACAATTGTATACTGAGATGAATCAGGCTTAGGGAAGATGATCCGTACCCAATCGGAAACAAATTATGCTAAACGAAGATGATTCATGCCATCGACAATTGTAGGATCTCTCTGAGACACCATTAGGGATTTTAGCCCTGATGGGTCGATTTATCCAATGGAAATGTGTGAACCCTAACCTTAATTAGCCTAAAGTACCTAGGTACAGAACTAGAGGTGGATTCGACACCCTGGATATTCTTTCCCTCTGAACTCCGTCTTAATTATTTAGTTTGTTCCTTTGCCTTAGATATAATTCAACATCAAAACCTTCCTAGTTGTGCCTGTCATCACATAATGCAATCCCTGAGACAATATCGGATTTAGCCCTATAACTACAATTGTTTGCCGTGATAATCCGGTGTGAATCTTAACCGATTAGTTAGCAATAGTAAGAATGTTGCTATCTGAAATCTTAATCGATCAGTTTTGCAATCAGACGAATATTTGTGGAAAATTTTGTAGAAGAATATCTAGAAATCAAAGGCTTATGAAAGATTTTATGGTGGAATCTAGGATTATAAATGAAAGATGAAGGAAATACTAAGTAGAAAAAAAACAAAAGATGCAAAATTTAAAGAGTGGTCAACAAGAAAACAAAGAGGATAAGTATTAAAGTGTCTCACTTCTAATGGTCATCGTCTCACCAAGATGTTTCCAAACCATCAAATTAAGGACCAACGTGTCCCACCAAACAATCTCGGACATCGCAGAAACGAAAGTAAGGATGTTGGTACTTGGTATAGAAAGGTATCGCAATTGGAAGAATGTTTGTGGTAAGTGATTAAGGGATTATTGCCTAGAAAAAAAATAGTATAACTTTTGGCTAACAAAGGTTGATGAAGGCTTTTTGGCGGAATCTAAACTTATGAACGAAAAGTTAATCAGTTAATTAGGCAAGCCAAAAAATGGCCAAAGATACAAAATTTATAGGTTTATGAACAATGAAATAAAGAGAAGTATTGCATTTTTATAGGTTAAGGAAGAAGAGGAGAAACCTATGCATTTTTACCCATAATTAGTGTAATCAAGGCAGCTAGGCGATGTTTAGTGTTTTGCTTTGGCTAGGCCTAGGCGATGACTTACTTATCTGCATATATTTATCATATATGTATAATTTACATATTTTACCATAGAAATTTCCATTGTAGGGGAGGCCGTCTCATGTGATGAGTGCTACCACCATCTCCAGGGAAGGAAGGTGGTTCCTTTCCATCTTAAAAACAAAAACCCAACTGGAAATGGAAGGTTACGATCGGGTTCAAGAAAAATTATCTCAAATAACCACAAAAACATAATTAAAAGGAGCTCGGGAGAGGAGAGGATCAAGATAAAGAAGCAGGAACAAAGAATCATCGTTGTTGATCATTGCTTGACCCACTGCCACAGTTTGTTGATTGCCCCACATAGTTGTTGCTTGTCGGTTGATGCACCCTACTCCCAACGTGACAGAACGCTAGAAGAGAGGGGAGCTCGGGAGAGGCAGGAGTCGATATTCCCCTGTAATTTTGTTTTAAATGGGATTATATCTTTGTAAACCCGGCTTGAATGGCTCGTGGATCCGACTTACTGGCACCAAGGCGTCTAGGTGTTCACCTGAGCCTCGGCCCAAGAAAGACCGCTTGCCCAGAGTATAAAAATACACTACCGAATTTTCCTATGATGGTTAAGTACACCGTTCTACGAAAATTCGCCTTTTGAAGAGCTTCTTTGAGTCATGCCATGCCAAGCAATGGATTTGGCTCCTTTGCGTAGTAAGTATTGTGATGAAGTTTAATCCTTTTTCAAACACATGCAAGAGATTCATTAGTAAGCTCGACAACAGATTGCTCTGGGCAAGAATTCCACAGCAAAAGCAGATGCACTCCAAAAGTTCATGAAATTCTAGGAAGGAGAGGTCGTTATGGAATGTTTGAGGCATTAGAGATTTTCAAAGGGAAAATTATCAGTAAATAGTACCAACGAATTGCAAGACCTTACCAGTTATGAAGAAGTTTCTAAGGATTATAATCTAAAGCTTCCCACTAAACAAATCAACGATAATCCTATTTTCAGTGTTAACGATCCGATTATCTACCATAGTCACAGAAACATGAGAACTCCTTATAAGTGGAAGACCATAACATCTCTAACTATTTGTTGATACGCAAAGAGTGTTTCATTAAAATAATTCCTAATCACGAGCTCATCGAAACTGATTTTTCTCAAGCACGGAAGAAATGGAGCATCAACCGGGTATATAAGAAGAGAAGAAAGAAGAATAACAAAGGAAAAGACCAGTGTTGTCAAGGCGCAGTAAGGCGCGCGCCTTAGGCGCCTTTGGCACAAGGCGCAGGGCGACCGAGGCGCGCGCCTTGATGCATTTTGGGTTTTGGTCTTCAAGTTTTTTAATTTTTTTTGTGATTTTGGTTTATTTCGGGGTTTTTTCGATTTGTTTTTAGTTTTTTGGTTTTTTTTTGGGTTTTTGTTTTTTTCTTTCGATTCTTTTCGGTTTGAATAAAAGAGCGCAACTCTCCTTAGAGTCAGACTCTTTCGTTTTGTTACTCAACATTGTTTATGAGTTCTCATTTATCAGTTATTACTTATGAGTATTGTATGTATTTAACTTATGAATATGATGTTGGCATGTTGCATGATAACTTGTGAATTATTATTTTCACTAAAATTGTTCATTTGATGGCCACTAGTTATGAGTTACAAGTATTGTATGCATTTATTGTGTTGATTTAATTGAATAGTGGTCATATTTCTCTTTTTTCATGAAATATAATTTTTTTATAAATTTTAGATTTTTTTTACAATTATTATTAATTTTTTAAAGAAAAATATATATTTTTGCGCCTTACACACTAAGGCGCGCACCTTATTTGCGCCTTGCGCCTCAGGCTCCAGATGCATCTTGCGCCTCAAGTGCGCCTTGTCGCCTTGACAACACTGGAAAAGACTTTGTTGGACCAAAGAGGGGGCAGCCATCCACCCAAAAGAGCACTAGGAGCAATCTCATTATTTTATATTAGGAAGAGTCCATCTCATTGGAACTCCAATCTATGTGAAATTGATCAATTTTACTCTATCTTGGACTGCAAATTAATGATAAATTGGGCAATTTCAATTGAAATAGGAGTCAGTTCTATTAGTTCTGATCAATGGGGATCAAAGTCCAATAAAATGTAGAATTTGTCTTCATTGGAGAAACAAGGAGGCGCCCTAAGAAAATTGACTTCACTTGAATTATTATAGTAGTCCAAGTTTAGTGTATTAGGGAAAATCATCAGGACTTGATGTACCAGAAATAGTGCACTTTGGCCACCAGATTCAATGAATCAAATCCAGTTTTCTTTTATTTGTTTGTTGCATATTTTTGCTGCAGTTGCCTTGGTGATATGCCTAGGATCCTTGGTGTGATGCCCATGAAACATTAAGGTACAACTCTTTATGTCTCACTAGATGTTCGATGCTTCTAGTATCCGTACTTTCCCTTATTCTCATTGTAAGTGCTCGTCTAGATCTATGTTAGTCAATCTTCATGGATTTTAATTTGTTTCTATGTAAATCAAATGGCCTAGATCTAATTCAAAAAATCCCATAATCCTTCCAAAGCCCAGAATTCTCGCTACATAAATTATTTGTAGCAAACTTATGACTGTTATTTTCCCCATGAATCCAAAAAATCTTGTGAAATCCTTTTAGATCCCGAGTCCCAACCCTCATTGAGATGTAGAACAATTTAGTTTCCAAGAAAACCAGAACTATTTTTGTTATTTTCCCACTTCAAGATTTTTAACATGAAATGTTCTTACAGCAAAAACATGACATTCTTTTATATTTGCCGAAAAAATACAACTTAGCTCTTCAAGAAATCTAACATGAAACCCTATTACAGTGATTTAAGTCAAGAAAGAAATACAGCAATGGATGATCCAAACCATTCAAAAATAAAAGGACTACCTTGCAGTTTGAATGGAGGGTAGATTTCCAGAGCTTCCAGCAACCTCAACTCCAATTCGACCTGCGATTGCTCCTAGTGGAGAGAGAGAGAGAGAGGATCCGATGAGCGGATACACAAAAACAATCAAAGATCAAAGGGAGGGGGGGGGTGAAGAGATCCGAAGGACCTTGGACAGAGAGGACGCCGAGGAGGGGGGAGCCTGGCCGGGGGAATGAACGGAGAGCCCGTCTTGCTCCTCCTCGCCGGCCGCTTCCATCCTCTTCGATCTGGAACGAACCCTAATCTCTGCTGTACTTCAGAAACCTAAGGAACCCCAAAGGGGGGGGGGGAGCGAGAGGGAACCCTAGGGTTTCGTCCCGTCAGGGCCGCGAGGCTAGTGGAACAGATGTAAATATACGATAAATAAAATATACAAGTATTTTATCTCAAGGTGCCCGTCTAGCTCAGTTGGTAGAGCGCAAGGCTCTTAACCTTGTGGTCGTGGGTTCGAGCCCCACGGTGGGCGATTTAATTTTTGAACTTTTTGTTGATAACGTTGATTAATAATACATAGATTTTTACCAAAATAGCCACCACCTCTAAACTAATTGTTGGAAAATAATGGCTATTAACGTCTATTAATGATATGAGTTTTTTATCGAAATGGCCACCAACTCTAAACTATTGTTGAGGATAGACCTGATTCAGGTTTCTGCACCAAAAATGGCCACTCCACTCTCACCGTCTCACGTACAAACCTTGTTGCACGGTGACACTTAAGTGATAGAATTACATTACTATCATCATGTTTGTAAAAAGAGGTTAGGAGACTCGTTTCGAAACCATCGTCTCTTTCGTAATTCCATCGAAAAGCCCTAATTTGTCTGTATTTCGTTTCGGTCGACTTTTTATCGGAGACGTCAAGAATTTTGACGAAGCTCGCCAACAATTCATCGGAGACGGCAAGAATTTTGATAAAGACATCCAATATTTCGTCCAGACTTTGTCGGAGACCCCAAATCAAGCCGGAAGCCTCAGTTGTAGTCGAAGGAAGGTCGTCGTCGGTTCACTGAAGGCTTCAAATCCGTCCGCTCAGTTTGCGAAGGTAAGTTCTTATAACTCATCATGTAGCACCCTTGGTTTTTGTTGTTTATTTTATATCGGTAATGGGTGCGCCCAGTTACGACTGTGTTAAGAAACATGGATTAATTATTATTGTTATTATTATTATATTTTTTTTTTTTAGAATTTTTTTTCAAAATCGTTCTCTGGCATAATTATACGTAAACTCATAATAAGTTGTATGTCCACTTCAGTTTTGCAAGAGCTTCCCAACGGTGTCTTGTGCGTAGCGATCAGTCCTGTATTAAAAGATATGAACATTGACGAATTTTTAGAAAAAAATTAGTGTGATTGATCGAGCAACCGGATTTCGATGAAACCCCATGTTATTGGGCTCGTATCGGCGATATCTTTACAACATGGTCTCGTACCAGAATCAGAGTTCCAGATTGAAAGTTGCATCAGACTCATCTTTTCCGGTGCGCACAATTACTAGTCGAAAAAGCGAGCCGGGTCTCTTGCACTAGCCCAGCTCAAGTTGGGCTAGCATATGAGTTTCAACCATACCCCAACCCATGTGTGACTCGCACAGGGTTTCGACTTGAATGGGTTGTGATTTATAGCTGATCCCATCACCATTGAGGAGAATAAAAAAAAAACTTCCAGCGGACTTAGGGGTGTAAAACGGGCCTGGTCAGGTTGGGTCGGGTCGGGCAGGGCCTATTATACCTCGGGTCGGGTCGGGTTAGGCTGGGTCGGGCCTAGAGATCCTAAGTCCAGGAAGACCCGTCGGCGGGACCGGGTTAAGCATATGAACCCGGGTCCGTTCCGTGTATAGATATATTAAGAATTTTGTGTCGGGTCGGGCTTACGCTAAAAGCTGTATATCTTTTAATAATTTTTTTTTTGCGAGTTCAAACTCAAGATCTTCAGAATTTATAGCACAGTCAAGCCACTGCATTAGTTATTATTAATAAACAACTTGTACAGTTTATGTATATATATATATATACGAAAACTATAATATTTGGATCGGGCTTTTGGGCTGGGCTCACGGGCTTTCATTCAGGCCTGGCCAGGTTGCGGCCTCAAGGTGGCGGCCCGAGCCCGGCCCATGCAATTTTCGGGCCGGGCCGAGCAGGGCTGTTGATCGAGTCGGGTCGGGCCGTTGCCTTTCGGGCCAGGTCTGGGCCAATGGGCATTTTTTACACCCCTAAGTGGACTCCTCAATGGTGGGGTCATATGGTGGTCCCCATCCCAACGTCTCAATGTCGTCAACATTGGTGAGGAAAAATCCTCCTCAATGTTAAAAGGTCCACACCAATGTAACTTATCGTGCGGTTCAAATAAGGAGGACTGTCATTGTCATTATATAATCAAAAATTGAGACAAATTATGAGGGTTAAACTGTAAAATATAATTTTGAGGAGACCATTGTAGACACCCATCTACCACCCCTAGGGTTGCAACTCAGTCGGGTTGGGTCGGGTTGGGGCTCAACCCAAGTCCAATCTAAGTACTAAAACCCTCAATCCTAACCCAATCCAACCCAACCTTCAACCCAATATTTCTAGCCCAAGCCCAACCTCAGCAAAAATTTTCATACTCGGGTTGGGCTCGAGTTAGCCCAAGTTTGTAGGATGAGTTGAGTTGTGCAGGTTTTGGTATACCTATTTTTAATTATTATTTAAAATTTTGACCTTTGAAGATAAAAAAAATAAAAAAAACTAATACTTGCTAACACTACAATACAATGTTTGTTGCATTTCTATCCATACAATTTACTAGATCATCAGATAATATCTTTATTTGATAAACAATAAGCAAAAAAATAATATGGGACATGGCGAAACTAATGGTTATGATTGTGACCCCTCAACATATAAGCACTCGAGATGGTTGTGATTGTTAACTATATATCGCAGACTCACAGATATACATGAGTACTCGGGTTCGGGTTGGGTTGGGTTGTCCAACCCGTAAACCTGTGCTAGCCTTACCCAAATTTAACTCGGGTTGTATTTTTTCAACCCTAACCCAACCCAATCTTCAAATGCATTAACCCTAATCCGCCCAGGTTGGATCGGGTCCAACCATGCCTCTCCTCCTTGTTGGAAATAATTCCATGGTAGAGGCTCGCAGCGGAAACGATTTTGCGATCGAAAGACCGTTCATGGTGCACGTTATACGATTTAAACTTTCATCGAAACTAATCTACATATGTGTGCATGTATATGCACGTGAATCGAACACCCTAACGGCAATCTAGCGTAATGATTAACTAGCATGCATGCAAATCATAATACTCGCTAGATCTACATGTTAGATTACACATACCTTTCGTACGGATCTTTTAACCACGGAGAATTGTCTTCTTTGTCGATGGAGATGGAAGATCGTTCGCGAAGATGCCGATGGTACGAATGGAGACGTTGCCTTCTTGTTCACCCGATCTCACACGATACACAGAACGTCGCTCTCGGATCTCTGAGTGCCTCCGAAGAATGACCCTTCTTATTCTTCAGAACTCCACGCGAGGAAGACGAAGTTGCAAGCGAGAAACGGAAGAGAGATTAGGGAGAGAACTAGAGAGATGAGAGAGGAAGGGGGTTCGGTTTTTTGCATACTTATGGCTGGCCCCATATAGCCCTTTATATAGGGCCGGTCTACCCCCTTGGATAAGGATCCAAGGGGATAAAGACCTCCCACAATTATCTCTCCAATCTCACCCTTTTATCTCTCCTTGTATTTATCCGTTTTCCCACTTTTTTAGGGCTTGTTTTAACCGTTTCAAAGCCCTATCCCTATCTATATGGCCGGCCCTATAGATGAGGGATTCTCATCCCTACAACATAGGGCCGGCCCTAGCAAGGTCTCCCACTGCTAGGGTCGGCCAAGAGTGAGGTCCGGCAGAATGAGATTTTTACCAAAACACCCTGACGCCTCATTTTGATCATTTCTAGCGTGCGATACCTAGCGGCCATTACTTAAGTGATTTTTACTAATTACCTTACTATTAACTGAGGCTACCGGAGGGTGCCTCTAGCAAAGTCAACTAGTCTACTCGCAGCACATCCCGGTGCATCGCACCTATGCAGCGAAGTTCACTTATGGCTAGGGATTACTACGTGCGTCTCTGTACTAGTCTCGGGCATAACCCTTAGTACTCGCATGTAGTTACGCATCTACCGTGCTCTAGTGCCAAGCACACACGGGGTGTATACTTCTTTCTTCCTCTTAGTGCTTAAGGTGTTCCGAGGAGATGGTTCAAGAACCGTATATAATGTTGATAAGGTGGAACCATCAGGGACCGGGGTTCATGGCTTCCAACTCAAGCTCGATCGACACACTACCCGAGTGTACCATCGATCCTCTGAGCTCGAGTTAACCTGCGTAGCCACCCAGAGTGCGATGCAGGCTGCACTCCAATTCACCCGGACTTACTATGTTCTCCATCATACCCCTGCTCTCCGCTTAGTAGTGGTAAACACGTTGTCCCTCCACTTGATGCCATGATTCACTTCGAGCGGTGGAGACTACCGTCAGACTCGAATGATCATATGACTTGGTTCCTTCCAGGTTGACCTATACATCATACCTCTGATTACCCCGTCGAGTAATCGAACCCGGTCAACAGTCAAACTGATGACCACCAGGCCTGAGTTTGGTACAGTGTAAGTCACACCAATGAACGCACCTCCCTTCAGGGGTGTGGATGGCCTGCAGGAGTGACACGCTAATGCAACACCAGCCGGGTAACCCAGTACACCGTGGTTTTGGATCACTGCATACGGATCCTCACACATTAGTGCGCCAAAGCACCACACAACTGGTTAGTCCATCAGACATAGTTCCTCAGGGTTTAGGACCGTTTTACCCTAAACAGAAACACAGCTTAGTGTACCAGTGTCTGCTCACTGATCTGTACACCGTGTTAGTTCCGTTCAACCACAGACACTGTGCCTGGTGATGACCATGGTGAAAACATCCCATGAACTGTCATCGCCAACAACTTATCATGATGAGGCGACCAACCTGATCATAGCTGCGAACTGATTTAGATTATATGGGACCAATCCACTTAGTCTTCAACTTAGTGGACTACCATATAACCATGGCTCTCTGTTCCCAAAAGAACACGTAACTATGTTACGCACCTATATGCATCTCATATAATAATAACTATCAATCTTTATTAGACCAAAACTTAAAGTTTTACAAGCTTAGAACACATCAATCCTAACAATCTCCCACTTAGTCTAGCGAAGCAAAACGGTTTTGACTCCCATCGCGTCCACATGTCGCTCGAATGCCTTGATAGGTATTGCCTTGGTGAAAGGATCAGCAACATTATCTGTAAATGTAATCTGTGTCACCGCTACTCGCCCTTGCTTTTGAAACTGCCGAATCAAGTGGAATTTGCGCTCGATGTGCTTCCCCTTTTGGTGATGTCTTGGCTCCTTTGCTTGTGCTACTGCCCCACTATTGTCGCAGTAAAGCACAATAGGTAACTGGGCCTCTGGTACGCACCCCAAATCCATAAGGAATTTCTTGAGCCAAACCGTCTCTTTGGCTGCCTCGCACGCTGCAACGTACTCAACCTATGTGGTAGAGTCTGCGATACATATCTGCTTCACACTCTGCCAACTAACCGTTGCTCCTCCTAACATAAACACAAAACCTGATGTCGATTTTCTGGATTCCAAATCTGACATAAAGTCAGAATCTGTGTATCCAATCGGCGTCAGTTCTTGTGCAGTATAAACCAATTCATAGTCCCTTGTTCTACGAAGGTACTTGAGTATACACTTCACAGCTGTCCAGTGATCTGGACCCGGATTGGACTGAAACCGACCCATCATGCCTACAGTAAAACAGATATCTGGCCTTGTACAATGCATAGCATATATTAGACTACCTAATGCCGAAGCATAAGGTATCTTCTGCATTTTTGCTCTCTCCTCAGGTGTCTTAGGACATTGATCCTTAGACAGTTTTTCGTCATGTTTAAATAGCACAAAACCCTTCTTGAAGTTTTGTATGTCAAACCTAGCCATAACCTTATCTATATACGCGGCCTGTGACAGCGAGAGAATCTTGTTCTGGCGATCTCGTGTTACCTTGATCCCCAAAACATAACTCGCTTCACCTAGGTCTTTCATATCGAACTATGTTGACAACCAGACTTTTACCGTTGACAATGTTCCAACATCATTCCCAATGAGCAGAATATCGTCTACGTAAAGTATCAAATATACCACTGTAGTCTTATCACTCCTCTTGTATACATATGGTTTATCCTCGTTTTGAGTAAATCCATATGACTGGATTGCCTGATCAAAACGAATGTTCTAACTTTTAGATGCTTGCTTTAGTCCATAAATGGACTTCTGCAACTTGTAAACTAGATGTTCCTGACCCTCTGACTCAAAACCTGGTGGCTGCATCATATAAATATCTTCTTCCAAATTTCCATTGAGGAATGCTGTCTTGACATCCATTTGCCAGATCTCCTAGTTATAATGGGCTGCAATGGATAGGAGGATCTGAATAGACTTTATCATAGCTACCGACGAGAAGGTTTCGTCAAAGTCGATTCCTTCTCTCTGGGTATAACCCTTGGCAACTAATCTAGCTTTATAAGTCTCAATAGTTCCATCGGATCCTCTTTTCTTCTTATACACCCACTTACACCCAATAGTTTTAATATTGGATGATGGTGTAACAAGAGTCCAGACAGCGTTATGGGACATTGATGCAATTTCTGCCTCCATGGCCTTTTGCCAGTCAGAGCCGTCAGAAGCTCCCACTGCCTTATCGTAGCTCAGTGGGTCATCCTCCTGACCTTCTGGATCAACCAATAAGGTTTCTTCATAGTATCTGTCAGGAGCTCTGATGCTTCTCCCACTGCGACGAGGTAGTGGTTGTGTTACAGGATTAATAGGTCCTACAGTATCTGGTATATTAGTGTCTGTGATGTCAGCTCCCACTATGCTTTCGGATGCGCTCTCTGATCTAGTATCTAGTAGCTCATCCAGAACTACCTTACTAGCAGGCTTATGGTCCATCATTTAATCATGTTCTAGAAAAATGACATTCGTTGAAACGATTACCTTCTTTTTCTCAGGATCATAAAATAGTCCACCTTTAGTCTCTCTGGGATACCCTACAAACAGACATGCTTTGGACTTTGGCTCCATCTTTTTCCTCTTGTCTATCCGCATATGTGCAGGACATCCCCATATTCTGAAATGTTGTAGTGTTGGCTTTTGCCTTGACCATAGTTCTCTAGGGGTCTGAGGCACTGATTTAGACGGAACGTGATTCAGAACATATGCTGCTGTCTGAAGGGCATATCCCCAAAAGGTCATTGGTAAACTGGCATAACTCATCATGCTGCGAACTATGTCCAACAAGGTTCAATTCCTTCTCTCAGAAACTCCATTCTGTTGTGGGGTACCTGGAGCAGTTAACTGGGATGTTATCCCATGCTCCACCAAATACCCTAGGAACTCATCAGATAGGTATTCACCTCCTCGATCAGATCGAAGGGTTTTTATACATTTACCTATCTGCTTTTCTACTTCAGCCCTGAACTCTTTGAACATGTCAAAGGATTCCGACTTCCGATGCATTAGGTAAATGTAACCATATCTTGAGTAATCATCAGTAAAAGTGATGAAGTACTCATGGCCTCCTATCGCCTTGACGCTCATGGGTCCATATACATCTGAATGGATTAACTCCAATACCTCAGTGGCTCTTACTTCTTTGACTTTAAAGGTCCTCTTGGTCATCTTGCCTTCTATGCAGGATTCACAGGTGGGAAGGATCTCCGTAGGATCTGTTTCCAGAAGCCCGGCCTTCACCAACCTATGGATCCTGTAAAAGCCAATATGCCCAAGTCATAAGTGCCACAATTGAGTTAAATTTTCCAAAGGTTTCTTACGCTTAGATGAATTAACGTTAAATGCTGAAGTTATTATGTTATCTTTTTCAAATTTAGGACTGACTACATAGAGATGATTCTGAACCATTCCTCTTATTATAAAAGTTCCATTCAGCTTAAACGACACACCAGAAGCATCAAAATAAAATGAATAACCTTCATTAACTAAAGAAGAAATATAAATCAAGTTACGTCTCAAGGACGATACATAAAAAACATCTTTAAGAGTCAAAGTCTTATTATTCGAAAAACTAAGATTAACGTCTCTAATAGCTGCAGTAGCAGCCACGGTCTCAGTTCCCATGCTCAAAGTCACCTCTCCATCAAGCAACCTTCTGCTTTCCCGAAACCCCTGAAGAGAGTTACAGGCATGGTTAGTGGATCCTGAATCCACAATCCAACTAGCAAAAGAACTATTACTTGAAAGAAATGATTCAACAACTAAGAGTTGTAGATTACCTTCACCAGCATTCTGAGGCTTCTTGCAGTCCTTCTTCCAATGACCCTTCTGGCCACATCGAAAACACTTCGTGCCCGGTTTCTTTGATTCTCCAGATCCAAAGGCCCCAGTAGAGTCCTGCACAGGTGCTGACTTAGGTTTCTTCTTATATTTTTTGCCCTGAGGTTTACCAGACTCCTTGAAGGATCTGTGTTGCATGTGAAGTGCTTCGCCCTTCTGCTTGAAGCCATCCTCAGCTGCCTGGAGAGCTCCCAGAAGCTCTGCATTTGTCATAGCCAACTTGTTCAAATTAAAGTTGGTGACAAAGCCTTCAAAGGCTCCAGACAGTGACGAGAGGAAGATGTCTGTCATCACCTCGCCTTCTAGCACAATATCTATGATCGCTAGTTCGTTCTGAAACCCAAACATTTTCATCATGTGTTCCCGAACCAGCGTCCCATTGGACATCTTAGTGCCGACAAGTTTCTTGATGGTAAGGTATCGCGTAACGCGATTGTGACCTTCAAACATCTCCTTCAGATACAACATCATGTCAGAAGCGTCGGGCATCTCCTCGACTTGCTTCTGCAGAGTTGTTTGCAAGGATGCTATTATATAGCATTTACATATTTTATTAGATTCCTTCCAGTCAGTGAATGTCTTTAACTGTGCCTCTGTGGCATTGGGTCCTGGCAAATCTGGCTCAGGGTCATTCAGGGCTGTCATGTGTTTACCAATCCTTAGGACCAAGTACAGGTTGCACTTCCAGTCCTTATAGTTGGGACCGGTAAGTTTGTGGTCATTTAGGATAGCGGACAGGGGGTCTAACTTGGTCATCTGTAAATAAAAGATTGAATAATGAGAATGCATGAAAAAACTTATTTTATAGATTTTTAAAACAAGCTAATTATATCCATATGTCAGCGCTACCCTCATGCGAAGCCATCTCTATGGATTAATTAACCATGTATGCAAGATCTCGGAATAGACTACACCTGTCCGAGGGGGCAGTGTGCAGGTATTCCGCTCACACGGGTCTTTCCCTTGACCCTATCCAAATCTGTCAACTAAGGGCTTTGATGGACCATAGTTATCTTTTGACCAGTATCACGTGATCGAATACCTCATGTGTACTTAAGATGCTTACCCATGAGCCTAGGCAATTACGGCACGGGAGTTCTAACGGCCCCCATGAGGGTGAGTAAAGCCTGAACACTTAGGACCGTAACCGCCATATCCCGAAGGAGATCACTAAGTAGCTTGGCATAGAAAAACACAGCTCTCACCCGAGGGGGTTGTTGAGTTATGCGCTCCCACCCGAGTACGAAGCGATTAGCCGTGGAGGCCAGAGGATCTCTAAAAATCCTCTCTTACATCCCTTATATATATGAGGGTTATTTTGCGAGTATGAATTTATGCAAATGCAAAGGTAGTGACCTCCTATATACTAGACCCTGGTCACACCATGCTCCCACTAGCGTTCAAGCCCTTCGCCTAGCATTAATCATTCTTGGAATATCATAGTCCCTGCCTCAAGTGAATTTCTCCATTCAAGGGTCACATTATATACTCCGAGAATATCGATGCTCTGCAAAATTGGTTATCACGCTAATGCTCTGGAGCTTAGCCTAGAGTCAGACTCACTGGAAAGGACTCCCACTAGTCATGGCGCCTCGCTTATAAATTTAACAATTGATATTCAATGGATCTCCATCTCATCTTTGATTTCGATACTGGCCAAATAGGCACACCCGACTAGTCGGGTGTTGACCTAATGGTGGCATAACCATATATGATGAGATTCCACTAACATCAAAAGTCAACTAAATAATAGGCGTCATCTAGCTGGATCCTATCCTCAAATAGTCGCTTGGACCGGAGGGGAAAGGCATCCCTCTGAAAACTGATAATCATATTATCTCATCGGGGTTCGATATGAAATATAAAGAACTAATAAAGAAAGCAACCATAAAGACTGAATTAAGTTCAGGGTCCGACCCCTGAACCTAATTTGCACAGCGCAGGCTTCTAGCTTTCATTGCAAGGTCCCTCGGTCCGGCTCCTCCGTCGCACTCGCGAACATTTTACCGGATCGTCTTCATCCTCCAGGGTTCCGCTCACGCTCCCGATGGTGGATTTCTTTGGCACATCTTTCTTCTCAATCTGTAACCGAAAAAGTCTAGTACGCTTCGAGCAAGTGCTCGCTCGTACATAATTTCCTAGAAAGAAAAGAAAACACACCTATGAAAAAAGGCCATGAGAACCGAGGATGGTCAACCCCCATCACTCGCCCAATCTACGGCTCTATTACATATCCACACACAGAGAGCAAATCCAGACATTGGCTAACTCGGGGTCCGACCCCCGGTAGCAAGCACAAACACAGATCTAGATTTTATAGCGGCGCCCTGCAAGAACGATTCATAGAACAAGCACAATCTATATACATATGCATGATCTAAGCGTAAGAACCCCGATGATCTCATGCATTCATCATATGCACACATGTTGGTTTCATGAAAAATCATGAAACGCACACCACTAATGCGGCTCTGATACCAATTGTTGGAAATGATTCTATGGTAGAGGCTCGCAGCAGAAACGATTTTGCGGTCGAAAAGACCGTTCATGGTGCACGTTACACGATTTAAACTTTCATCGAAACTAATCTACATATGTGTGTATGTGTATGCACGTGAATCGAACACCTTAACGAATATCTAGCGTAATGATTAACTAGCATGCATGCAAATCATAATACTCGCTAGATCTACATGTTAGATTACACATACCTTTCGTACGGATCTTTTAACCACCGAGAATTATCTTCTTTGTCGATGGAGACGGAAGATCGTTCGCGAAGATGCTGATGGTACGAATGGAGACATTGCCTTCTTGTTCATCCGATCTCACACGATGCACGGAACGTCGCTCTCGGATCTCTGAGTGCCTCCGAAGAATGACCCTTCTCCTTCTTCAGAACTCCACGCGAGGAAGACGAAGTTGCAAGCGAGAAACGAGAGAGAGATTAGGGAGAGAACTAGAGAGATGAGAGAGGAAGGGGGTTCGGTTTTTTGCATACTTATGGACGGTCCCATATAGCCCTTTATATAGGGCTGGCCTATCCCCTTGGATAAGGATCCAAGGGGATAAAGACCTCCCACAATTATCTCTCCAATCTCACCCTTTTATCTCCCTTGTATTTATCCGTTTTTCTACTTTTTTAGGGCTTGTTTTAACCGTTTCAAAGCCCTATCCCTATCTATATGGCCGGCCCTATAGATGAGGGATTCTCATCCCTACAACATAGGGCCGGCCCTAGCAAGGTCTCCCACTGCTAGGGTCGGCCAAGAGTGAGATCCGGCAGAGTGAGGTTTTTACCAAAACGCCCTGACGCCTTATTTTGACCATTTCTAGCGTGCGATACCTAGCGGCCATTACTTAAGTGATTTCTACTAATTACCTTACTATTAACTGAGGCCACCGGAGGGTGCCTCTAGCAAAGTCAACTAGTCAACTCGCAGCACATCCCGGTGCATCTCACCTATGCAATGAAGTTTACTTACGGCTAGGGATTACTACATGCGCCTCTGTACTAGTCTCGGGCATAACCCTTAGTACTCGCATGTAGTTACGCATCTACCGTGCTCTAGTGCCAAGCACACACGGGGCGTATACTTCTTTTCTTCCTCTTAGTGCTTAAGGTGTTCCGAGAAGATGGTTCAAGAACCGTACATAATATTGATAGGTGGAACCATCAGGGACCGGGGTTCATGGCTTCCAACTCAAGCTCGATCGACACACTACCCGAGTGTACCATCGATCCTCTGAGCTCGAGTTAACCTGCGTAGCCACCCAGAGTGCGACGCAGGCTGCACTCCAATTTACCCGGACTTACTATGTTCTCTATCATACCCCTGCTCTCCGCTTAGTAGTGGTAAACACGTTGTCCCTCCACTTGATGCCATGATTCACTTCGAGCAGTGGAGACTACCGTTAGACTCGAATAATCATATGACTTGGTTCCTTCCAGGTTGACCTATACATCGTACCTCTGATTATCCCGTCGAGTAATCGAACCCGGTCAACAGTCAAACTGATGACCACCAGGCCTGGGTTTGGTACAGTGTAAGTCACACCAAGGAACGCACCTCCCTTCAGGGGTATGGATGGCCTGCAGGAGTGACACGCTAATGCAATGCCAGCCGGGTAACCTAGTACACCGTGGTTTTGGATCACTGCATACAGATCCTCACACATTGGTGCGCCAAAGCACCACGCAACTAGTTAGTCCATCAGACGTGGTTCCTCAGGGTTTAGGACCGTTTTACCCTAAGCGAAAACACGGCTTAGTGTACCAGTGTCTGCTCACTGATCTGTACACCGTGTTAGTTCCGTTCAGCCACAGACACTGTGCCTGGTGATGACCATGGTGAAGATATCCCATAAACTTTCATCACCAACAGCTTATCATGATGAGACGACCAACCTGATCATAGCTGCGAACTGATTTAGATTATATAGGACCAATCCACTCAGTCTTTAACTCAGTGGACTACCATATAACCATGGCTTTCTGTTCCCAAAAGAACACGTAACTATGTTACGCACCTATATGCATCTCATATAATAATAACTATCAATCTTTATTAGACCAAAACTTAAAGTTTTACAAACTTAGAACACATCAATCTTAACACTCCTCAAAGATGACCTGGCATAAAATTCCTCCTCAACCGTGTTTTTGAGGAGGCCAATTTGAGAAGGCCGTTGTACATGCTCTTAGACCCCCTACGTTCAGTACACCCAACAACCATCACTCTCCGCTACTCCTCATAGCCTAGGACTATTCCCCTCATTAACTATCATGGGTATGGTACAAGAGGAAGTAAGAAGTGGTGGTATGGTACAGGAGAGAGTGAGAGGATAAAAAAGTTATTCCCCCCATTAACTCTCATGGGGATCCGTCATCTTCAATTATTTCATCAAGCCATCATGAGCAAACAAGTTTTTCAGATCATTTCGAAAGTTGAGAGCCCTTGGGTGTCTTTTGTTAAAGATAAATATAAGGTGAACGAGAACCCATGGGTATAGCCTAGACCGGGTAAGTGCATGTGGGCTTGGCATGCTATCTCGGAGGGAGTGCCGGTCGTTCGTAATCATATGCAACACGTGATTTAGTTGGGCGCCTCCTTCGACCTCTGGTCAACCCCTTGATACTCTTCCATCACATTTTCTCGTATGATGTTCCCTTTCAACGTTGACCTCTCTGCCTCCTTTCATTTCGATCTTCAAACTTTAGGATTCCCAAGGATGGCACAAACCTATTTTGATGGCTTTATTTCCAATGGAGTGGGTTGCTAGGATATGTTGCATACCTATCCTTCGGTACCAACCTAGATCCACTATCACCGTGGCCCCCCAGCTGACTTTCGGGCTACACCGTGGGCAGTGTTTACCAACTAACTCTTTCGGGTACTCCCCCTTCGATAGGTCTTTGGTCTAGGATCTAGGGTAGCCTTTGGAAAACTCGTATGGGGCCTCGGGTTCAATTGTTTCTGTGAAGTATTTCAATTTACGTCTACCAGTCTACTCGTATCTTTAACAAATTGGGATGTCTTTTTCTCCCCTATGACCTCGCTGTTTCGCCCATGATGAATCCTTGGATCATGCTTTTTTTCTATGACCTCCTATCAACCAACTTTGGTTGAGGGTTAGTACCTTGGTTGGGATGTCAGCTATCCCTAGCTCAGTCAATGAGTTTGGTCTTTTGTTTAGTCATACTCAGGATCAAGGGATGGGGTACAACAAAACTGCCAAAGCTTTTCTAGGGTATACGCTATGTCACATATGGAAAGCTAGGAACATAGCCGTTTTTTATTTATTTCATCCGGCAGTGCATATTACTTTCGATTTACTTCAAGATGATTTTGCTATTTTCTGTTCAGCTAATTTGTTTCCTGCAGATCTACAGCACCAACCTAGACAACAAATTTTGGAGACGGTCGTAGTCCGTTGGTTACCCCTGAATGCCCATGAATACAAACTGAATTTTGATGGTTATGTGGATCAATCTACTTTAGCGGCTAGGGCAGTCTTTGTTATCAGGGATCAAAATGGGTCACTTCTGGTTGCAGGGGCTGTATATCTAATTACGGATTCTGTGTAGATGGTGAAAACTCGAAGGCTATGAGAAGGTCTACTCGCTGCTTCGACGTTGGTTCCGCGACATGGCCTATGGATTGAAGGCAAATTCCAAAGTGTGCTCTCGCAATTGTGTTCAACTTCCATCCTGTCCCTTACTCTTCAAGATTGTAAGTATCAGAGTCAACTGCTTGGGAGTGGCCGGATTTCTCACATCTATCGAGAAGGCAATACTTTAGCTGATTGATTTGTCAGTTATGCTAGGGTGCATGGCTTGTCCGATCGTTGGATATCCAGCTTTCCTCCAAATACTACAAGATACGCTTATGTAAGATGGGTGTCACGAGACTGATATAACTTAAGTGAGAGAGAGAGAGAGAGAAGGGGGGGGGGGGGGGGGGGGGCTATAGAGAGAGTGAGAGTGTAAGTCAATGGACTCGAGAGAGAGAGAGAGAGAGCAGTTGCACCCATGGCAGCCCCATCCGTCTCCCCTCCGTTCCTCCTCAACCATGGTAGCCCGCCTCCTCGGCCCGTCTCGGCGTCTCTAGCTCGCCTCCGTCATCTCCGCCGGCTGCAATTCCACCGCCGACAACACCGAGGTGAGTTCCCATCAACTCCTCCTCAGTCCCCCATCGCGTGCACAACCTGCCCTCACCAACTCCGGCGCTCACCGCCGACCTCATCAACCCTGACAACCCCCAGTGGCTCCGCAGCCAAGCATCGCCTAGGCCCACCATGCACCACCAATCGCACAACCACCACCACCCTCACCTGCGGCGGCCGAGCCCGTCAACCCATCAGAAGCCCAATCGACCCTCTCCCTTCAGAGAAGCCACCACAAGCCTCGGGCTGCGGTTTGGGGTGGCCTGGTGCTGCCCATTGTGTCATATTTAATATATAATTAATCAGTCTCTATAATCAATAAAGCTGTAGTGCTCGGTTGGTTGGAGTGACGGGTTTAAAGTTTGCAAGTGGTAGTGGTCAAATCTTGCTGGTTGCCTTTACTTTTGGGTTATTTTGACTTTGCCCCCTAAATTTTGCCTTTACTTTTGGGTTATTTTGACTTTGCCCCCTAAATTTTGCCTTGAAATAGACTTTACCCCCCATATTTCATTAATTAGGCTTTACCCCCCAAAACTAACTGTTCGGTCAACTCACCCCCCAAAACTTTATGGGTTATTTTGATTTGGTTGCCTTCACTTTTGGGTTATTTTGACTTTGCCCCCTAAATTTTGCCTTTAGTTTTGGGTTATTTTGACTTTGCCCCCTAAATTTTGCCGTGAAATAGACTTTCCCCCCATATTTCATTAATTAGGCTTTACCTCCCAAAACTAACTGTTCGGTCAGCTCACCCCCCAAAACTTTATGGGTTATTTTGATTTTGCCCCCCAAATTTTGCCTTGAATTAGACTTTTACCCCCCATTATTTCATTAATTAGACTTTTGACCCCAAAACTAACTGTTCCATCAGCTCACCCCCCAAAACTTTATGGGTTATTTTGACTTTGCACCCCAAATTTTGCCTTGAATTAGACTTTACCCCCCATATTTCATTAATTAGACTTTTGACCCCAAAACTAACTGTTCCGTCAGGTCACCCCCCAAAACTTTATTTCTTTTCCGTCAGCTCAGTCTTTTTCTTAGATGGTGAGCTGACGGAATAGTTAGTTTTGGGGGTAAAGTCTAACTAATGAAAAATGGGGGGTAAAGACTAATTCAAGACAAATTTGGGGGGCAAAGTCAAAAGAACCCAAACTTTATTTCTTTTCCGTCAGCTCACCCTTTCTCTTACATGGTGAGCTGATGGAACAGTTAGTTTTGGGGGGGTAAAGTCTAATTAATGAAAATGTGGGAGGGAAAAGTCTATTTCAAGGCAAAATTTGGGGGGCAAAGTCAAAATAACGCTTTATTTTTGAGAAATTTTAGGGAAATTTTATTCATACCCCAAAAATCTGTAATTAGCCCCCGTATCCCTAGCGTTTCTCAATAACTTACTCAACAATCCTTTAATACCAACAATGCCCTTTTTTTTATACCCCAAACCCCAAAGCCCCTGCTCAGCGTCTTTTGTACCCCAACCCAACCCAACCCAATGTTCGTTTAAACTTAGCCCACGCCCAACCCGTCGGGTTGTGCGGGGTGGGTTCGGGTTAACCCGCCCAAAGTTGGGTTGGGTTCGGGTTGGCCCGCCCAAGTTGCAGCTAGGGGTGGCAATGAGTCGTGTCGTGTCTAGTTTCGTGTCGTGTCCAAAACCCCTAGACCCGGACCCGACCCGTTTAATTAATCGTGTTTAGATCCTAAACCCGTACCCGACTCGCTAATAACCATGTAGACACGATAAGACCCGATAAGACCCGTTTACCACCCGGATCTATTCAGTTGACCCGATCCGACCCAATCCGACTTGACCCGACCTGACCCGAAAGACCCACTGGTTTTATATATTATAGTATCGGATTGCTGGTAGACCCGACCCGACCCGACCCGACATGGCCTATTGAATACTAAACGGGTCTTCCTGGGTCTACCGTGTCCAGACCCTAAACCCGGACCCGACCCGTTTAATAAACGGGTCTATCGTGTCGACCCGTTTACGACCCGAACCCGTTTATCCTTGACCCAGACCCGCTAAATTCGTGTCGGGTCCTGTCGGGTCGAGGAGAAATGCTTCGGGTTGGGCTCGGATTAGCCCGCCCAAATTCAGGTTGGGTTTGGGTTGGACTCGGGTTGGGTTCAGGTTGGCCCGCCCAAGTTGCAGCTCTACTTGTGCCTTCAAGTATCAGCCAACTGCATGGGGTTTATTTAAGAGTGGGGTGTATTCAAGAGTGCATATAATTGGGGTATATTTAAGGGGGTATGTGTTTGATTGGGGTATAATCAAGTTGGGGCGGGCCATTTAACTGGGGTGTATTGAAGGTGGGGTGTAAGGGGGAAGGGTATTTTTGGGATAGGAATGGGGTATGAAAAAAAAAACTGGGGTGTATTCCAGTTTCTTGGAAATGGGGGCTAATTACAGATTAATGGGGTATGAATAATATTTCCCAAATTTTATTCATAAATCTGTAACTAGCCCCCATTTCCAAGAAACTTGAACACACCCCATTTTTTTTTTCATACCCCATTCCTATCCCAAAAATACCCTTCCCCCTTACACCCCACCTTCAATACACCCCAGTTAAATGACCGGCCCCAACTTGATTATACCCCAATCAAACACATACCCCCTTAAATATACCCCAATTATATGCACTCTTGAATACACCCCACTCTTAAATAAACCTCATGCAGTTGGCTGATACTTGAAGGCACAAGTAGAGCTGTAACTTGGGCGGGCCAACCTGAACCCAACCCCGAACCCAACCCGAATTTGGGCGGGCTAATCCGAGCCCAACCCGAATTATTTCTCCTCGACCCGACAGGACCCGACACGAAATTAGCGGGTCTGGGACAAGGCTAAACGGGTTCGGATCGTAAACGGGTCGACACGATAGACCCGTTTAATAAACGGGTCGGGTCTAGGTTTAGGCTCTGAACACGGTAGACCCGGGAAGACCCGTTTAGTATTCAACGGGTCGTGTAGGGTCGGGTCGGGTCTACCAACAATCCAATACTATAATATATAATACTAGTGGGTCTTTTGGGTTAGGTCGGGTCAAGTCGGATTGGGTCGGATCGGATCAACTAAATAGATCTGGGTGGTAAACGGGTCTTACCGGGTCTTATCGTGTCTACCTATTTATTAGCGAGTCGGGTACGGGTTTAGGATCTAGACACGATTAGTTAAACGGGTCGGGTCCGGGTCTAGAGGTTTTGGACACGGCACAATATTAGACACGACACAAACCCGACACGACACGACTCTTTGCCACCCCTAGCTGCAACTTGGGCGGGCCAACCCAAACCCAACCCGACTTTGGGCGGGTTAACCCGAACCCACCCCGCACAACCCGGCCAACCCAACGGGTTGGGCTTGGGCTAAGTTTAAACAAACATTGGGTTGGGTTGGGGGTACAAAAGACGCTGAGCAGCGGCTTTGGGGTTTGGGGTACAAAGAAAAGGGCATTGTTGGTATTAAAGGATTGTTGAGTAAGTTATTGAGAAACGCTAGGGATACGGGGGCTAATTACAGATTTTTGGGGTATGAATAAAATTTCCCTTATTTTTTAGTATGCAATAACTGTCCCTCTGCATGCAGAGAAAGAGAGAGAGAGAGAGAGAGAGAGAGAGAGAGAGAGAGAGAGAGAGAGTTGTTGGGCTGTGACCAAGAAAGCTGCCATGTCTTTATTAACAAGCAGTGGGAAATGCTACCCACACTTATGACAAAAGCCAATTCCGAATTTAATGAGAGAAAATATTTTCTTCCCCCAAAACAGCAAGTTCTCTTCTGTTAGTCTGCTTTTTCTTGGTAGAATATTTCCTTCATTGTTAGAGCCCACAAGAGTTTTGAAGATGGTTTTCTTTTCAAGATTTCACTATTATCTATTTGGATTCTCTTGGCTACAAATTGAGTTCATGACCCTCCTCGGAGTCGTGCCGACGAGGAGGGAATATGGTCGTTTTATCTCTGGAGAGTGTGGTCGGGAGCTCCTTATGTTGAGGGGCAAACCTCTTTAGGATAGCGAGATCACACCTCGACCTAGGCTACTTCTAAACTTCACTCTTCAATTTTCTTGTCCAAATATCCATGCATGATTGAACTCATAATAGAATCTGAAATTTGTAGTTATATGAACTTGCATGCTCAAATAGAAATTCGATTGGCTTAATCTTATATGATCGAAATCTGATTCGATTGTCTTGCAACGACTTATTAGATCCCATTTTTGTAATAATAGAGCTCATCCATATATGCTTAGTTGAGATAAGATCTTTGTGACTGAATGTTAGCGTTTCTTTATTGTTGATTAAAACAAAATTCAGAGAAGAGATATTTGCATGCTAACTAGTCTTGTTAGAAAACAAAGTTGCTTGCACATTCTATTTGTTTGATTAGTTACTAATATTAGTTTAATTGGTGCACTAATTAAAGCCTAATTGCCTTGTAGAATACAACACATTGGTCAGCCGGCCAATGGCTCGACTTGTGGCCGAGTGGGGTGCCAATGTGCCACCCATGGTGTTTGCGTAGGCCTGTCAAAAGGCAGGACCAGGGCAGGGTTGGGGTCAAATCGGGCCCGGTCCTTTGTTTTAGGAGGTAGATCCTAGCTTGACCCTAACCCTTCAGGGCCAGAAAATGATGGGCCCTAACTCGACCCTTCAAGAGCTAGGGCCGATCAAAAACCAAGTTGATATCACTAAGATAAGGACTATTGATATATCTATTTATTCAATTAGGTCATTAAGGAAGGGTTAAATATATTTTTTTCTCCCTAAACTACTCTTATGCCAATGCCTTTAGGCTTTTGGCATTCATTAAAAACCCCACTCATTTATTCGTACTTGAGACTGATAATACTGCTTAAAAGGTATTATAAGTTTTACGAGTGTTATATAATACTTCTAATACTAATATATCCAAACTTGATAACTCTAATTCATATAGGGTTACAGTGAGTGACCAATTAATTACTTATGTGTCTCACTTAGCCGCTGATTTAGCCCCTTAATAGGTGTGGGCGAGGATTTTGTGCTATCGTCTGAGACCTACTCCAATAGTCGATTGAAGGTTTGACCCTTTGGGATGTGGTGCACTTCGAAGTGCTGAGCTATAACTTACTAGGCTGTCACACAAGTATTGTGGAATAGAGAGAGAGTTGACACTATATATGGTAACGAAGTTCGACCAAAGCGTACGTCTCCGTGCGGTAAGACGCAACTTTTGAATCCACTATCTGTGAATAAACAGTAGAACTACTCTCGACAGGCCGATGAGTGCTTTTTACAAGTAATCAAAAAGTAGAGAAGGAGTCTGAAATCTAGAAAGCTCGAGAAGCTCTAGATAACAGAAAGTGAGTTTCTGGTCTGGAATTTCGGATCTCAAATCATTTACACGGTTTGCTATTATAAGAGCTTAGTTTATCTGGGAAATATTCCAAGAATATTTTCAGAAATATCCGGGGTTTGGTAAATACTCGGGAGGATTTACCAGACCCCAGATAGTGTAAGTGGGTCCCAAGCAGGGCTGCGGGTTCTATAGTCGTACTCGTGGGCCCCAGGCAGGGCTGCGGGTCCCACCGTTGGACTCATGGGCCCCAGGCAGGGCTGTGAGCCCCCCCGTTGGGCGTTAGTCAGATTTTGCACCCACAGTTATCCCCTCCCAGCTAGAAAGGTGTTAACCTAGCTGATTGGGATTTCCTGGTCCAAAGCTGGTCGCTCGTCTGTCGACCCTCTGTCCGAGGTTGGCCGTCGTCTGTCTGCCGACCAGCTACGTGAGGCCAACCGTCGTCTGCCTGCCAACCTGTTGCGTGAGGCTGACCGTTGGGCCCGCCGAGCCCCTGCTAGGGGCCGGTCGGGAGTGCGTTTGCTGACCCGTTGTTCGAGGCCGACCATCGTCTGTCTACCAACCCGTTGTGTAACGCCCTGATATTTTATGGATTTAAGAAACCGTATAACGCTGGGGTGTTAGAAGAAAACTTGATATAAAAGAATCCCATCAAATATGGAAATCAATTTAGCCTCTTTTATTTATAACCATGTATTACACTATAAGTTTTTAGTACATGGCTTAATATGAAACTTAAACGCGTCATCTAGAATCTTCTTTCTTCACATCTCTGCTCCTGCATCCTCGTAGTATGGAGCGTATAGCGGGTCCTCGATCTCTTTCGATTCCTTCTCGTTGTGCACTTCCTCTTCTCTATATCCTGTAGGGTCAGTCTCCGTAGAGGGCATAACACCTGTAGGGGGGTGAGTCTAATCCACTGACTCACCTATTTACCTAGTTCATTCATGGTAAGGTAAATGTACTGAAGAAAAACAGTTAACATGATTATGAATAGTAATTTAAAATTCATTGATCATCCGATTCCCTTTTAGGCTCAAATCAGGGTAGGAATCACAATCATACCCGGGGATTTTTTGTCTAAAACAAGGCTAGCCCTACACCTAGGTTTCTTTTAGTCACAAGACTAGGCTAGCCCCACACTAGGTTTCTTTTTGGCCTTAGTCAGGGCTAGCCCCACACCCAGGATTATCTTTTAGGCCCACAAGCCAGGGACAGCCCCACATCCAGGATTATCTTTTAGGCCCACAAGCCAGGGACAGCCCCACACCCGATTAAATGATCAATATATCATAAATTCAACTAACCCATATCATATTACCATCATTTCAAGGACAAATACTTATCAAGAATTTACTAGGTTTAGTCCCCTACCTGAAGAGTCGTAGAATGTTTCACCCGATGAAAATGTCTTAGTAAGTTCACGACCTGAAATATATTTTTATCTTTTGTTAGTTTTTAAAAGGATCAGACAAAATCAAATTCCGATGTTGAATTCCTTAGGTTTTTATAGTTAAACTAATTTATTTTAAGTATTATATCATATAGGGGTACTTATGTTATTTTTTAAAAATAATTTGAATTTATACCCATGTTGTAGGGTTTTTCATTCTAAAACCGTGGCCACAAACGGAACTCAATTCGGAGTTTGTTTGCTTCTGATATGACCAAAGTAGCCGGTATTGACGGATAATAAATGGGTGGTCTACCTTTAGTAAAAGGGTCAGGTTACTCTCAACAATAGTGTTTTAGTTTGACTAATGGCAGAGTTGTTTTATCACGGTTGGTTACTGGGCATAATGGGCTTCGGTCCAAAGGGTGTTTAATGGGTTACTGTGCTTAATGGGCTTCGGCCCAAAGTGTGTGTAATGGGCTACTGTGCTTAATGGGCTTCGGCCCAGAGTGTGTTTAATGGGCTTCGGCCCTAAATATACTTAATGGGCTTCGGCCAATTTCCTAGTGGGCTTAAGCCCCGGAATTAGATTAAAAATATATTTTGGCCTACCGAATATAGGGGTGGCCGGTGGGGGCTTAACGGCGACGACTGCGGCGACCGGCGGCAGTCCGGCGGCGGTGATAGCGGCGGCGGTGACTGGCGGTGGCCAGCGGCTACTGCGGCGGCGATAGCAGTTCCGGTGACCAACAGCGGGCAGCGACTGGCGGTCGATGGTCGGCTGTGGGCTGGGCTAGGTGGGGCACTTTTTTCAAGGCTGGGGGCTTGAGTGCAGAACTATGGAGCATAGGGGGTTTTTATAGATCTTTTTTCGGAATACCAAGAGTCCAGGGTCTTAATTGCAAATCGGCTTATTATTGTATTGATTATTTTCGTTTTTGACCGTTTTTATCTGATCAGAATCCAAAGGTCTACAGTCCCCCCCCCCCCCCCCCCCCCACTACAAATATTTATTTACTGAAGTTTAGAATGAATAATTTCAGGGACTTTCTGGTCAGAGGGGGAAGATATAAGATTTTACCAATAGGTCCATAGTTCAAACCTTACCTTGTCCATTTTTATTTTAATTTTTTTAAATATTCTAAACATGCTTAAAACATAAAAGTTTGTATACGGTTTTTGATCGTTTCTACGAGACGGATACAATAGCGCAGTCCGATTTTTGTTTTGAAATTTGTACAAAAAATTTCTTATTATATTAGATTAAAATCATTAATATTTTTGGGATGTTACACGTTGGGCTGAGGTCGGGCGCGGGGAAGGGGTGGCAGCAGGGGGGTCAGGCGTGGGGGAGGGGGATGGTCACTGGGGAGGGGGTCGGGCACAGAGGAGGGGTTGCAACGGCAGGCGCGGAGAAGGGGTTGCAGTGACAGCCGGGCGCGGGGGGTCGGGCTGTAGCAGCCGCGGCGGCGCAGGGAGGTCGGGTGCCTCCTGAGGTCGAGATTTCTATTGGTGCTCCGTCTACTGTGCCTGCTCCGTCGTCCCCGATCGTGGATCCACCTTGTGGGTGCAAAATCTGGCTAACGCCCAATGGTGGGACCCACAGCCCCGCCTGGGGCCCACAAGTCCAACGCTGGGACCCGCAGTCCTGCCTGGGGCCCACGAGTCCAATGGTGGGACCCGCAGTCCTACCTGGGGCCCACTTGCACTATCTGGGGTCTAGTAAATCCCCCCGAATATTTATCAAACCCCGGATATTCCTGGAATATTCTCCAGATAAACTAAGCCCTTATAAATAGCAGACCCTGTAAATGATTCCAGATCCCAAATTCCAGACCAGAAACCCACTTTCTGTTTTCCAAGAGCTCCTTGAGCTTTCTGGTTTTCAGACTCCTTTTCCACCCTCTGATTACTTGTAAGAAGCACTCCTCGGCCTGTCGAGAGTAGCTCTACTGTTTACTCAGAGATAGTGGATTCAAAGGTTGCGTCTTACCGCACGGAGACGTAGGCTTCGGCCGAATTTCGTCACCATATCCTGTGTCATCTATTTCTCTACCCTTCTACTCTACAGTGCTTGTGTGATAGCCCAGCAAGTCACAAAACAGCGCTTCGAAGTGCGCCACATCCCGAAGGGTCAAACCTTCAATCGACTGTTGGAGGAGGGTCACGTACGACGGCCAAAATCCTCCCCCACAGTTTGGCGCCGTCTGTGGGATCACGATCCTATCAACTTACAACTTCTAAGCCTCCCAACTCCTTTGGTAGCTACTACCGGTTTCCCGAGCAATCCATCTATCTCCATCATTACACCTAAATGGCAAAGACATCGATAGACCAGCCGGAGGAAAGCAGCATGCACCCAGACGCTCGACATCCGACAACTCGATCAATGAGTCATCGGTTTGCAACGATCCAACACCCGGAACAACAACTCGCTACTAATCCAAAGAGTCGCCCGTCGATTGATCGCGTCGCCCAGGCTCAACCTTGACATTCGCCTCAACTCGCCGACCTAACTCCTCAGCGCTCGGGAAAATCACATATCTCTTCCAGTGCCGATGCTCAAGCGAAGTACCAGATCACTGCAGAGGATTTTCATCTCCTCACTCTAATGAAGCAGAACGCTGCTCTTATGGTTGAAAGAGACTCTCTTCGATAAATCACCGTCAATGCAAGAATCAATCCCCCGCAGTCAACCACCGACATCAACGACGGAGCAAACGTCCGCCGGTCGGTCGACCAATCTTTTGCTCCTTCTAGACGACCCGCCGTCGACATCCCTCGACAGTCCCTTGAATCCCTCTCAAGAAGACCCTCGCCTATTCCTCCCAAGCCAACGGTCTGGGAACGGCTCAATGAATCTGCTCGCTATCTTGAGCCTCTCGGTTCCGAGTCATCCTTCGATCCCCGCATCGTGAGGGATGTTCGGAATGGCGGACACCGCTCCAGAGTTAGACAATATTATAATGGCGACCAAGCCCCAGCTGGGCATCGGATGACGAGATGGACTCCGACGCCCTCTCTACCTCCTCTTCCTCCAAGACGCCTCACCAACCAGCGAGGCAATAGAAGGAACGATCATGCCTCAGAAGGCCCACTTCATCAGTATATTCTTCACGCCCTGTTTCCTTGAAGCTGGAAAGCCCTCGCTCTCCCCAAGTTCAACTGTTTGACTGGAGATCCGACTGTTTGACTGGAGATCCGACGTTACACGTCCTCGCCTTCAGGCAAGCGTTGACGCCACATGATAGCGACAACCAGGTTCTATGTCGCACCTTTGCTGGCAGCCTGGACGACATGTCTCTCGATTGGTATCACAACTTGCCGACTGGTTCCATGAGTTGGTTCGAAGATCTGGCAGATCTATTTGTTCAGCACTATCGGCTGAACCTCAAGCCGGAAAATAAGCTGGACTCCCTTCATCGACTAAGGATGGGATCGAATGAAACCCTCCGAGAGTTCTCTCGGAGGTTCCGGAACGAGCATGCTGCACTTTCCGGACACCACCTTGACGATGAAGCCATCATGCTCGCATTCCAGAATGCCCTACGCTTTGACCTCCACATCTACAATGACCTCATCCGTAATCCTCCTGCCTCGCTCGGAGTTCTATTCGATCGAATTCAAAAAGAGATTGAGGTGGAGGACGATCAAGTCACTCGCAAGAAACATGATCTCAAGAAGCATCTTTTTGAAAAAGAACCAACAGCTCAAGCTCGCAACACTCAGGCTGACAAAGATAGAGCCTCCAAGAGGTTGAGGCAGTCAGGCGATAGACTTACAGAGTCTCAGAAAACTACGGATGCCAAAGAAAAGCACCCCATTGACCGACCAGAGTAAAATACCATCGACTGTCAACAACTCGGAATGTCACTCATCTGAAATCCATGATGTAACATCTTCCGAGTTATCAATGAAATGATAGTTGCTTCAAGTTCTACATAAGACTATCAAATTTTATCTCAACTTCTACTCAATGCCACAGTTAGTTCAGTTCGCGTTGCGACACGGCCGACTAACCTACAACGGTACGAAGCTACGTGTCCCGATACATAGGTTCGACTAAAATGGCGCTACGCCTAAGTCCAACCGATACAAGGGCACTACACTGAGTACTCCGAATCATTGGCGTCGCACATGCTCCCGTTGTCACGTAAGGACACATGCACTAGTGCCTCGCCACAGTTAGTTTGGTTCGTGTTGCGACACGGCCAACTAACTTGTAACGGTACAAAGCTACGTATCCCGATACGTAGGTTCGATTGAAACGGCGCTTCGCCTAAGTCCAATCGATACAAGGGTGCTACGCTGAGTACTCCGAATCATGGGCGTCGCACATGCTCCCGTTGTCACGTAAGGACACATGCACTAGTGCCTCGCCACAGTTAGTTCGGTTCGCGTTGCGACACGGCCGACTAACCTGCAACAGTACAAAGCTACATGTCACGATACGTAGGTTCGACTGAAACGGCACTTTGCCTAAGTCCAACCGATACAAGGGCACTACGCAGAGTACTCCGAATCATTGGCATCGCACGTGCTCCCGTTGTCGCGTAAGAACACATGCACTAGTGCCCTACCACAGTTAGTTCAGTACGTGTTGCAACACGACTGACTAACCTGCAACGGTACAAAGCTACATGTCCCAATACATAGTCTTGACTGAAATGGCGCTTCGCCTAAGTCCAACAGATACAAAGGCACCACGCTGAGTACTCCGAATTCATACCCCCGTCAATCAGTAAGTCCAAGGTTCCACCCTCGTCATACAAAGACAAAGCCCGAGACGACGACATCGTCTCAGCCCAAGGTGACAGCCTTGGCATTCAAAAACAAAATCTGAGGCAAGCTTCGCCGCCTCGGCACCTGACGAAGCCCGAGACATCGGCAACGTCTCGGCCCGAGGCGACAGTCCGAGGCAGCCTTCATCGCCTCGGCACCAAACAAAGTCCGAGGCAAGCTTTGCTGCCTCGGCACCAAACAAAGTCCGAAACTTCGGCGCCGTCTCGGCCCGACGTGATCTTCGCCTCAGCATTCAAAGACAAATTCCGAGGTAGGCTTCACCGCCTCGGCACCTGACAAAACCCGAGACGTCGACATTGTCTCGGCCAAAGGTGACAAACTTGGCATTCGAAAGCAAAGTCCGAGATGCTCCGCACCGTCTTGGCATTCAAAGACAAAGTCTGAAGCAGGCTTCGCCGCCTTGGCACCTGACAAAGACCGAGACGTCAGCACCATCTCAGCCCGAGGCGACCTTCGCCTCGGCATTCGAAGACAGTCCGAGACAGCCTTCGCTGCCTCGGCACTTGCCAAAGCCCCAAATGTCAGCACCATCTCGGCCCAAGTCGACATCCTTGGTATTCAAAAGCAAAGTCCGAGGCAGGCTTCACCGCCTCGGCACCAGACAAAACCCGAGACATCGGCACCGTCTCGGCCCGAGGCGACCTTCGCCTCGACATTCGAAAACAAAGTCCGAGGCAGGCTTGATCGCTTCAGCACCTAACGAAGCCCGAAACGTCGGCAACGTCTCGGCCCGAGGCGACCTTCGCCTTGGCATTCGAAAACAAAGTCCGAGACAAGCTTCGTCGCCTCGGCACCTGATGAAGCCCGAGACATCGGCAACGTCTCGGCCATAGGCAACCTTCGCCTCGGCATTCGAAGACAAAGTCCGAGGCATGCTTTACCGCCTCGGCACCTGACAAAGCCCGAGACCGCGACATCGTCTCGGCCCAAAGTGACAGCTTTGGCATTCGAAAGAAAAACCCGATCGAGACGTCGGCACAGTCTTGGCCCTAGGCAACCTTTGCCTCGGCATTAGAAGACAAAGTCCGAGGCAAGTTTCGCTGCCTCGACACCTAACAAAGCCCGAGACGTCGGCACCTTCTCGGCCCGAGGCGACCTTTGCCTCGGCATTCGAAGACAAAGTCCGAGGCATGCTTCACCGCCTCGGCACCTGACGAAACCCGAGACGTCGACACCGTCTCGACCCGAGACAACCTTTGCCTCGGCATTCGAAGATAAAGTCCAAGGCAGGCTTCGCTGCCTCGGCACCTGACGAAGCCCGAGACGTTGGCACCGTCTCGGCCCGAGGGGACCTTCACCTCGGCATTCAAAGACAAAATCCGAGGTAGGCCTCGCTGCCTCGGCACCTGACGAACCCGAGACGTCGGCACCGTCTCGACCCGAGGCGACCTTCGCCTCAGCATTCTAATACAAAGTCTGAGGCAGGATTCGCCGCCTCGGCAATCGAGATTCCGGTGATAACCGATCACTAGACCCATGGCCGGGATCCGGGGTCGTCCATTTTCACGCACACTCGACGCTGGATGAAAGAGGCTGGATTCCCAAACTCAAATTATAGAGCCTACTACACACACTACAACAGATCTGATCTTCTGCGGCGGCGGAATCGGCGGCCATCTCCTCTCCGCCACAGATGAAGGTGGAAATCCGGCGGCCATCTCCAAATCGCCTCAAATGGAGTTGGAATTCGGCCCCAATCTTGCTTCGCCACAGGGAATTCGGCCCCAATCTTTGGTTCGCCGCAAATGGAAGGGGATCTCGGCGGGTAGCTGTGCTCCGCTGCAAAAGAAGGGGGTCTCGGCGGGCAGTTGCGCTCCCCCGCAAATCCAGGCCGCCAGATATGGCAGTTTTGGCCGCCGATTTCTTCCACGAACAACCCGCGCAAAAGTTTGCAAAATTGGTAAAATTTTTGCCGAGCTCTCGCGCGCGATCATCCACGAACGGCACACGATATCCATCGTCTACATCGATCGATATACAGGTATGCCAAAACCCTAGCTACGAATTCCTCTGCACCATCGATCTCTTTCCCATTTTTCTGCTTGAGGTATTATTCCTTCTTTTTTGTTTGACAGATCTTTTTTTCTTTAAACATGGCTTTGTTTATCTGGTAATTTTTTTTTAGATCTAACTATGATGCGAATTTCTGGAAATGGAATAGATCTAAGAGAAAGAAATCTTTCAGAAGCTTTAAATCGTGAAATTCTTTTACACCAACATACCACAAGGCCCTTGAGTATTAACTCTCTTGAGAAAAAAAGAGACGCTAATGATCCTTTTTTGCTTGTTTTGTTACATTTTGCAAGTTGCAAAGTTGTTGGCATCTGGATTTCAGTAATTAGGTTTTAGATCTCCATCAATCTCTATATATATGGTTATGCCTATGCCTGCTATGATGAATATGTTATAAGTTCATTAGTGTCTTAGAATGCTTTAAGGTTTCATGGCCTGAAATTGCGTCAGATTGATTTTAGTGCAACTATGCCAGTGGAGATTGAATCACTTGCTTAGGTAACAAGGCATGTTAATTTTGTATCTAAAATGAAATTGCTTTCCTCATAATGTTAATTTTGTTTGGTGACGGCTTATTTGGCATCTTTCTTTTGCTTAAATGTTCACTATGTCTGTTAGTCTGTGGCCTTAAAGTTAAGTTGCCATTTTCTGAATGAATGTTTTGTGTGCTTGCATTTAGGTTGCACCTGTTTAGCTTTCTAGGTCTAAATGGAGTTTGCCAGAACCCAATTTCTCTTTCAGGATTAATTGTGTTTCTTGTTTGACTGGGAACTAGCATACGATCAGTTGACATCGAATGTATCTTGGCAACATTTTATACCGAAACTTTCAGCTATTTACTAAGGGATGAAAGGTCCACATCTTATGTTCTGTTTGAAGGAATTGAGATTCCAAGAAACCTTGAAAAATAGGGCACTATTGGGGTTGTAATGAACAATATTGCTATACTATATCATTGGTTAAAAACAAGATACAATTCATGTTAATTATGGAATCTATCATGTTAATAAAATGGTACAAAGATCTTAATCAGCTGGTTAATGTTTGGGTCTAGGATCTGATGTACTGTATGACTCTGGCTGAAAAGATCGGTCCGATGATGCAGATTGAGAGAAAGATAGCATCGGTTCAAGTCATGAAAGACTAATTCATAGGTAAAATGTCGATCGGGTCTTTCTGTTCATATGTTCCTTATATACTTCGAGTCGGAAACAAAAGGCGGAAGCTCGACAGTGGTATGCTGATCCAAACTTGTTTTCCAGGTAGATTTCGTTCTATACTGTAAAATTTGAATGTTTTTTTTTTTAATTATCCGCTTATCTTCCTTAATCGAATTGGCCATACAGTTGCCAGGGATCCTGATCTTGTGAAAAGGATTGGTCCATACAGTTGCCCTTGAATTCAGCGCGACAGTTATTTATACGATGAAAGTGGGATTCTTCGTCGTCTAAACGGTAGCATGGATTCCTTAATGAAGAGTAAAATGGAATTGCAAGCTTCGACTGGATTTCGTATGTACAGGATTTGTTGTTGCACACACTCTGCCGGTGCTCTACGAGAGATACCAAGACCAGGTCGACGACTTCATGTATCGGCTCCTCGGGCACCTCCAGAATCAATACCAAAGGGAAACCTCAGGTCAAACAAGGTTGAATGGATTCAGCAACTATGTAAATTGTGTAGAATCACTCATTGTAGATCTATTCTGCATTGTATTTCTGCTCTCATTTCATTGGATTTTTTTTTTTGGGTACATACATTGGACGTTTCTTAAACATGTGAACCCAACTCTGGCCAATTTTTTCCAGACTTATAAGCCAGAGACACTGTGGACCAAAACCTGTACTCAAGGATGAATCTTGATATCTGAACCCCAAAATCATGACTGATTTTGTCTGAAGTTGGCTCGCCCGCAGGGTGCCAGCTAGCTGAGTTGGTAAAGTATCTTGGTGGTTGTACCAGAGACCTGGGATCGATCCTTGCCTTCGCCACTGGTAGAGGTCCGTGCCTTAACCCTCCTTTGGTTGAGATGCCGAGGGAAAAAAAAAATTTGTTTCGTAGGAATGGCCCATGCAGGTCTCGAACCTGCGACCTTCGCGTTATTAGCACGACGCTCTAACCAACTGAGCTAATAGGCCAACTACACGATACAATGCAGAAGAATTATTATATTAAGTTTGCTGAGAGCCCGTTGTTCAAAAGTCTAACCTTGAAGCTAAAACAAATCGAATAATAGTGTGACAACACCTAGAAGGAGAGCATAACGGGTAGAGGTGCAACTTGGGTCCGGTAAACCCGGGAACGGAACCAACCCGACCTAAATGGGTTGGGTTGGGCAATTTACAAAGTTGGGTTGGGTCGATTTTAATTTTTCATGACCCGATTAAATCTGGGTCGGTTCTGGGTTAGAGCTTCGGTAAACCCGAATCGACCAAAG
>OX393550.1:103506342-103743842 GCA_947650365.1 Chamaelirium japonicum | reverse complement strand
TTCCTTGGGTTGTGACCTTTAGTGTAGAGGCTCGGGCTCTCTGTAATCATATTGTAACTTAATTTTATTAAAATACTTGGTTGGGGGCTGCTAACCCTCCCTCTTACAGGAAGGGTTCTCAAAAAACAAAAAACATACAAATTTCAAAAGGGAGCCTAAGAGGTCTTCTCAAGTTGAAGGTTTTTTTTTTTTTCTTACAAACATAACAACAAATTCACTTCTTTCCAAATTTTAAAAGGGGCTAATGTGCCTAAGGTCCCAGGAAACAGATCAATCCCAAGTACAGGACCTTCGAAGAGATCGTTTTGCCTAAGGTCCCTACTTTTTTTTTGGTAAACCCGACCTCGACCTCGATCCCGTTTTTTCTCCCACAGTTCCGGCGGCAGCGGCGACCCCAACCTCGACCCCGACGAGCTCGAACCCCGGCAACGTCTAGCTCGACCCTGCTGACTCTGACGAGCTCGAACTCCGGCGACCTCGCGCTCGACCCCGACAAGCTCGACCCCCGGCGACCTCGCGCTCGACCCTAGCAACCTCGATCATTCGGTTTTAGGTTAAGAAATCCTAGGTCTAGGGTTTATCCATGGACTGTAAATTAGGTTTGGGGGGTTATCGGTTAGGTCCAGCGGGGGGGGGTTCGGTTAGGTCTGGCAGTCGTGGCGGCAATGGGGGATTCGGTTAGGTCGGCTGCGGCGGTGAAGGGAGGGTTCAGTACTGGTTTAGTGGCATTTCAAAGAAAATTTAAAATGTTGTGGAGGACAATTTCCTTCCACAGCATTTCAAAATGACTTAGGCTAAAAGGATCTCTTTGTCAGGGACGGCCTCACTAAATCTCCCTTTTAAAAGTGATGCAGCACACATAGCAAAGGAGTTTCGGCCATGCCTAAGAACAAAATTTGCGCTCACTGATCAGATTTCTCACTATGACCCCAATTTGAATATATTTTTCCTAGCTCAAACGACAAATATTCCTCTCTAAAACTAACTAATCCATTGCTCTCTCATGGCCCTTCCTTCATACTTCACCTCGTACGTGCACCCTCAGTAGCCCTGAGTCTCTTCACAAAGCTCTGAATCTCTTCATGCCTTTGAATGCCTAGTGCCTACCAATAGGTTTTGAGGGCTTATTACTTGTTGGGACCGCGACTCAGAACTTTCGATACGAACATCAGGGCTCGATCGATCCCAACACAATTTTCGATCTCCACAGTTCACAAGTTTGGTACACATATATGGCTTCCGGCATTAATCCAACTTCATTTAGCAGCTTGAATTGTGTCTTCACCTTGAGCCTTGCCGTCTGAAGCGATGCTATACCATGTTAATTCACTCACGCTTGATCCTAGTAACCTGGAACAACCAAATAAAGAAGGCGTTAAGAGACCCTTCTGGTCCAACCCTAGGCACATGTACACTCTAGGATCCTTTTTCAAACGTGCTTCTATTTTTAGTCAAGAGATAGATAAATAGGCATATCTTATTGTACTGATCATCGGGGGAACGCTCGTAATGTCCTCAGGGGTCGAAGATGTAGAAGTGGTCGAGTTATTTATACGTGCATTCTTCTTATGGCTAGATCCAATATTCTCCTGGTTCTGCGAAAGAAATAAAATAATTTTACATTCTTTCTTTTGGAAGCTAGGGAGGATTAGAAAAATCCTATTGATTGTTGCATTTGCCACGATCTGAAAATCCTAATCTTTTTGCTTGTATGCTTGGTTTCTTAACTTACAAGGTAGCATATTCCATTTCACGTTCTTGTTTTTTTTTTTTTTTGAGATATTCCTCTAAGAGAATGAGGGGGTTTCGGCCTAGACCCTACCAATTTATTAAACGAGAGAGAAGATAACAGAAGGAGCCCACGAGCTAATTATAAAGATGTAGGAGGAAATCATGGGGTCCCTGCGCTCCATTACACACCCATAGGTGGATCAGGGATTTGGTATGAGAGATGACGTTTTCTGTCGGACCAGTCCTCCCCTGAAAGGTTCTACAGTTGCGTTGCGCTCCAGCCAAATCGTCCAAGAAATCCCGATAGCCAGCATGTTCCACCCTCGCCTGTCGGGACCCCGGAATTTCTTTCGCCGCTAGGTCCTCCAAAGAAGCTCAAAGGAGACCGACGATGAGCGCATACCTAATTTTCGACAGAAAGTGCGACCAAATCTCCCTAGAGAACCCGCAGCCCAGAAGAAGGCGCCCTCTTGTTTATTGGCCCTCACTCTTGTTTGGAGTGCAAAAACAATAAACAATGAGATCCTTTATAGACCTATTTAACTTACTTCCGGTGACCGCCATATGCATGCCCAACATGCAATTTACTAGGGATGGCAGGCATGTGGATGATCGATCGATCTTCATGGTTAATTAAGAAATAAAAATAAATCTCGATATTGTTCTAGTAGCTTATCTTCTTATGGTGTTTCCAAAAGTTTGTCTTTTAATAAAAGCCGTTCTCCGATCTAGAGATGAGTTAATCATCTTAGTTATGCTCGATAACGATAATGCTCTGATTTGAAATTTTAAAATCAGAACTTTAAAATTTCAAATCCCATGCCATCCTCTCTAAACCTAACCGAACCTAAATCCAAACCCTAAACCTGAGAATGTGAGTGTGCGTACTTTGTTAAGCGTTGAATAGTCAACGTTAGGTTAGGACCAATGACTAAACAAAAGTATGTCCTGTGTGGTGAGCTAACAACAACAAAAAACTAACTACCACCCCCTCCCCGCTCTTCCCAACCATACACGACCCCATGGAACCCAAACCAACCAACCCAACCACCCCCCCCCCCCCCCCCCAGCCACGTGTCACTCCCTTTCAAACCCTTTCCATGGGCCCCAAAGCCATGCATCTCCTATAAATACCCAACCAATTGCTACACCCCCCTCATCCCACCCTTCCCTTTAGACCTCTTGCACTCGTTTCTCTCATAGGCCACCATGGCTTCCAAGGCTTCCTACATCGCCACCATGGGCCTCCTCTTCACCCTCGGCGCTCTCGGCCACCACCCGGTGCCACGCGGCTCGCCGGCTGCTCGACAGCCCCGAGGCGGCGGCGGAGGCTCCTCCCGCGCTGCCGACCATCCCCACCCTGCCGAAGCCGACGCTTCCACCGACACTCCCCAAGCCGACACTGCCGCCGATCCGGAGGTGCCGACGCTCCCCAAGCCGACGCTGCCGGATGTTCCGAAGTTTGAGTTGCCGCCGCTCCCCACCCCTGCCGAAGTTTGAGTTGCCTCCACTGCCTTCTTCCATCCGACCATCCCTTCTTCCATCCCCAAGATCCCAACTATTCCCACCATCGATCACCTCCTCTCGCCGCCGCCTTCAGCGGAGTCCAGCCCATGATGGGCCCCGTTGGCATTGCCGTTCATAGTAGAGAAGAAGCTCCGAGTCCTTAGTTTACCATGGGGTTATGAGGGCTTGGGTACGTTGCTGGGTCGAGTCCTTGGTTCTATGGGATTTGTTGTGGTATGTTTAGAGTGATTACGTATCTTTCCTGGGTATTTGAGCATGTACGAGTATAATAACGTTTATGGTGTTTGTATTTGAAAAATAAATCATCTCTCTCTCTCTCTCTCTCTCTCTCTCTCTCTCTCTCTCTCTCTCTCTCTCTCTCTCTCTCTCTCTCTCCCTCCCTCCAAACCCTAGGTTTACTATATTTAATTAAAGAAGATATTTATTAAAGATCGGATAATATTAAATTAGTAGATAACTTGAGTTGGGGATTTTGATACGGCTTTGAAATCATCCGTACCCGTTTGGATACTAGTTTCGGGCCCCAGCCTCTAATTCCCCATGATTATGTGAAAATTAGATCCCTACAAAAGCTTGCTTGGATGCGGTGTCAGTAGCCGATTTCTGCAAAGCTAGAATCAGTTTTGTTTGAGAAAATCGGATTCCTATGGAATCATCTGAGCAGTTTTCTAGCTTCGAGTCTAAAAAAAAATTGATTTGTATCTCTTTTTATCTCTCTCTACATGTAGTAGAGAGATACTGTAGATCGATACCATCATGTTCCAAAACCCGAGTTGTAAGGGGAGGTCCACTGAGAGTACGATTGTCCAACCCCTAGCTAATGTGGGACAAATCCCAACAACCCCCCCCCTTTCCTTTCCCTCCACACACACACACACACACACCACACAAAAAACATGTACACTAAGGCTTGGGGTCGAAAGCAACCCTAGCTCCTCCTCAGTACAACGATGAGCACCTTATGGAGGCTCGAATTTTATGGCGCTCGGTACAACGTCGATCACCGTATGGAGGCTTAGGGTGCATCGCACAGAGGCCCGAAGATAGGATTATCAAGATTAATTGAATACATGTGACATCCATAGAGGAGTAGTTGACTTTTTCTTTTTTTGAGAATCCTTCTATGTGACCGAGTGGGGTTCAACCTAAACCCCTACCAGTTTATTAAAAAGAAAATAAAAGCAATGCCTAGGAGGCAACAAGCACCAAAAAGAACCTCGACTGACCAGCGTAGGTCTAACACAACCAGTCCTAGATCTCTAGGAAGAAAATAAAATAAAAACTACCTTAAGTCTCAAGACTCAGACCTTTCCAACTCACGAATATGAGCTAACTAAAATGGACTTAGTACCATCTACATCACTGAAAGCGAGAAGCCGATAGATGATGCTGACCCCCAGCTGACATCCATGATTGGAGAATCCTGACCCCCAGCTGATAGGGCGTACTTGGCTCCCATCACATTCCTTTCCTCTCACGCCTCTCACCACAACATTAACACAAGCCAACTCTCTAGCATCTCTGTCCCTCTCCTGATAGAAGGAGCCCCATGTGCCAGCAACCCAACAACCAGACTAAGCAATCTTCATGTAGACCTCCATCTCTTCGCAATTGATTGGGCCCCTTGAGGACGAACGAGACATGACGTCGATCTATAGGCCCGACCCGGCTTGGCCCGAGGTATGTTTGGCCCGGTCGGCCCGTTTTACACCCTTAGTTGCCGAGCAACTGAAGCCACACTACAATCAGTCATCACCGGCGCAGCCCCACCATATATGCTCCTTCATCCAAATGGACGATGAAGGATCTCCACAACTCGAGGGCTATGAGGGGAGAAGGTCAGTGGTGGGAACTTCAAGCCAGCCCCATCCAAGGTAGGGATGGCAACGGTGCGGTTTAAAACCGAGAACCGCGGAAAACCGCACCGTATGGTGCGGTTTTTGTTTGCCAAAATATAAAACCGTCACGGTGCGGTGTAGTTTCAGTGTTATGGTGCGGTTTCGGTTTTGCCCAAAACCGCACCGTTTTGACCATTATAATGTTAAACCGTGGTCCATCGCACCGCATGGTATGGTTTCGGTTTATATACGGTACACCGTCGCGGTGCGGTGCAGTTTCGGTGTGGCGGTTCGGTATTGCAATCTTTGGAGGAGAAAATCATCGAGCACTTGCTGGGTGTTGAATACTATGCTATTAGGGGAACCTTGCAATCTTTGGAGGAGAAAATCCCCAAGATCTAGAGGAGGCGGATCAACCTCCATATCATCCTCCTCCTCTTTCGCTCCACCAGCTAGATCACTAATTCGATGGTTCCCATCCGGAAAAGGACGTCCAGCTTCTCCACATCAGCCGCTATAGCCGTCACTGTCGTCCTTGTCGTCGACTCGATCAGAAATTTATCTGGAACTTAATGTCGTGATGATATCTGATTACCGTTCTTTTTTCTCATTGCATCCCAAAATTTACATGGAACTTAATGCTAGCATAATAGCATTGCAAGACACATATGTGATGCCTTTGTAGATAATTTATCACCTTAGATCATAAATGCCATATTCAGTGATAACAAGAGATATATGTTACGCAGCTTGAAGGTGGTGTTGTTTCGCAGGAAGGGGGAATAGATGGCTTGCAGCATGAGGTTGGGCTTGGGGCAGCCAGCACAGATGTCTTGGCAAACATTGGTGAGGATTCGATTGCTACTGATGCTATTAGAGTTGATGCAGAGGATCTGGAAGCAGTTGATGTTACAGAGTTAGATGCTAGGATAGCAGAGGATGTTACGAGGCCAGAAGCTGGTGTAGCAGATGATTCGGAGGATGCGGTCCTTGAGATTGAAGTAATAGAGGATCAAGGAGTAAGCGATCCTATAGATTGGGGCAAGGACACCACAATGATTAATCTAAATCAAGTGATTCGTGAGGGTGTATTTGATGGAGAAACGGTGCTGAAGGTTAAAGATGTGTGGAGCATCTTCACATGAAGACCGGGGAACATGTGGGGCACTTTAAACTGAATAGTCGTGAACGGAGATACTTCTCTTCCTTATCTTCGGATGGTAAACAGTTTCATTGGTTAGAGGTTGACAAAGAACTTATCTCCATTCTTGGCATTTTTGATGCAGGCCGTCTAGATAAGGAGGCTTATAAAGCGGGGGAGTTTACACAGCAGAATGGGGAAGATATCGAAGGAGTTGATTCGGTGTCTCTTGCACTCAAGAAGGAAGTGGTGGAGAAGGATAAGGATAAGGCTTCACGAATAGGCAAGCGGAATAAGGAGAGTTGGCCCAAGGGTCCCTGCGATCGGATTTCTAGGAGCAAGCTGGATCGTGGTCGGAAGTAGCAGAGGCTCTGGGGAGATTTTTCGACTGTTGAAGGGGAGTGATTGGGTTCTGCAGGGGAGATTCTTTGACGGTTGGCGGTATTTCTTCTGAGTATCTTCTGTTATGTCTCCCTCTGCTTGTTATGTGTTTTAATTTGGTGGGTTTGTTTTGAGTGTCTTTAGACTTTTGGTTAGGATCCAGAGCCTTTGGTAGCTACCTTGTTGGTCTGCCTACTAAAGGGGTCTGGAACCTTGTGGTTCTGCTTACTCACTTGGAGTAAGTCATGTGATGTACTGTTTGACCTATTTAATTTATTCGTTTTTACCTTTCAAAAAAAAAAGAAGATATATATATATATATATATATATATATATATATATATATATATATATATATATATATATATATATATATATATATATATATATAATATATATATATATATATATATATATATATATATATATATATATATATAGAGAGAGAGAGAGAGAGAGAGAGAGAGAGAGAATACGGGGTATGAGCTGACAGCCTATTTCTCCATTTGGGCTGTCCGATCAAGATCATGGGCCATTCATTCAAAAAAATAAAATAAACCCAAATGCTGTAACCCACCCACCCTTCCCCCCCCCCCTCTCTCTCTCTCTCTCTGCAGCCCCCCTCCCGACCACGTGCCCCTCCAGCCCCCTCACCGACCCGGTAGGCCTCCGGCGACCACCGAACCCTCCGGCGACCCCCGTCCCCACCCCGGCAGCACCCCGGCGGACCCCGGTGGACACTCCGGTGACCTCCGTCCCCACCCGACAGCACCCCGGCGGACCCAGCCGTCGCTCGCAGTGCCTCCGGTGACCAGAGCCGTCCCTCTCCCTCCCTCTCCCTCTCTCTCACGAGCGGCAGCAGCACCCGCCCGGCACCGGCGTTGGCCGGGGCGCGGGGCGCAGGCGCATGCGCAGGCGGCGCATTGGCCGGGGCGCGATCGGACGGCTGTGTCGTGCGCGGCTGCCGGTGGACGGAGCAGGAGGGGGCCAGAGGAGGGACGGCGAGCGACGGGGGGCTGGATCGGGAGATCAGGGGAGGGGGAGAGGTTGACGGCGGTGGGGGGGTTTCTCTCAGCGAACCAGAGAGACAGAGAGAGAAAGGGTCGTGGATGCCAGTGAGAGGGAGAGAGAGAATTCAGGGTTTTTTAGTTTTTTGATCGGACGGACACGATCGATTGAATCGAATGGCTATTAGCTGACAGCCTAAAATGAAAATGGGCTGTCAGCTCATACCCCGTATTCTCTCTCTCTCTCTCTCTCTCTCTATATATATATATATATATATATATATATATATATATATATATATATATATATATATATATATATATATATATATATATATATATATATATATATATATATATATATATATATATATATATATATATATATATATATATATATATATATATATATATATATATATATATATATATATATATATATATATATATATATGGGGAGGGATACTCTTACTCATGAGTTCTTACAAGTGAACTCTTACTAATGATCCGGACCGTCCGTTTCAAAACGGATGGATCCGATTAAACCTCCCTCTCTCTCCTCTCTCTCTCTCTCTCTCTCTCTATCTCTCTCTCAAGTGCAGCACCCCCGACTCCCATCCCCACCGACCCTGACCCCGGCCCCAACCCCTTCCCCTCCGGCTCCAGCTCCGGCAGCCCCCCGACCCCCCCCCTCTGGTAGCCCGATCGCAGCCCGACACCGACGAGGGGGGTCCGATTTCAGCACCGGCAGGGGGTCGGGGTGCTGCGCCGGTGGCGGATCGGGGTCGGGGTGCTGCGCCGGCGGGGGATCGGGGTCGGGGTCGGGGTGCTACGCCGGCGGGGGGGGGTCGGGGCCGGAGCCAGAGTCAAAGTCAGAGGGGGGGTGGGCCGCCGGAGCCGGAGGGGGGGTGGGCTGCCGGAGTCGGAGGGAGGGTGGGCCGCCGGAGCCAGACGGGGGGTCGGGGTCGAGTTCCGATCGGGGACGGGGGGTTGGGGGGGTCGGGCTGTTCATTTGAGAGAGAGAGATAGAGAGATGGGTACTAATGATCCGGGGCCCTCCATCATGATCGGATCGGACAGCCCAAATCATTAGTAAACCCCACTTGTAAGAGGCCATGAGTAAGAGTATCCCTTCCATATATATATATATATATATATATATATATATATATATATATATATATATATATATATATATATATATATATATATATATATATATATATATATATATATATATATATATATATATATATATATATATATATATATATATATATATATATATATATAATATATATATATATATATATATATATATATATATATATATATATATATATGGGTCAGGATCGGATGACCCAGCAAATTTTGACCCATTAATAACCCAGCACCCTTTGATGCGCTTAGAGGTTATAGAATGGGCTGATTTTTTGTAGACATGTCGTCTATGGTATGTTGATCATCCTCACAAAAAATCAGCCCATTCTAAAACCTCTAGGTGCATCAAATGCGCTCTTCAAATCAACGGTTTTTTATTGTCAATTTTAACCGTTGATTTGAAGATCTCATTTGATGCACCTAGAGGTTTTAGAATGGGCTGATTTTTTGTAAGGATGATCAACATATCATAGACAACATGTCTACAAAACATCAGCCCATTCTAAAATCTCTAGGTGCTCAAAGGGTGCTGGGTTATTTGTTGGGTCATCCGATCCTGACCCTATATATATATATATATATATATATATATATATATATAGGGGATAGGGTGCATGGTCCTCGACTAGTAAACATGCTAGCCCTTTCTTCAATTCAAGTCCACATGGTAATTTTTAACCAGGGTTAAGGGTTGGTTAAGGTGGGTTCACCCTTCCTAACAATGATTATGAAAAGAAAATTAAAAAAAGTAATGCCAAGTGGCATTTTTAGATTAACCATAGCAAGGAATATTTGCACGCTACTGTTTACCGTTAAATTTGTCGGTCGTTGATCAAGTTGTTTTAAGTTTTTTTTTTTTTTGAATTATTTTTTTAATCATGATCCAAGTAGAATGGATTAACTATCCATTTAAAAAAAATTAGTTAAAAAGTACCGCATGAAACCTAAATATAGGTAACGAATAGCGTGTTTCCTCGTCCTAAACTGATTAGCCAATTTCTGATTGCCAACTTGAAGTTGCATGATGACGGCCGTCCGCTGCATACAGGACTTCCATGATCAAGCACCACGTCATGTTGGCAACCTAAAACCTCTCTTGGGCAAAGAACAACAGCAACATGGGGTTTCCTCTCTCTCTCTCTCTCTCTCTCTCTCTCTCTCTCTCTCTCTCTCTCTCTCTCTCTCTCTCTCTCTCTCTCTCTCTCTCTCTCTCTCTCTCTCTCTCTCTCTCTGTGTGTGTGTGTGTGTGTGGTCATGAGAGCAATCTCTATGTCTCACTGAAATGCTCATGTATTCTATATACCTCTCTATGCTCTACATATTAGTAGAAAGAGAGAATAGAGTATCTCATTCTTTCTAAAATTCTAATTTAGTCTCATATTTTTCCATTGCTCAGTTGTTTATATCATATATGTCTCTATATATCACTACACTACACTTCAGATGAGGAAACACTGATCAATCAATATTTCCATATACATGATGAATCATTTTTGAAACCTTCGATGTGAATCTTTTTTTAGAATCAATTCCAGGTACATGATGTCGTCGGGGATCAGAGCCATCGTCGGACTGTAAGAGGGTCGGTAAATAGTCTGGGTGCAACGAACAACTGTGGTAAGGCCTGTAAAAAGGATCCTGATTTCCTCTCTCTCTCTCTCTCTCTCTCTCTCTCTCTCTCTCTCTCTCTCTCTCTCTCTCTTTCAAAGTTATCTCAAGGGTAAAATAGATCGTGATTTCCTAGAATGCAATTTCAAAAAATGGGCGCAATGCCATCTCAAACTTATCTTTCCATTCATTTTGATTATTATGGTGGGCATCAACAGCATTCCAGCAAAGTGATTGATTGGGGTTTTTCAAATTTTATGTCATAATAAAGATAAATTATTTAAGAACAACAAAAGGAAAAGTGAGTAGAAGAAAAAATGATCACTATCTATCTTTGGTTTTATCTTTTAAGTTTTATTAAAGTACTCTCATGTTAACACTTTTAAGAAGACTTTACAATCATCTCATATGCAGCCATTGATACAAGTATTATGGAGATTAGCTCTCACTCTCCCCTATAACTGCTCTTCGAAAAAACCTGCCATGTTAGTATTTTTGTGAGAGAAGATTACAGAATTTATGAGCAGACTAGGTAGATTCTTATGTATAGTTTTGACCACCATCCGCTAATTAAATGGCGAAAAGATGTCATGAATAAACACAGCATGATGTGGACTATATTGTTGTGGAATGGCATTCTGCAGAGACTGTAGCTGGTTGGCGGCGACCGACCGGGCCCGACGGTGCACTTGCAACCGCCTGCGCGCCTGCTTGCGACCTGACCCGCTTGCCCGCTCGCGCCCGCGAGCCCAACCCGCAGGCCCACTCGCCCATGCGCCAGACCAGTAGACCTGCTCACTTGTGCGGTCGACCCGCAGGCCCGCTCGCCCGTGCGCCCGACCCGTGCACCGCCCGCGTGCCCAACCCGGCCGCGCGCCAGTCGGGCCCCAAACAGTGGATCGGTAGACACTCACACGGTCGGCCCTGTGTAGGGGGTCGGAGGGCACAACGTTCGGGCCCCGGATAGCGGGTTGGCAGGCGCGTACCCGGTCGGCCTTGGCAAGGGTCGGTAGGCGCGACGGTCAGGCCCCGGATAGCGGGTTGGCAAGTGCACACCTGTCCGGCCATTGGCAGAGGGTCGGTAGACACGCACCCTGCCTGCCCTTGGCAGGGAGCTGGCGGGCACGACGGTCGGCCCCGGACAGCGGGTCGGCAGACACTCACCCGATCGGCCCTTGACAGGGGGTCGACGGCACGACGGTCCTCCCCAGATAGCATATCGATGAATGCACAAGCAGTTTTGCACCATACAGTCCCAGCTAGATTAGCACCTGCCTAACTGGGAGGGGGTAACTGTAGATGAAAAATATTTCTAACGCCGATAATAAGACCCACAGCCCTGCCTGGGACTCACGGAGATGACAATGGGACCGCAGCCCTGCTTGGGGCCCACAGAGACAACAGTGGGACCCGCAGCCCTGCTTGGGGCCCACGGAGATGACCGTAGGACCCGCAACCCTACTTGGGGTCAACGAAGACGATAGTGGGATCCACAGCCTCGCCAAGGCCCCACACATACTATTCAGGGTCAGGTAAATCCCCCCAGATATTTACCGAAACCCCCGATATTCCCATATATACTATTTAGAGCTCCTCGAGCCTTTTGGTGATCAGACTCCAATCAAGCCTGCTCCACCCTCTGTCTACTTGTATAAGAAATCCTAAGCCTGTCGAGAGTAGCTCTACTTCTTCAAAGATAGTGGATTCAAAAGTTGTGTCTTACCGCACGGATACGTAGGCTTCGATCGAACTTCGTCACCACCAACTCTTCTTCTTTTTCTCTCTTTCTTACTCTACAGCGTTAGCGTGACAGATCAGTGCATGACAGCTCAGTGCTCTACTGCGTGTGGGGGAGGATTACGATCGTCGTACTGTCCCCCCCCCCCCCCCTTCCCCCCCTAACAGTCGATTAAAGGGTAGAGTTTTAATTACGATGCTCTGGAATGGGAGTTGCTTGAAGTTGCAGGGTGGTAAGACAGGAAGATAAGTGTATGGAAGCAGCACCTATATTGTAGGGTGTTGAGCTATCACGTGTCTAGCTGTCACACAGACACTACAGAATAGAGAGAAAGAGAAAGAGAGTGGTGACACAAGATGTGGTGACGAAGTTTGGCCGAAGCCTACATCTCCGTGCGGTAAGATGCAACCTTTGAATCCACTATCTCTGAAAGAAGTAGAGCTACTCTCGACAGGCCGAGGAGTGCTTTTACAAGTAAAAAGAGGGTGGAATGGGCTTAGCTAGAGTCTGAATACCAAAAGGGTCTGGGAGCTCTGGAAAACAGAAAATAGGATTTGGGATAATGATTTTTGATCTGGTTTTTCGGATCCAGAATCATTTGTCGGGTCTGTTATTTATAGAGGTATGGAAATACCGGGGGTTCTGATAAATATCCGGGGGAATTTACCAGAACTCAGATAATATGTATGGGCCCCAGGCATAGTTACGGGTCCCATTGTCATCTCCGTGGGCCCTAAGCAGGGTTGCGGGTCCCATTATAGGATGTTAGGCAGATTTCACACCCACAGCTACCCCCTCCTAACTAGGCAGGTGCTAACCGAGCTGGTTGGGCTTTTATGGTGCAAAATCGGTTCATCTGTCGATCCACTGTCCGGGGTCGACCGTTGCGTCCGCCGACCCCCTTTCGAGGGCTTGCTGGGTGCGCGTTTGCTGACCCATTGTCCGGGGACAAACGTTTCACCCGTCAACCCCCTGCTGAGGGTCGGTTGGGTACACGTCTAGCGACTCGTTGTTCAGGGCCAACCGTTGCGCCAGTCGACCCCTTACCGAGAGCCGACCAGGTACGTGTTTTCCAACCCACTGTCTGAGGCCAATCATTGTCCGTCTGACGACTCCCCGTTCGGGGCCGATAGTCACGCCCGCCGACCCTCTACCAAGGGCCGACCGGGTACGTGTCTGCCGACTCGCTATCTGAGGCCGACCGTTATACCCACCAACCCCCTATCGAGGGCCGATCGGGTGAGCATCTACTAACCCATTGTCTGGGGCCGACCGTTGCGCCCACCGACCCCCTGTCGAGGGCCGATCGGGTGCATATCTACCGACTCACTATCCAGAGCCGACCATTGCACTCGTCGACCCCCTATCGAGGGCCGACCGGAAGCACGTCTGCCAACCCACTGTCCGGGGCCGACCATCATGCCCGTCGACCCTTTGCCAAGTGTCACGCCCCAGAAATCTGAAACCGACTCCTGGGGTGTGAATTGAGAAAAAAACCAAGGGTTTTAGGGTTTGGTCAACTGTCTACTCCAATTAGGGTTTCTCACAGGGCTTCTACTCTCTCAAGGAATATTTTAAAACTTACTTTTTTTTACAAAAAGATTTTTATTTTGAAAGAAAATATAGAGAAACCGTTTCATCGACAGGGAGATGATTACGCTCGACCTTCAACCGGGCTATCCTCTCAGCATGTGCGGCCTGCCAGTGCCCCACATGCTGACAGGAGTCCCTCTTAGGGGAGCACGAGGCTCAAGCCTTTGACGGCGAGCCGAGTAGCCTCGCCCGCTCTCTAGCACTCGGGCACTGGTTCACATATCCTATCTAATGGGCTAGTCAATTAGGTCACTTAGAGACTTATATTTTTCATTGTGAGATATCCTAGGCTTGGGCCTTGAGAAAAGGCCTACCAAGAAAACACAATTTGATCATTGCAACTACAATCTATACTAACAATACCACAAGCTAAACCAAACCGAACAATATTCTTATTCTAATATCCATAATACAATCCCAATAGATACAACATAAGGCATACAAAGGACTACTACAAAGAGAAAGCTATAGCTATTAACTCTGCTACTGCCACTACTCCGCAGCTGCTACCCGTACTCCAGCTCTGGTACCACTCTGTAAAAAAATCTACTCGTGGAAAGAGTAGTGCCCCATACGGGGTCAGTCCAAACCACTGACTGGCAAGTAAACCCCTGCTCTAAGGGGGTGAGTGTGTGCGAGGGTGTCTTTAAAATTAAGATTTAATATAACGATATCAAAGAGAGAAACAATCTGAGAGAAAAATGTTATGAACTACCACTCAGCTACTTGCTTTTCAACTCCCATTCAATATTTCATTCAACTCTTAATTATAATATGTTTAGAGGCACACTATAATAATTTCCAATAGAATATGTCATAGCACTAACCCTATGTCATATATAGTAAAAATACAGTGTTTGATCGTTTTCAATCATCCAGCAAGCACGGGCCTCAACAAGAGTGTTAATTGACTACATTAAGAATTTCGCCATGCAATTCTAATTGAACAATGTCAAACCCAATTTGCCACCATAACCCAATATTAATCATCCTACGACTCATGGTTATGTCATACAATATACGATGAATCATTTACAAATATCACAAATTATGCATACGAAAACATAATTCGAAAATAACCTCAGAGCAAGTGAATGCTTGCCTTAGTTATTGCGATATAAAATTCTGATTGTCCAATCCGCTCCACGTCCAACGGGCCGTCACGGTCAAGGTCTGACAAGTTGCACATTTCCATACATTACTAGTTATCCACTTAAACAATACATCTATGGTGGTGTTCCGAAAAAGATCAAGGGTTTGGTTTGTCATCCGCCCAAGATGCCCTCGAGTTTAGGTGTGGACACGATGGTTTTTACTGTAATGATTTAGCAAACCGCACGAGCCTGAGCTCGGATTAAAGACAACTATTACATCTTACCCGGTCGGATCCCGAGATCGGCAAGGTTTGGCAAAAGGGTATAGAGGTCATCATCACCGATCCTTCGACACGTAGGTCGATGTGATTACTTTTATGGCTCGATGGTACTGTGCGCAATGCAACAATGGCTTTACACACAAAACAAGATAGTGCAATACTAAGGATTGAACCCATGGCCAAAGCCGATTGACAATAGCTGATGCACAACACCAGTTAGCAAGGCACGATAATATAGCCTAGCATGGTCAAGACCATACCGGCAATGGATTTAAAACAATTATTAATAAAATATCAAAGGACTGCCCGATCTCGAGGGATCGGGCTCGACGCCCTAAGAGGGTTCTCAACTCATGGTAGGGCTTGAAGGATTTGGCTATGGTCAGGTGCACAGTCGGTGGCCGCGCCCGAGGCAAACAAGGGGGCAACACGAGGGTCGATTGGTCGTTACACCAAGAGTCGACTGGTAGTTTAGTTTTTAGTTGAGTTTTTTTTTTCTTTCTAGTACCGATCGTTACACCAAGGGTCGGCCGAGTGCGCGTCTACCGACCCGCTATCCATAGTCGACCGTTGCGCCCATCGACTTCCTGCTGAGGGCCAGCCAAGTGCGTGTCTGCCGACTTGCTGTCCGAGGGCGACCGTTGTGCCCGCCGACCCTCTACCGAGGGCCAGCCGGGTGTTTGTCTGCCAACCTGCTATCCGGGCTGACCGTTAAGCCCGTCGATCCCCTACTGAGGGCCGACCAGTTGTGCGTCTGTCGACCCGCTGTCCAGAGCCAACCGTTGTGCTCACCGACCCCCTATCGAGAGCCGACCAAGTGCCTATCTGTCGATCCACTGTTCGAGGCCAACTATCGCGCCCGCCAACCCCCTGCCAAGGGCTGGCCAGGTGTGCATCTGCCAACCCGCTGTCCGAGTTTGACCATCGCGCAGGCAAGCGATCAGTGCCGGCGGGCGATAAGTTGCACGAACTGCCCTGTGGGTCGTACTATCGGGCGTTAGCCAGATTTTGCACCCATACCCCTCCTAGCCAGCCAGGCAGGTGCCAACCTAGCTGACTGGGACTCTCATGGTGCAAAACCGATTGTACGTCCGCCGACCCACGGTCGGCGCCGACGAGCAGCTATGCGGGCGAATGATCGTGCAGGCTAGCGGCTGATCACGCAAGGCGGGGTGGTCGGGCAGGGGTGGGGTCTTGCAAAGGGGGGTCGGTTGCCAAGGGGGTCGATCGACGATGACCTCCGGCACCCGACCTAGGCCAAAACCACCTGGCAGAAGGGGTCTGTAACATCCACCCCAAACACACAAGATTTTGTCTGCTTTGTAGGTGCCCGCACGAGACCTTCCCAGAGGGGTCACCCATCCTAATACTACTCTCGCCCGAGCACGCTTAACTACGATGTTCTTACGAATTCCGTAAAGGCGCACGGTTTTAAAATGCTTCTTCTATGTTTGAGAGAGGAAATTATATAAGTAGCTCATGATCTCCTTCTCTCCAGGCGATGCGGGGCTAACTCGTGGCCTTGTACACCTCACCTCACCTCATCCATCTTGGCATTCCAGCCTCAGGAGTCTTGGCTCTTGGCTCTTGGTCTATTGGATTTTGGTCGTAACAATCCACCCCCCTCAGGGCTACAAGTCCTCGTGTAGGGTTAGACCCCCCCCATCCCGAGGAGAACCGGCTCTGATACCATTTTGTAACATCCGCCCCAAACACACAAGATTTTGTCCGCTTTGCCCGTGCCCGCACGAGAACTTCCTAGGGTGGTCACCCATCTTAGTACTACTCTTGTTCGAGCACGCTTAACTACGGAGTTCTTATAAAATCCGTAGCGGCGCACAGTTTTAAAACGCATCTTCTATTTTTGAGAGGAAAAATTATATAAATAGCTCAGGATCTCCTTCTCTCCCGGCAATATGGGGTTAACTCATGGCCTTGTACACCTCATCTCACCTCATCCATCTTTGCATCCCAGCCTCAGGAGTCTTAGCTCTTGGCATATTGGATCTTGATCGTATTGTGAGGTGAGGTGTACAAGGCCACGAGTTAGCCCCACATCGCTTAGAGAAAAGGAGATTCTGAGCTACTTATATAATTTCCCCTCCCAAACATAGAAGACGCATTTTAAAACCGGTTCGTAAGAACTCCGTAGTTAATCGTGCTCGGGCGAGAGCAGTACTAGGATGGGTGACCACCCTGGGAAGTCCTTATGTGGGCACGAGCAAAGCGGACAATATCTTGTGTGTTTGGAGCCAGAGCACGTTTAACTACGGAGTTCTTACGAATTCCGTAGAGGCGCACGGTTTTAAAACACGTCTTCTATGTTTGAGAGGAGAAATTATATAAGTAGCTCAGGATCTCCTTCTCTCCAGGCGATGTGGGGCTAACTCGTGGCCTTATATACCTCACCTCATCTCATCCATCTTGGCATTCCAGCCTCAGGAGTCTTGGCTCTTGGCTCTTGGCCTATTGGATTTTGGTCGTCACAGGGTCGGTCAAGGTGAGCAGCAGGGGGGACAAGAGTTGGTCAAGATGCAGCAAGGGGGGGTTGATCAAAGGGAAGCAGGGAGGGTCGGGCTGGGGGGTTCGGGTATGAGTGCAGGGGGGTCGGGTAAGAGAGCAGCAGTAGGGGGAGAGGGGTAGGTCAAGGTGCAATAGGGGGGGTCGGTTAAGAAGGAGCATGGGGGTCGGTTACTGGGGACCCCCAGCAACCGACTAGGGGTGTGTGTCGGTTTTGTCGGTCGGTTTCGGTGTCGGTTTTATTTTTTTTTGGTTTTCAAAAAATCAAAATCGAAACCGAAATAGTCGGTTTTTGTCGGTTCGGTGTGATCATTTTTCGGTTCGGTTTCGGTTGATATAAGGTATGCTAGAGCCCTTATCTCTTAAATCTTAATCGCCAGTTCGTCACAAATAAGTGGATGATTATTTCCTTACATAGTGCCAAAATGAAAGTTCAAAGCAAAATCAATCGACGTTCACTCTTTTGAAGCATTGTAGATGTAACATAATTACTTCATACTTGCACTTACTGGAAACAAAAGTATTATGGCCGTTGGGTTTATGATTTAAGAAGTCAGGTCGGTTTTTTCGGTTTCGGTTCGGTGTTCCAGACCCGGGAACCGAAACCGATTTAATTGGTTTTTTCGATCCGATTTGTTTTCAGTTCGGTTTGATGTTCAGTTCGGTTATTTCGGTTAAATTTTGGTTGGTTTCGGTTCGGTTAGGCGGTTTGGGTCGGTTTTTGCATAGTCCTACAACCGACCACAGTCCAAATTCACCTGGGGGGGGTCGGGTAAGAGAGGCCAGGGAGTAAGAAATGCGAGTCAGAGCCATGTTCGATAAGACGTAGTGTCTGCATCCTGGATCGGAATTCATCGATTCCAGAGTCATTATGATCCTCGCATGAGCCTCTACGAGATCGTCCAGAGACAAGGAAAGAACGGAGCTAGGGTGATTATTGGTTTTTTATGGGAAAGTGAGATCGAATGCAACTCAAAAACACAAGTTTTCATCTTTGGTGTATGGCGCCCCTCGCCACTGTTTGATGGAGGAGAGGAGTAAAGGGGAGGAGGGCTTACAAGGTGCAAAAAAGGGGGGGTCGGTTAAAGGTGCACACCCCTTTCGGGGGAGGGGATCTGTCAAGGTGCACACACACAAAGGGGGGGGTCGGTCAGGATATGCCTGGGGTCAGTTGTCGGGAACCCCCCGACAACTGACCCCCCACTCCCCCAACCGACACCTCAGTTGCAGAGAGATGCGAGTGGTAAGAGCATGAGTGATGGGTTTGCAGAGGTCTGATGATAATGAAGGTTGATAGTAGTACGTGTGGTCAGTTGACTGAGGTGAGGTGCTATTTGATGCAACAGGTTGGGGGGTCAATTGGGATGTGCCTGGGGTCGGTTGCCGGGGACCCCTGGCAACCGACCCCCCCCCCCCCCCCCCCCCCCCCCCCCACACACACACACACACAAACACCTCGGTTGCAGGGGAAACTTCGACAATACGTATCTTCTTCATCTTACATCAGAATTTATCAATTCTGGAGGTATTGTGATCCTAGTATGACCCTATACGAAGTCGTCCAGAGTCGAGGGAAGAACAGAGCAAGTATGACCATTGGATTTCAATAGGAACTTGGGCTCGTTGAGTGCCGAAGGTGTTTGAACACCTCAGACTTTGTCTGCAAGAGCCGGAGTTGTCTCCCTGGACTCGTTGAGTGCCGAGGCGGCGATGGTGGGCTCGGACTTTGCATTCGAGTACCAAGACGGCAACGACAACCTCAGACTTTGTTGAGTGCCGAGACGGTAGCAGTGGCCTCGAACTTTGTATTCGAGTACCGAGGCAACGATGACAGCCTCGGACATATTATTCGAGTGCCGAGGCTGCGATAGTGGCCTTGGACTTTGTATTTGAGTGCCGAGATGGCGACAACTACCTCGAACTTTGTTGAGTGCCAAGGCGGTGACGGCGGCCTCAGACTTTGTATTCGAGTGCCGAGGCGACGTTGGCGGCCTCAAACTTTGTTGAGTACTGAGGTGACAATGACGACCTCGGACTTTGTTGAGTATCAAGGAGGTGACAGCAACCTCAGACTTGGTATTCGAATGCCAAGGTTATCTTCTTGGACCGATACGGTGCCAACATCTCGAGCTTTGTGAGGTACCGAGGTGGCAAAGCCTACGTCGGACTTTGTCTTCGAATGCCAAGGGCGGAGCCTTGTGCTTTGTTGGATGCTGAGACGGTGGATCCTGCCTTAGACTTTGTCTGGTGCTAAGGTGGCGAAGCTTGCCTTGGACCTTGTCTTCGAATGCCAAGGGTATCTCTTTGGGCTGAGATATTGCTGTCCTCTCAGGTTTTGCCGGATACCGAGGCGGCGAAACCTACCTCAAACTTTGTCTAGTGCCGAGGCAGTGAATCCTGCCTCAGACTTTGTCTTCGAATGCCAAGGGCAGAGCCTTGGACTTTGTCGGATGCTGAGGCAACGGAGCCTGCCTCAAACTTTGTCTTCGAATACCAAGGTTGTCTCCTTGGGCGTAGACGGTGCTACCATCTCGGGTTTTACTGGCTGCCAAGGCAGCAAAGCCTTTCTCGGATGTTGTCTGGTGCTATGGCAGTGAAGCCTGCCTCGGACTTTGTCTGGTGTCGAGGAGGCAAAGCTTACATCAAACTTTGTCTGGTGCCAAGGCGGCAAAGCCTGCCTCGGACTTTGTCTTTGAATACCAAGGCCAGAGCCTTGGGTTTGTCGAATATTGAGGCGGTGGAGCCTGCCTCAGACTTTGTCTTCGAATGCCAAGGTTATCTCCTTGGGCTGAGACGGTGTCACTGTCTTGGGCTTTATCTTTGAATGCCAAGGATAGGGCCCAGGCCCTTATTGATCGATAAGGGTTAGAAATCAAAGTACGTATCGTAGCACCTTTGTATCAGTTGAACTTTAGGCGAGGCATCGTTTCAATTGAACCTGTGTTAGGGCCCATAGCTTTGTATTGTTGTAGGTTAGTCGATCGTGTTGTAACCCAAACCAAACTAACAGTAGCGAGGCACTAGTGCATGTGTCCTTACGTAACAATGGGAGTATGTGCGATGCCAATGATTCGGAGTACTCAGCGTAGTGCCTTTTGTATCGATTGGACTTAGACGAAGTGTCGTTTCAGTCGAACCTACGTTGGGGCATGTAGCTTTGTACTGTTGCAGGTTAGTCAGTCATGTCATAACCCGAACTGAACTACTTATGGCGAGGCACTAGTGCTTGTGTCCTTATATGACAACAGAAGCATGTGCGATACCAATGATTCAGAGTACTCATCGTAGTACTTTGTATCGGTTGGACTTAGGTGAAGTGTCATTTCAGTCGAAACTATGTTGGGGCACATAGCTTTGTATCGTTACAGGTTAGCTGATCGTGTCACAACCCAAGCCGGACTAATTGTGGCGAGACACTAGTGTATATGTCCTTACGTGATAACGGGAGCATGTGTGACACCAATGATTCAGAGTACTCAACATAGTGCCTTTGTATTGGTTGGACTTAGGCGAAGTACCTTTTCAGTCAAACCTACGTCAGGTCACGTAACTTTGTACCCTTGCAGGTTAGTCGGTCTTATCGCAACCCGAGTCGGACTAACTATGGTGAGGCACTAGTGCATGTGTCTTTACGTGACAACGGAAGTATGTACGACGCCAATGATTCAGAGTACTCAACGTAGTGCCTTTGTATCGGTTGGACTTAGACGAAACGCCATTTTAGTCAAACCTACATCGGGCACGTAGCTTTGTACTGTTACAGGTTAGCCGGTCGTGTCGCAACCCAAGCCGGACTAACTGTGGCGAGGTACTAGTGCATGTGTCATTACAAATGAGAGCATGTGCGACGCCAATGACTCGGAGTACTTAGCGTAATGCCTTTGTACCGATTGTACTTAGGCAAAGTGCCATTTCAGTCGAACCTACGTCAAGGCACGTAGCTTTGTACCATTGTAGGTTAGACGGTCTTGTCGCAACCCGAACGGGACTAACTATAGCGAGACACTAGTGTATGTCTCTTTACGTGACAACGGGAGCATGTGCGATACCAATTATTCGGAGTACTCAGCATAATACCTTTGTATCAGTTAGACTTAGGCGAAGCATCATTTCAGTCGAAACTACGTCAGGGAACGTTGCTTTGTACCGTTGTAAGTTAGCCGGTCGTGTCTCAACCCGAACCAAACTAACTGTAGCTTTGAATAGTGGTTGATCGTGGGGAGACACAGGGTGATCAAACAAGTCTTGTCTTTAGTTGGTCGAGGCAAGGCTCTTACCGACCCAACTGGTTGCAGGGTATGTAGCTGGTGTCTTTGAACGTTGGTCGATCGGGGGGGGACCCTGTGCGATCGAATCAGCGAAGGGAACATTGAGCTTATATCTTGGGAGCTCGATAGTGACGACGCACTAATTGATCAAGAGTTTGAGAATGATCTCTACATGGAAGGTGCTCAATTGTCATTTTATTGATAATTTAGAAAATGTTACATCATGGACTTTAGGTGAGCGACATTCTGAATTGTTGATGATCTACGGCCTTCTACTCTGATTGGTCGATGGGATGCTTTCCCTTAGTTGCAGCGGGGGTCCCTAACAGGATCCCCATCTTCCTTTGAACTCCTGGAGGTATCCCTCATGCCAAAGGTCTTTCAAGTGATACGAGAGAGACTTGTATTTCACCGTTGGATGTCCGTGGCATCGGTGGAAGTTACAGTAGACCGATTTGTTTGCCATGTGCTTCGAATCAGGCTGGAGAGGGTTTGGCTACTTGAGAAAGTTTTCGTGTTGGATCTGTTCGAGGATGATGTCGATGGGTAGATTTCCAGTCGGTGCATGTGGCTCTCTAAGGCTCTGCGGGTTTATTGTCTGCCCGCTTCAGCCTCTTGGAGGCTTCACCTTCCTCAGCCTGAGCATTGAGAACTCAGGCTATCGGTATTGCTAGCTCTTTATCCGAAGGGCACTTCCTAAGGTCACAACACTTTCGAGCAACTTGATCATCCTCAAATTCGATCTCCCGCTAGATCCGATCGAAGAGTGCTCCGTGAAAGAGAGGAGGATTGCGGATGAGGTCGTTGTAGATGTGTAGATCATAACGCAGGGCATTTTGGAATGCCAGTATGATTGCTTCATCATCGAGGTAATGTCCGGAGAGTGCTGCATGCTCATTCTAGAACCTCCGAGTGAACTCTCATAGGGTTTCATCCGAGCCCATCCGTAGTTGGTAGAGGGAGTCTAGCTTCTTCTCTGGCCTGAGGTTCAGCTGATAGTGTTGGACAAAGAGGTCTGCTAAGTCCCTAAAAAGGCTGACGGAACCTATCGAGAGATTATGATACTAATCCAACGACATATCGTCCAGGTTGTCAGCAAAGATGAGTTATAGAACCTAGTTTTCGTGGTCGTGTGGCATCAACGCCCGCATTAAGGCAAGGACAGGCAGCATCAGATCTCCCATTAGATAGTCGAACCTGGGGAGAGTGGGAATTCTCCTGCTTCGAGAAAACTAAGCTTGGAGAATTTACTGATGAAGTGGCCCTTTAGAGGCGTGGTCATTCCTACGGTAACCTCGTTGGTCGGAGAGGCATCTCGGAGGGATGGGAGGAAGGTTGGACTCGGAAGCCCTCATTTCCTAGTGATGTTCCACCAGAGTTTGGTCGTTGTTAAGATATGGTCGAGTTCTAGAGCTATGTCCTCTGTTCCGAACCTCCCTCCAACAGCGAGGGTTGGAGGATGATAGCCGAGAGGCTCGGGTTAACGAGTGGACTCGTCGAGATGCTCCCAAACTGTCTGTCTAGGAGGAAGAGGTGAGGGTCCTCTCGAGGAGGCCTTGAGGAACTGTCGAGAGGTGTCGACGATGGATCATTTGGAAGGAGCAAGGGATGGGTCAAGTGATCGATGAAACGTCTGCTCCATCGCTAATACTGGCGGCTGACCATGGGAGGTCAACTCTTGCTTCGATGGCGATCTTTCGGAGAGCAGTATTCTGTTTCATTAGAGCAAGGTGTTAGAAGTCCTCTACCATGATCTGATACGTCACCTGTGGGTCGGCGACAGGTGAGACGTGTGCTTTCCCCACACATTGAGAAGTCATGTTGGCAAGCTAAGGAGACTGTCGAGGTTGAGCCTGAGCGACGCGATCAACCGACGGGTGACTCCTTGAATCTACAGCGGGTTACTGCTCCTGGTGTAGGCTCGCTACGAACTGACGACTCATTGAGGGAGTTATCGGATGTTGAGTGTCTGGATGCCTGTTACTTCTCTCTGGCTGGTTCACGGGTCGTGTCTTCACCATTCTGGTATAGCGATGGAGACAGAAGGATTGCTCGGGCTATCGGTAGTTGTTGTTTGATCGAAGGAGCTGGGAAGCTTGGAGGTCGCTAGTTGATAGGGAATGATCCCACAGACAGCGCCAAGCTATAGGGGAGGATTACGGTCGTCGTACGGTCCCCCTCCAATAGTCAATTGAAGGGTAGAGTTTTAAGTATGATGCTTTGAAACGAGAGTTGCTCGAAGCTGTAGGGCGACAAAAAAGGAAGATAAGTGTATGGAAGCAGCGCCTGCACTATAGGGCACTGAGCTGTCGTGTGTTTAGATGTCACACAGACACTACAGAATATACATATATATAGAGAGAGAAAGCTGACACAAGATGTGGTGACGAGGTTTGGCCGAAGCCTATGTCTCCATGCAGTAAGACACAACCTTTGAGTCCACTATCTCTGAAAGAAGTAGAGCTACTCTCAACAGGCCGATGAGTGCTTATACAAGTAAATAGAGGGTGGAATGGGCTTAGTTAGAGTCTGAATACCAGAAGGCTCTAGGAGCTCTGGAAAATAGAAAGTGGGATTTGGGATAATGATTTTCGATCTAGTTTTTCGGATCCGGAATCATTTGTCGGGTTTGCTATTTATAGATGTTTGGGAATACCGGGGGGTTCTTGTAAATATCCGGGGGAATTTACCAGACCCCAGATAGTTTGTGTGGGCCCCAGGAAGGGATGCGGGTCCCATTGTCATCTCCGTGGGCCCCAGGCAGGGTTGCGGATCCCACTGTAGGACGTTAACCAGATTTTGCACCCACACAACGCGCCACATGTCGAAGATCAACACCTTCTATCGACTGTTGGAGGGGGACCGTACGACGATCGTAATCCTCCCCCACACTCCGCACCGCATGGTGCGATTTTGATTTTACATAATGGTACACCGTCGCGGTGCGATGCGGTTCGGTTTCGGTGTGCCGATTCAGTGTTGCGGTGCGGTTTCGATTTTGCCCAAAACCGTTGCCATCCTTACGTGGAAGCCCAACCTGTGCTTGCCCATTCGGGTTCCTAGAATCGATAGCTCGAGTTGCCCAATTTGTAAAACTAATGAGCGGGTTGGGCTGGTTGCCCAATTAGAAATGCTTATGTAGATGGGCAACAAATAACAAAATTAAGATGTCAAAGTCATTTGATTGAAAATGAAGCATACTGAGTTAGATCTTTATTGAATTATGTGTTCAAACTTTAATAACTCAAGTTATGTATAATATTTGTTAGTAATACATCTGTGTATTCAATAAAATTATCTTTCAAACCTAGATGATATTTTGGAATTGGGAGCCTTGTACTTGGGTTCATGGGGTTGGGTAACACCGGTGCCCAAACCCAACTATTAAAATCAAGATGGTCTTTTTTTTGTTCAAACCCATCCAAGTTTTTTACTAGGTCTGCCCATACTTGTCCAGTATTCGGGTCGGATTCGGGTTTACGGGTCAGACCAGCCCAAATCTCCCCCTGTGTATGGATCCTGTCGTACCCGAATAGATATGGGTATGGGTTGAGAGAGGATCCGACCCGAACCCAACCCGCTGCCAACCCGAAGGTGATTGCTCGTGCTTGGTCCCTCGTTCCTCCACGTCTCTAGAGCTTTGCCGTTTGACAGTCCAAACTCGTGAAGCATTACGCGCCTCATCTCCTTTCTGTGCTCAACTAACACAACTCCGGAGAATCCCACCCACCCAATCCTATCCCGGATCGAGTATTTCTTCCTCAAATCCAGAAACCCATCACTCCAATCTGCATCCCACGACGAACCCATGTCCCGAAATCCTTGATTTCTCGATAATTTCAGTCGAAATCTCTGCAATTCCTGAAACCCTTTCCAAAGTTCAAATCTTTCCGATGGTAGCGTCAGGATTCTAGAGAAAAGCCCTCATCTTTGTAATCCCCTGGGTGGGAGCTTCCATGGCTCTGCAAATCAGTTCTGCAGGTTTGGGTCTGTTCCAATGCAGACGCGCTCTCGTTGCAACGAGAGCTGTTGCTTCTGAGAATCCTACAACCCTGAGGGGAGCGGAGGACAAGGTGAAGTTGGGTGGGTCGGATGTGAAGGTCACCAGGCTTGGGATCGGGGCTTGGTCATGGGGGGACACCTCCTACTGGAATGACTCCCAATGGGATGGTAAGGCTTTCATCTTTTTTGTGAGATGGTGTTATAGGGTTGTTGGTCTTAATGCAATGTTGGGCCATTTCTTCCTTGGTTTAATTGAATGGGTTGATTGCTGAATTGGGTTTGTTTTATTTTATTTTATTTCGGATGTTGATCACTTGTATGAGATGCTATGATGATTTACCCTTTACTGAAAAGGAGGTATATGCTGCTATTGGTGGTTTAAATGGGGCAGTTTGAATAGAACAAATGAACAATGACCATCTTTTTGAGGAAATGGTTTTGCTTGGTAGTTGATGTTGTTGTTGTTTTCCTTTCACTTTGAGGGAAACAAATGGTGTGAAAATATCCCCTCACTGAACATTTCATTAATTTTATGTGTGGAGCCTGATAGCACCTAGGAGTATTGTTTGCTCCGGCACGATGATCACGCACTAGGCACACACGACCAAATTTTTTTGGTGTCGAGATAAGGATTTTGACTTGCGTCAAGTTAGTGAGTTCGAGTAGTGGTGTGGGTATTTTGGATATTTCTCTTTGGTGGTGGCTCCTGTCTATAAATATATGTAAAGCCCTGATTCATGCTGTAAAGCCCTAATTCATGGGTTATGAGAGATTGAGAAGGCGAGTCTGAGAGATAACTCTTGTAACCGAGCAACTGCTCATTGTCTTACTTCAACACAAAGTGGAGCTGGTGTCGAGTGACGACGTAGACACACTGTCAAACCTCATTAAAAAACTATCTTGCTTTTGTGTGTGATTACAGCTTGTGTTTTTTGCTTTTCCTTAACAATTAAGAGTTATGAAGTTTATAGGAGACTCCACCAAATACTATACCACGTCATACATATTGATCAAATCATATGACATTAACAATGAACTACATGATATGTTCTTTTTTTTTCAGTTTGCTATTTTGTTATATTTTTGTATCTTCTTATCATGAATCTAAATGCCGGTATCAGTCGCCGTATTGACCAACCCAAAAATGATATGTACCGGCGGTTCGTACCGGTATCAGTCGTCGTATTGGCTGTTTCGGTATGAATTGACTTTTCTTCTCAAAGGATTTTTAAAAGAAATTAAAAATTCTACAGTAATATAAAATGTTGGTTTTTTATGTTTCGTACCATTAGTAAATGACATATAACTATGTACCGGTCGTCCTAAGTTTTTAAAGTCAATTGCTGATTATTCGGTACTGTACTTCATCATTCTATCATATAATGAAATGAATCGAAAGATCCGAAACACAATTCATAACTCATAAATTCAAGCTATAAGTCATAAACACAAGTCATGGATAATGAAATGATTCATGAAACATAGTACAAGCCATGGATAATGAAATATGCTATGTATGTGTCATTGTGTTGCATGCATTTGACTAGAATATGCTCAATTTCATGTTAGTAAGGTGCTATATTGCTGCCTATTACATATATACCTACAAGTATAGACTATACATATATACCCGTGCCTGGAGGATGCCTATGCACATAAGGTCACGCCTATGCACATAAGTTCACGCCTCCTAGGCTCCCTCCGGGCGCCTAGCCTCACCTTGACGCCTTGACAACTATGGCAACAAGTCATAAGTTTGTAAGTCATATAGCAAAATAGTATAATACACTAAAACTAAGCAAAATCAACACACACAAAGATAATTGAAAATTAAACTACAAAACTTTGATAAAATATGGTTTATCATCATAACTTATGATCAATTTGAGTAAATTCAACCCAAATTTTAAACCCCCCCAACTTGGTATGAACCAATTGTAACATCCACCCCAAACACACAAGATATTGTTCGTTTTACCTATGTCCGCACGCTTAACTACGGAGTTTTTACGAAATTTGTAGCTGCGCACGGTTTTAAAACACGTGTTCTATGTTTGGAAGGGGAAGTTATATAAGTAGCTCAGAATCCCTTTCTCTTTAGGCGATGTAGGACTAACTCATGTCCTTGTACACCTCACCTTACCCATCTTAGTATCACAGTCTCAGGAGTATTGGCTATTAAATCTTGGTCGTCACAATCCAACTCCCTTAAGGGCTACACATCCACGTGTAGGGTTAGACCCCCCCCCCCCCCCCTCCATTGGTAGGAGAACCGGCTCTGGTATCATTTTGCAACATTCGCCCCAAACACACAAGATATTGTACACTTTGCCTGTGCCCACACGAGGACTTCCCAGGGGGGTCACCCATTGATGCAACCTCGTGTGTGCTAGTGGTGCCCAAAGATTTCTTTGCTGATTTTATAGACTTAAAAATGAGATTTAAATACCCAGATCATGCACGACTCCTTTATAATAAAATCCAATGAAGGCCTCTCACAACTAGGGTTTAACAAGTTCTCTTCAAGCGCCTGATATCGAATAAATAAGCATACAATTACTAAAACTGAAATTAAATATTATATCGTAGCAATAGGCATTCAGAGAACACATCTGAAAATAAAGATGATTCATTATGGAAGCAACCACGGATGAGACTAGAGAGGGCCAACAATATTAGATCAAGATCAAATAAATATATAGCTAAGACGAGTGACGATTACCACCCAAGAGAAACGATGGTCCGCTATAAACGTGCCTCAGTCAATGCAAACGTAGCCTTGGCGCAGATCGATACCCGGGATGAAACGGCAAATGGTAGAAGGCAGTTCAAAAGAGTGGGATAAGGAGGTAGATGAATCCGTCAAAAAAAGGGTAGATCAAGTGCAAAATCTGCACTTGATTGTGAGAGAGAGAATAACGGAGGGATTAAAAGGTGTTTTGGGAAGAATCTAGGTTAGAAGATAGACGAAACTTGGAGAAGAAGCAAAGAGGGCAACAAGCCTCCTCTTGGAGAGTTCTTCAATCAAAATATAGCATGCCCCCCTTAGGGTTATAGTTTTCCCCTTTATAAGATTAGGGTTTCATTGGAAAGGCATGAGGATCGTTAGATCTCGATGCAGAGGCACGAGATTTGATCAAAAATCGAAGGAGATGAAGAGGAGATAGGAGGACGTGCAAGAGGGCCAACCGCAGCCTTGGAGGCCATGCGGTATGAAATTCCGCACCTCGGGATGCATGTTCAAGCGGTAAAGCAGGTCGGCGGCTCCTTTGAGGCGAGGAATCTATTGGATCTCCTCTCACATGCGATCTTGGCCCTTGATGACTCCTTAGGGCCTCCTTTAATCCCCTCCCTTAGTTGCTTCCCTAATGATCCTATGGATAATAATAAAAACGCCTTTAAGTGATATAATGAATTGGGTTAGCCCAAACATTAAATCGGGTGCAAACATCCCCTGCACCATAGGTAACCTAAAATAAAATCAATAATAACTCATGATCTACTAGTCCAATTACAATGAAATAAACGTAAAACTTGAACGAAACGAAAAGAGGTATCTCCAGAAATCATCCGATCGTTGATCGGACGATTGTTTCATCATCGGCACACGAATCCCTGACGTGTTGTCCTGAAAATCTGCACGTGCCTACATCACCCATCCTAGTACTACTCTCGCTCGAGCACACTTAACTACTGAGTTCTTATGAAATCCGTAGCGGCGAACGGTTTTAAAACACGTCTTCTATGTTTGGGAGGGGATATTATATAAGTACATTAGGATCTCCTTCTCTTCAGACGATGTGGGTTTCTCTCTCTCTCTCTCTCTCTCTCTCTCTCTCTCTCTCTCTCTCTCTCTCTCTCTCTCTCTCTCTCTTAAACCTGCACATGATTTGTGCGGTGGTGGTGGTCAGTCGGCATGGTTGCTGGTTCAATAGGTTCAGGGGCTATTGTGCTGCGATGGGTCGATGAGTTCAAAATGGTGGTGCATGTGATGGCCACATTGGCCACCGGTGGTGCTAGTGTGTTTCAATAGAGAGAACAGAAGAGGAGGGTGATATGAGGGCCTACCTTGATCGAAGAAAGGCTATCAAAGGAGTGGTCGCGGGTCGGCTTCTCTTCCTCTCCCGATCACTGCCTTGATGTGTTCTCCTCTCTTGATCTCTCTTTTTCTATGGTTGTACATCAAGCCCACAACGAGGGTCGCGATCAAATAAAGGAAAGAAAAGGGGGCGTCATGCGTTGCGTGCGGGTATGAGGTGGGTAACGGCAATCTCGGGAACGAGATTAAGGGGCTTTGATCTATTACCCAATTTGAAACGATTCAAATCCTCAAGGAATAACTACCAAACACAAGATCAGGCCCACGCAAGCCTCTCACACGAAGTACAAGCCTAGCATAACTACATGTGCAATAGGCCAAGTTCGAACTAAGTTTGAAACCGTGCTTCGCACCAATCGCAAAAGAATATGATTACTTAGGATCAAAATAAATACGAATGCCACGTGCCATCGAACGTGCAACTCACATAAAATATAAAAAATAGAAGCCAGATGCGCTACACCAATCATCTGAATATAGGGATTTTTTTAATTTGGATGCTAACAACATGTAGATTTTGCTCTAAATATGTTTTAAAAACTTGCAATGAACAAATTTGTTGAAATTCAAATCAAATATCAACCCTTCAAATTCGTATGAAACCCTCTTCCAAATTTAAGTATTTTCCATTTTGGAGGCAAAGATTCACCAAATTGTCTGGATCTAACATTTTAAAGTGTTTAAATGTTAGATTCTTACTTAAACAACAAACTCAATATGATTTGCATAAAACATTGAGAAAAATTGTACCTTTCTCCTAAAAATCAAGTTTTGAGCGCTTCAGGGGAAAATTGGGCTTCAATTTGGGCTTTGATCCGTCAAAATCATGTGCAAAACACCTTAGGAATCCTATATCAGCTCTCCCCAACTCTCCACAAGTCAAGATGCCAAATAAATTTCAAAAACTGAACCCAAAGGCTAGAAAAGCAATATAAACAACCGACCGGTATATATCGGTTGGTACGTATTGATTGCAATGTTTGTACAAGGTAATACAAGAACCGGTACCATCGATACCACAGATACGACCGGTACCGGTTCATACCAGTATGTGGTACGTATCGGCCGGTACAATACGTACCGGTTGATATTTTGAACGTTGCTTCGTATTTTGTCGAGGTTTAGGGTTATGTTAGAATTTTTTGTTATTGAAGGACCTGCTATAGAGACTAATTATCCTCTTCTTGTTCCTAGCCGTCTGTTACAAGTTCGGGGAGCCTTCGTTGTACGCATAAATGGAGTATCTTCTTGCTTTGCTTCCTAGCGATAGTTTTTCGTACCTTTATTTTTGTTTTTTGCATTAAGCTCTGGTATAGTTGTGGCGGTACATTTTGCCGTACAAAAGTTCAACCCTTTTAGCTTAATTATGACTATCTATTTATATAATTTGTCGCTATGAGGGGATTATTCCTTATATTGTCCTTGAATTGTGGACATCGAGTAATCAATCTTACCTTAAAAAAAAAATGAACTTAGACATCACATGATTTTTCCTCATGAGATTTGACAGGGTTATATGCAATTGTTGTGAGGTTTAGAAATTTTTATGAAGCTTCTGCTTATATGTTATTATTTTGTGGGGAACTATCTTCCAATTTTGTTTCTTATCGTATTTGAAACACCAGATAGGAAGCTGAAGGCAGCTAAGGCAGCTTTTGATTCAAGCATGGATGGTGGCATAACCTTCTTTGATACTGCTGAAGTATATGGTGCGGGTGTGAGTGCATCTACTGTTGCTTCTTTCTCGTGACTCCCATTTGACAAGACAAAAGAATCTTAGAATGATAAATCAGAAGTATGTTCTTTGTTTTGCAGATCATGGGAGCAGTGAACTCAGAAACCTTACTTGGAAGGTGCTTGACCACTCATAAATCTTGATTTCATTCCAATCGTGGAATTTCACTCTCAAATCAGACAACTTTAGAATGCCATTGGCTCTATTTTTTGCATCACAGATTTATCAAGGAAAGACAACAAAAGGATTCTGTTGAGGTTGCTGTTGCAACCAAATTTGCAGCGCTGCCTTGGAGGTTAGGCCGAGGGAGTGTTGTTTCTGCTCTCAAAGACTCGCTATCTCGCCTTGGTCTTTCCTCCGTCGAACTCTACCAGCTCCATTGGTGTGCTTGTTGAGCCTGTTTCTATTGCTAATTTCTTGAAATTCAGTTACAAGTTAACCTTGACTAACTCGATGGATGTTGGTGATTTCAGGCCGGGGATATGGGGGAATGAAGGTAGCTGACCTTTAGTTGTCCTTTCGATCTAAAGAACCATCTTTTTTGAAGTTAACATTGTTCAGTTGGTATTTATAGGATACATTGATGGACTTGGAGATGCAGTTGAGCAGGGCCTTGTCAAGGCTGTCGGCGTCTCGAATTATAGCGGTGATTTTCTAGCTTGGTCCCTTAAACGGTCTCCCTTTACTGGAAGGGACTGTGTCCTTTGTAGGATAGATGATTGAGGAGTTTTTTTTTTCTCGCATGCACCAGAGAAACGTCTGAGAGATGCTTATAAACAACTGAAGAAGCGCGGAATTCCATTGGCCTCGAACCAAGTAAATTACAGTCTGATTTACAGGATTCCTGAAGAGAATGGTGTAAAGGCAGCATGCAATGAACTGGGAATCACTTTGATTGCATATTCTCCGATCGCGCAAGGCATGATTTTTATATTTATATTTTGTTTCTTTTAAATGAAATTGGTTGGATGAATATGACCATGTAGGGGTTTTCGCAACCCCCTTCCCCCCCTAGAACCTTAATTTTTTTAAAAAAAAAACTTGGAAGTTGAAATGATATCTGAATAATTTTTGTTCCGGGGGAAACATCTAATTTTTCCGCCCAAAAAAAAAACATCTAATTTTTTTGTACAAAAAATTCTGCATAAAAGATTGTTTGTGCAATATATTGGTCAGATTTTAATCCCCAAACAAGCATTTTCTAAAGTATCATTACCATAACCATCTACTTGGGGTTTGCGTTATTAATCCTTCTTTGCCACTCATTTAAAAGTTTCAAAGAAAGGTTTCGAACCCTGGTCTTTTATTTATAAATCATTATTTTCTATAGTATAATTAACAAGGATTTTTTTTCTGTTGCTCGAAACTAGTATTATAAGTGACAAATCTTGAGACAAAAATATCGTTGCAACTTCAACATATCTTTTTACTTTAGACTAAGTTCATCATATGGTAGTGTTTCATAGGAGCTACTCCATTGATCATTATTTTGTCTGCAGTGGCTTGCTTCATACTTTGTGAATCTTCTGTTAAGGGTGCGAGTATCCCTTGATTTTATTTTAATAATCTGAAACCTTTTGGTTTTCAGATAATTTGTGATTCTTATGGACCATAGATGATTTTTTTTTTTTTTGGTTGTAAAGTTACAACCTACTAGTACAACTACACGGGTATCAACCCCCAGTGTTCGATACCTTTGCAACTAACTCTTTTTCCTGCCGACATAGCCACGCCTGCTCAACGGCAACGTTCGTGGCCTACGGGATTTGAATTGAGGACCTGCGCCCTAAGGGTGCAACGTAATACCAATTGTGTTAACAGTTGGGTAGAACTACATATGATCTTGATACCTTATCTTTTTTAGGCATCCAAAGATGCAAGAATGCCTTTCTACATCTTACGATTATTAAGAATTGGATAATATACTAGTTATTTAGACTGCACCTAGCTTGTTCGTCTAAATTCAAATTCCTAATAAACCGAAATTTTAACAGTACAACCCTATGATTCCACTTCAGGTGCCCTTACCGGAAAATACACGCCAGAGAATCCTCCAACTGGGCCGAGAGGCCGAATCTACACTCCTGAATTCCTCCGAAAGGTAAGAACCGGATGCGTCGCACTTGCTTGCCTCTTTTTAACATCACCTACAACTCCTTGTTGAAGGGTCTCTATGTTGTGCAGCTACAACCACTTGTTTCCAGGATCAAAGAGATCGGCCAGAGTTATGGGAAGACTCCCACGCAGGTACTATCCTTTAATCTAAAAACTTTGGGCAAATTACAAAGAACCTCCACTGAAATATACACCTCAATTAGGATTGGTCCCTCAACTTTTTTTCTGAACAATTTGAACTTTGAACTATGCTCCGAGCCTCCATCTGCATTTAACCCCCTCCGCCAACTTTTATTCTGAAAATACCCTTGTCCTAGCAAGCATACACTAAATATTAAAAATATAGTCTTATTGGAAATTGATAAGTGTATTTCTGGGATAAAGAGTTGACGAAGGGGGCTGAATGCAGACGGAGTATAGTTCAAGTTTCAAATTGTTCGAGAAAAAGGTTAAGGGACCAATATGAAATGAGGTGAGTAGTTCAGGGGAGGTTTTTGTAATTTGCCCTAAAACTTTTGTTGTCTTTTTTAACATGGAACTGTGAATGTGTTTGTTAAATGCTAAGAGAAATGTAAGAATTTGCTCTTCGATGCTCTTTAGAGTAACAAAGGGATCTGCTGATGAACTTTTTCGTTCTTTTTTTTACTTCCAGGTGGTATTGAACTGGTTGATTTCTCAGGAGAATATTGTGCCAATCCCAGGGGCCAAAAACGCAGCGCAGGCGATGGAGTTTGTAGGTGCTCTTGGGTGGAGGCTCACGGATCAAGAGAGTGAGGAGCTCCGCGCGCTGGCATCGCAAACCAAACCGGTCATTGGATTCCCGGTCGAGAAGTTATAGTTCTACACTCAGAAGCCAAGTGAATGATCATCACAACCATCTGAAATGCTTTATGCCTGCACAAACTTGTTCATAGACTAGTTCAAGCATGCAAACACATGAAGCCAAGAGATCATTGCCTGGTTGGTTGGAGCGGCGACATTGGAATGGGTTCTGAGGTTCGAATCGATTAATGTTGAAGAAAATAAATATAGGTATGTAAAGTGAATTCAAGAATTTTATTGCTTTTATCCATAGGGCAAGGCCATTACATTGATGTATGTTCTAATACTTGTTTTGAATAAGATGACAATTTAATACATGGAACAGAATTATAGAACTTATTTGTGATTTGTTAGGGATACTTGTTTGTATTTAGGATATAAATCATTCAGGGCTCAGAGAGCCCCCTGTTTTCCCCCCTTTTACTACCCCGGCCCTACGGTTTCGGCAATCCCCCCTTGGCCTCCCTGGACGCCGATACCAGGAACTTGGCGCTAGCACGCTCGGAGTTGGGATATGGCCCCAATTCCCCAATTTCATCCCCTGTACATAGTGCTCCTTCGGTGGTCAGGTTTTTGTGGTCGTAGTGCCGGAGATGGCTCTCCTCGGTTTCGACGGCTTCCTCTTGGCGATGGGGGTGTGATTTTTTGCCTGTTAACAGTCGGAGCATCAGATCTGGCCCTGAATCCCAAGTCGGTGTCGGTGGTTTTCCGGGTCACCTTTTTTGGCCTATGGTGCGGGTCTCGGAGCTGAAGTGGTGGCAGCATTCGTTGGAGAACAAAGTGGCTGCGAATCTTTCAGGTGAAGCCGTGTCGTCAGAAATAATGGTTGTTATCGTTTGGGGGGTCCTGTTTTTTTGGTTTTACCATTCTTTTTTTTTTCCTCTTCTTCTTCCTCGCCTAGGGCGGTGGTGTGGTACCCGCCTGTGTGCAGTTGTGTTTGTTCCAACCGAGCGGTCGTCGTCTCGGGGCTCTGTCCCCCTTCTCTCCACCTGGTGGTGGTTGTTGGTCTCACCACCAGGTGCAGTTATTGAAGCTAGCACCAGGTTGTTGTGCCTTCCGGAGGTCTGTTGACCTTCTCCTTTTCATGGATCAATGAAGATAGGAGAGACCTTGGAACCAATATATATATATATATATATATATATATATATATATATATATATATATATATATATATATATATATATATATATATATATATATATATATATATATATATATATATATATATATATATATCATTCCTTTGTGTTTGTGACTGATACTCACTTTCCTATATATGGGCTCTTGCTCTAATTAAAGAGCGATTCATTCTTACCCAATAACTGTGTGCGCACGCGGGAGAGAGAGAGAGAGAGAGAGAGAGAGGGGAACTGGATAGTGTCACAATGAGATTATTAGCTTCTTCAAGAGGGAGATTGGTAGATTTTTCTTAAAAAAAAAAAAATCCTTATCAAACCCCTCAAAACAAAAAAAATAGCCTTATCAATTTCTAATAAATTTTTTTTAAAAATAATATTTAACTTATGCTTACTATGATAACGATATTTCCTGAATAAAAGTTGACAGAGGGGTCCTGAATAAAAGTTGACAAACGGGGTTAAATGCAAACGAAGCATAGTTCAGGGTTCAAATTGCTCAACAAAAAGTTTTGAAGGACCGATATGCAATGAGGTTTATTGTTCAGGGAAATTTTATTCATACCCCAAAAATCTGTAATTAGCCCCAATTTTCAACAAACTTGAACACACCCCTTTTTCTTTGGACATACCCCATTTTTATCCCAAAAATATCATTTCTCTTACACCCCACCTTGAATACACCCCAGTTAAATGGCCTGCCCCATCTTGATCATACCCCATTTCTTTCCAATGTTGAAGCCCCAGGAGTATAGGGTATCCCATTCCTTTCCGATGTTAAAGCCCCATGAGGAGAGAGAGAGAGAGAGAGAGAGAGAGAGAGAGAGAGAGAGAGAGAGAGAGAGAGAGAGAGAGAGAGAGAGAGAGAGAGAGAGAGAGAGCTGTCTCTGTTCTTTCCCCATTGCTAGAGGGGTTAGATCTCTTTTGGAGGAATCCGATCAAGGTAATCTCGATAACAATTTTTTCCAATTGCAGTCGATGTCTAAAAGATTATGTTTTAGGTTTTAGTTGGATGTGGGGTATTAAATAAGGGTATAAATGATATTTTAAAATTTTTGTGTAAGTTACTGTGAAACGGGTGGGAGACGGGGGCTAGTTACAGACTTTTGGAGTATGAATAAAATTTTCCTATTGTTCAGGGGAGGTTTTTTTGGTAATTTACCCAAAGAAAAAAGAATAACACAATGTAACAATTGCATGAGGCTGAAACAAACAAGTGGATTATGTTGAATATCCTCAGCTGAAATCTTCATGAGGGGGATTTTCTTTGGGGATGGCGAGAGGGCGATCCCGAGGCTCCTCGAGAACCAGGGAGATCCGGGGGAGATCTAGGGGAAAGTCTCCCAGGCCCGATCTTCACCGTCCTGTAGGCTCTGCACGCTCCCGAGGGGTCTCGAGATCAGGGGATAGGGCTCTCGGGGGGAGGGGTTCTGGAGGAGCTGAGGCGAAGCGTCGTTCCCGAGATAGGCGTCTCGGGGGCGCTTCAAACCCATCCTCATCGGCGACCTCCCATCAGAGAGTCTCATTCGCCGATATCTTGCACCGTCCGGCCAGATCTACAGTGGGACCGAGGTCGAGGGATCCTCCCGGCCGTTCTTCTCGGCCTTTTCGCAGAGGGCCTCCGGTGCGGCGCTGCCACTGGTGTGGCGAGCGGGGCCACGCTGTAGCGGCCTGCCGGAATCCTCTCGTCTGCTTTGCCTGCGGGAAGGTCGGGCACACTTCCCACCGGTGCGGGATGGCTTGTTCCTTAGGCTCTACCGGGTCTTCTACTGCGGGTGCGGGGGCCTCAATGGAGCTGCCGGTAGATCCCCGGAGGGGGGAGATGATGGAGGTGCTGAATAGATCCGGGGTCTGTCGGGTCTTCCGGAGGGCTGTGACGGCGGTGGAGTTGTCCGGGCACCTCCATCACGCTTGGCAAGGATCCTGGGAGTGGCCAGCGCAAGAGATAGGGAACGGAGAGTTTCTTGTGGAATTCCCCTTCCGGCAGTTTTTGGAGATCGAGGTTGGTCGGGGTGTGCGGGATCTGGGAGCGGTCTTCGTCTCCTACCGGCCATGGGAGGAGCTGGCAGGGGCTGTCGCACGGAGGAGGAGGACAGCACTGCGAGTCACCGTCTTCGGCTTGCCTTTCGATGCTTGGGGGGATGGTTCGCTGCGGGCGCTGCTCGATCCTTACGGCGAGGTGCGGGAGTACCACAATGTTTTCCCATCGATCTCCCACCGCCGTTTCTGCCAGGCTACAATGCTCTGCTACGAACCCGTCCTAATCCCCCCTCGGTTCAATTCGCTCATGGATGTGGAGTGTTTCGGATTCGGCTCTCCACTCAGGTTCTAGGAGATTGCACTTCGCTCCCTCCTCCCCCCGTTGGCCATCTTCCTCCCTTGGATCACGGCATCGGTGATAGGATGCCCTCCGACGAGCCAGTGATTCCCTCGGGCTTCGGTCCACCGGTGGTTTCGCCTCAGCCCACGCGTTTCAGGCAACCGTGCACCGGGCCACCACGGTTTCCTGGTACGCCAGCGGCCGGGAGGGATCCGGCGGGAGGAGAAGCGAGCAACAGCCATGAGCCAGGTACGCCATCCCTGTAGCAATTCTCCCAGGATGCAGGTATTGTTTCGAACCTCGAGTTGGGCGTGACTGGTGACGTTGCCCTTTTTTTCTATCCAAAGGGCGCACGTTGCTTGTTCTGCCAGCAACGTTGCCCCCCTTGCTGATTTGCATGAGGGAATCCATGTGGGGTTGGAGGAGGGGGGCCCCCCCTTGGGCCCCCAGGAGGAGGATGTGCCTATAATTATGGATAGCCCCATCATGGCGATTCCTCAGCTTCCTAACCTTGGTGTCGACAGTAGGGATGTGACAGGTTAGGGGGACGGGGTGCAGAGGACCGCAGCTATGCAGTGCGCAGACCATGGGAGACCGGAGGCTTCGTCAGATTCGACGGGAGCCGCCCAGTTTCAGTCGGCTAGGAGAAGCTTCAGGCAGATTTTGCAGCGCTCCTCGGATGATCCTCTGGTTGCCCAGGCTCTCGTGCGGTCCAAGATGCGCCTTTTGGATTTGGATCAGGCGGATCCTTCTGTGTCCCTCCCCCTTTCTCTTTTGGAGGATGATGTAATTCTTGACATTGTTAGGAAGTGTGGCTTCATTACTACCCCTGAGCTAGATAGTGTGCGTTTTTTTCTTGATTCTATCAGGGCTCTGGAGGAGAAAAGGGCGAAGTTGGCCTCCTCCTGAGTGGGCTAGCTTTGGGATCTGGTGGTGGTGTGGAGTCTGTTTTGTTTCTATGAAGATATTATCTTGGAATGTTAGAGGGCTAGGGAAATCGGAGAAGAGGAGAGCGGCCAGTTCTTTTGCCTCCATTCACGATGTGGACATCATCTGTATTCAGGAGTCGAAGCGGGAGAATCCGACGAGCCATTTTTTTCGTTCGCTCGGTACTAGGAAGATTGCTAAGTGGGAAGCTAAAGATGCTACAGGCGCGTCGGGAGGCATTCTGATAGGTTTCAGTGATGACCTCTTCTTGTTGAAGAGCATGAATGTTGGGGTCTTCTCTCTTTCTCTGGTTCTTCAAAATCGTTTAGATGGCGAGGAGTGGATGCTGTCTTCGGTCTATGGCCCGACGGATCACAGTAGGGAAGACGACTTCTGGACGGAGCTGTCCTTGCTTAGGACAAATTTTCAAGGCCCATGGGTCATCGCGGGGGATTTCAATGTCACTCGTGGTTCGGGGGAGCGACTTCGCAGTGGTGGAGATGTTTCGGCAATGAGGGCTTTCTCCCATTTTATCCGGCACCATGAGCTCATTGATCTCCCTTTGACTGGGCGTACCTTCACGTGGAGTAATAAGCGAGAGGATCCCATTCTGGCCAGGCTGGATAGGTTCCTGATCTCGGCGGAATAGGATGTGCTTTTTCCGGGTTCAATTCAGACAAGACTGGCCTCCTGCGTTTCTGATCATGCTCCGATCCTCCTCTCAACTGACTTGATTGCTACTGTCCGGCCCCCCTTTAGGTTCGAGTCAATGTGGTCGCTGGAGGAAGGTTTCAAGGACCTGCTGGCTGGTTGGTGGATAGAAGCAGGTAGGGTTGAGAACTCGGCCTTGAATATGGCAAGGAAACTCAGGTACATCAAGAAGAAGCTTCAGTGCTGGAGCAAGGCCCATTTCGGCAATGTTCTGAGGCAGAAGGCCTCAACCTTGGCTGGGATTCAGGTTCTGGAGGTGAAGGGAGAATCTGCTGCCCTTACATTACTAGAGTCCGCGAGGTTGAAGGAGCTGAATGAGAGCCTAGTGCTGATCTTGAGGAAGGAGGAGGAGATGTGGAGGCAGCGTTCGAAGGATCAGTGGGTGAAGTTGGGGAATGCGAACACCACCTACTTCCACAGGGTAGCTAACGCTCGGAGGAGGGAGAACTTTCTGACCTCTCTGTGGCACGAGGAATGAGAGTTGACGACTACGGCGGACATCTTGGGGGCATCCACTTCCTTTTTCAAGACTTCGTTCTCGGAGTCGGAGGCTTCGACGGGGATTTCCTTTGATTGGAGTGGTGCAGATTTTCCAAGGCTACCAGGAGGCTCAGGCATTGATGCGGAATTTACATACGAGGATTTCCGGAGGGCTGTCTTTCAATCCAAAGGAGATGGGGCCCCGGGTCCAGATAGGTTCCCAATGTCCTTCTACCTGGAGTACTGGGACATATTGGAGAGCGACCTTTGCCGGCTGCTTCGTGACTTCTTCTCGGGCAAGGTGCGTCTTCATTGCCTGAACCACTCGTGGATTATCCTCCTCCCTAAAAAATCTTCTGCAGAGACCATTCGGGACTACAGGCCGATCTCCCTTTCAAATTGTCTCTACAAGATCATTGCGAAGGTCCTAGCCAATAGGCTTGCGGACAACATCTCTCTGCTTGTCTCTCCCTCCCAAACCGCTTTCATCAAGGGGCGATTAATCCTGGATAGTGTGGCGGCAGCTCATGAGACGATCTTCCACCTTCGCGAGTCTGGTGAAGAAGGAGTTTTGCTGAAGATCGACTTTGAGAGGGCTTTCGATCAGATCAGGTGGGAGTTCTTGCTTGATCTGTTGCAGGCCAAAGGCTTCTCTAGTGGATGGCTGGGGTGGATTAGAGAGATTTTGGTTTCCTCGAAGTTATCTTGTCTTATCAATGAGGAGCAAGGCAAGGACTTCAAGGTGTACAAGGGACTAAAACAAGGGTGCCCGTTATCCCCCTACCTGTTCATTCTGGTGGTGGATGCCTTTGATGCCGCAGTCCGTAAGGCGAATGCAGAGGGGCTGGTTAAGGGAGTGGGCGGTCACGGTTGGACTACCTCTAATCTGCACTATGTTGATGACTCTCTCTTATTCACAGCGGCTTGTCCATTCCAGATGGTCTCACTCAAGATCCTCCTCTACGGGTTGGAGCTGACTTCGGGCCTGAGGATCAATTTCCAGAAGAGCAGCCTCTACTACATAGGTCCAGGGGATGCAGGCAGCGGGTTGGCCAGGCTTTTGAACTGTAAGGTAGCGTCCCTGCCAATGAAGTATTTAGGGCTGCCTATCAGTGATAGAGCTCTGCGGCGAGAGGATTGGGAGCAGCTGATTCTTAAGATCGAGAGGAGATTGGAGGGCTGGAAAGTTAGATTTCTATCTTCGGGGGGAAGGCTAGTGCTGGTAAACTCGGTTCTTTCCTCTATTCCCTGCTACTATCTTTCCTTCTACTACCTGTCGTCTTGGGTGATTGACCGGATTGACAAGATTCGGCGATCCTTCCTTTGGCATGGGGTGGGTGCTAGCATAGGTGGCTACAACCTGATGAGATGGGACCAGGTCTGCCTGCCGAAGAAGATGGGCGGTCTGGGAGTCCTTGACTTGCGTAGATTCAATATCTCCATGTTGGGGAAATGGTGGTGGAGACTGCAGCAGGGAACAGGCGGATCCTGGCGGGACGTCATTCTGGCAAAGTATTTTAGGAGGTTCTCTCCTCTGCAAGCACGGGGTCGAGTGTCCGGCCGGATATCTCATTTTTGGAGGGGCATCCTTAGGGTCAAGGATCTCTACAGGGAGGCTACTACGCTGGTGTTAGGTGATGGGAGAGATATTAGTTTCTGGAGGGATACTTGGCTAGGGGACAGACCTCTAGAGCAACTCTTCCCAACACTTTTCTCTTTGGCCCGAAACAAGGGAGCTTCAGTCCGTTCCCAGGCTAGCAGGAGGCAAGGGTCGATCGGGTGGCGTTTGAGGTTCGTTACTCCTTTGAATCATGATGGTCAGCAAGAGTTGCAGGACCTCCACGTGATTCTTCAGGCGGCTTCGTTCAGGCCAGTCCGGGATGAGGTCCGGTGGAGCGGCACATCCTCAGGAGTATTCACAGTTAGATCTTTCTATGATCATCTCCTACCTCGAATGCAGCGGCACGGGCCGTCTAAGGCTATCTGGAAGTCGAAGGCTCCATCGAAGGTCCAAATCTTTTCCTTGTTGGCTTCGAGGAATAAGATTCTGATGAAGGCGAATCTGATGCGGCGTCATCACCCCCAGGCATTGGATGCTTCCTGCACCTTTTGCGCCTCGGAAGAGGAGACGTCCTCACATCTTCTGCTCGGATGCCCTTTTGCCCGGGTCCTGTGGGATCACTTCGAGAGTAAAGCAGGACTATCTTCGCACCCCAGGACCCTTAGGGGACTTTGGACTTTTTGGAGAAGAAGGAAAATCCCGGTGGAGATCCGGAAGCCGTGGGACATTTTGGTCATGGCAATCGTGTGGGTTATCTAGCTTGAGCGGAATAGCAGAATCTTCAACGGTAAGTCTGCAGGGCTGGATAAGTTGCGGCACTCGGTGATTTCCTTTTTCAGTGCTTGGATTGTGCCTTGGAGAGATAAACTAGGAGCGGAGGCTATCAGTTTTTGTAACAATCTGTTATCTTAGGTTTTAATGATTTCTGGTTGGGGTCCGCCAAACCCTCCCTCCTTTAGGAGGGGTTCTCAAAAAAAAAAAAAAAAATCTTCATGATTAGTTGTTAGCAGTAATATTGCAGTGAACAGATAGCGTATGTTAATATATTGTTTAATCGAATCTTAATCTATTGTTTAATCATCTCTAGACTCTAGTCAAATATTTCACCCTAATTGCCAAAAGGGTTTTGCTATTTGCACCCCACAAATTACTAACACCCCCAACGTAAGATAAAAGAAATGATCCATGTGTCCCCTCCACATCTTGGGTATATTGATATGCACATCATGTCAGTCACTCTCGATCGATGAATGATATGTTGTCGGTTGCTCTAGTCGGTCAGGATCGACTGACATAAACAACATCATGTCAGTCAGAAGCAATCAACAATCATATCGGTCGGGACCAACCGACACATCTGCATGCATGAATAGGGGGGGATTAACTTCAACCATGTTCATATATATACTTATAAAAAAAAAAATTTGTATGACTAGCATTCATCCTTATTTATACATCTTTGTGGACCACATCCCCATGAGAGTTATCTTATCGATGGATCATCAACCGTATAGTTGTCGACATTTAAGGTGTTCTAAACATGATAGATTTTTATGTCACATCATCTTTCACCATACCATTCATCTGGAAATATTTATACTGAGACTACATAATTAGGCAAGTGTGGGGATCAAACAAAGATTTTTACATCTATCTATTAATCTATCTACACTAATACTATTCTTATAAAGCTCAGGCCTTTGGTGCCGCATGGCGGCCTCCGTTCCTCCCATTTTTTATTTTTTTGTGTAATTTTTTTTAAAAAAATGATAGATACTAATGATAGTGACTGCTGGTTTCAAAGAAGTGCAATTGATATTAAACGACCAACAATGAAGTTTAAAAAAAAAAATCCTATTAACCCCTTATCCTATCATCTTTTCTTTTTTGTTTTGTAAAAAGTCTTAATTGCATAAATCACCCATTAATAAGATAAATGACCATTAGTCTCTACCACATCCACTCTTATTTTTTGTTTTAAAATAGTCTTAATCATATGAATCACTCCTTATCTGTCCCATTAATCTCTATCCACTCCTCTCATCTGTTCCATTTCGAAAAAGTTCTCCAATCACCTTTTGTGTTATCATATATCTCTATTATACGTTGGATGAGCTTTCCTCTCGGACGCTTAACGAAGAGTAGAAAATGTGTGATCCGATCGAGCAGCAACACAACCGTTCGTGTAATTCGGGATTAGGGCTAGCTGTATGCATTAGAAAGGCTGCGTAAATGTTTCGGATCGAATTTTATTCGGATCAGATAGTGTTAGATCTGAATTTGACCTGATTATTTTTCGAATCGGATTAGTTCATTTTTAATCGGATCTCAGACCACGAAATTGATACAAATTCTGGGATTTTTCAATCGGATTCACATCGGATTTGGATTATGATCCGGGCCGCTGACATGCCCAATTACTATTTGCAGCCATAAAAATTGGATAGGAGCAACCAAATCCAACTTAGGAAAATGCCTCTCTCTCTCTCTCTCTCTCTCTCTCTCTCTCTCTCTCTCTCACACACTCATGACCTGAAGCTCCCTACATTCTCATGTATGGCATCAGGGAGTGGCATGGCCAAGTATGGATGCAGAAGAAAGGGTGTGGGGCCTACTTGATGGCCGATGGACCCCATAAAGTTAAGGGGGGCATCCCATGGATTCATTCACATGATGGGGTTGACCTGTGGGAATGAACAGAATACCATGGTGGATTCAGTGAACGATGGCTACTAAAGAGAGAATGGAACCAAAGGGTGCAGAATGTGGAGCCTTTGGATCATGAAAGCACTACACTAATTCATTGCCCACCAGTACTGGCACACTGTACTAGGGACTCTGAAATAGTCTCCAATCGTTCTTCTTCGGTTCCCTTATCGTCCCGCATCACAACCGCCGAGGGAGTGCACCGTCAGGTGGAGTACGATTCACCTGTCGTGGTACCTACCATCGGGCGATTGTACTGTTATGGGGCCAGGGTTCGAGCCATACCATCGCAACTTCGACTTTTCCTACCGACATTGCCATGCCTGTCGAACAACAGCGTTCGTGGCCCCTAGGATTCGAACTGAGGACATGTGTTCAAAGGGTGCAACGTAACACCAACTGGGTGTTAACCTGATCGAGCGATCGGTCAGGATCACTGGTTCAACCACCGGGTCAACCGGATGAACATGTGCTATAATTAAAAATAAAATAAATAAATACTTTTGAATATACTTTTTATTAGGTAAATTTTTGAAAAATTAGAAAACACTGAGAGGCAGGGAGGGAGGGGGGCTTCCAAACATCATTAGCTACAACATTCGACCATTGGACGAGGGATGCGGGCTAGGGATGACAGCAGTGCGGTTTAAAACCAAGAACCGTGCTAAACAGCACCGCATAATGCAGTTTTGGTTTGCCAAAATATCAAACCGTCACAATGCGGTTTCAGTTTGCGGTTCGGTGCTGCGGTGCAGTTTCGGTTTTGTCCAATGTCACATAAAACCGCACCGTTTAAACCATTATAATGATAAACCGCGATGCACCGCACTGCATGATGTGGTTTTGGTTTTACATAATGGTACACCATTGCGGTGCGGTGCGGTTTCGGTGTGGTGGTTCGTTGTTACGGTGCGATTTTGGTTTTGCCCAAAACCACACCAAAACCGCACCTTGCCATCTCTAATGCGCGCTATTGGGCTTCAAATGGGGAGAATGGTTGGAGCAGGAGACCTAGAGAGGAAGAGAGAGGTGGACTTCCTTCTCCGATTTCTCGCCTCTACAACTGTAGTCGGGCCCCCTATTACAGAAAAAAAAATAAACTTAAAAGTATTAGGAGGCCCAGAAGAAAACCTTTTCGGGTCGTTTGGTTGTCGTGCAAATGATGTGCGTACATCTACTTGCGCATGTGACATGTGCAATTAAAATTTCATGTGTTTAGGTTAAATTTTAATTGCACAGTTTTATGTGCAAAAACTGTACAAATTAAGTAAGTGTGCATCTATTTACACACATCACACACCATTAACCAAACAATCATAAACTGTTTGCACATGTGTTTTCAGAATCACAGACTTAAAACACAAGAACCAAACGACTCCTTTAGGTTGCAAAACTGCCCTTCGATTAATTTGAAAAGATAAAAAAATCAAAGGCTATTTTTGGTTGCCTGTAAAACACACGAAAGAAAAAGAACGTACTAGTTTTCCTGTAAACATGGGTGTTCAGTTGACTAATCACGAGATACAATCGCAATAGCACCGGTTTCTATCCCTGCTAACTTGGCATAGGGACAAGGTAGCTCCAATTCTCCTCTGCCGACTAATGTGAACAAAACCAACGGGCTCTTGTCCAAGTGGAACATCCTCTCCCAAGTTGGATAGGTTCAATCCTTCAATGTTCGACTCCCGGTATGTACGTTGTGGAGCGAACTTTCCCTCAAGTCCGTTGTGCCTTGTTTGCACGTACGAATCATGGCCGCTCCCCGGCCTACTGGCTCTAGGCAACTAGTTGGGATTGGTACCCAATGCCGGGATAGAGAATGACAGAGTAATAAGAGGTTGGTTTTGAATTGCAAAAAAAATAAAAAAATCCATGGTCGTTGATGTCATGTTCAAGGGATTATGGGATTTAATAACCTCCTACTGTTTCAATCTCCGGACCACTTTGAGCTCTTGCTCTAACGCCCTGTCCTCTGATCGCCTGACTGGTCCAGCAAAAAAAACACTTATTCCCTATATATCGGGAGGGGGTTAGGCAGACCCCAACATGTGCATTAGATAAAGTGAGTACATAAATGGATTCAAAGCTGGAATCCCCCAAAAACCAGATAAAGGCACCATGCTTCTGTCGAATGCCCTAGTCCAGTGAACAGGTGACATGGGGACTTCCACAAGACAACCCCCATTCTACCCTTTTCTTATCCATGAATGCTGCTGCTCACCCCGCTTTCCTCCTGCTCCCTCCTCTTCTTCTTCCTCCATCTGAAAAAGTAACTCGATCTGTAATCTCATTCAACCAGTAGAGGCCAAGCGCTCCTACAGACCATTCAACTGTTGAAGGCCGAGTGCACGTATAGACCATTCAACCGCTGAAGGCCGAGTGATCGAAAGGAGGCCTAGTGCACGATATTCAGCTGTTAGAGGCCAAGTGCTCCCAGAGATCATTCGGCCTTTGGAGGCCGAGTGATAAATGGCAGACGAGTACTTCTATAGAGCATTCAGTCTACTAGGCCGAATGGGTTGTAGTATCAAACGGTATAAAATGGTCAAATGTAGGCAGAAAAAAAAGATCGAGGAAGATAGAGGAGATCGAAGAGGAAGAAAAACAAAAGATGGAGGTGGTGGTGGTGGGTTTGATGGGATTGACGACGTTGAATGGGACAGCTGAATGAGATCGGCAACATGCACGAGCAACAATGAGTTAGGGAGGAACGAAAGAGGAAGACGGGGGTCACAAGCTACCCCAAGCAAAAGCAAATGACAGAGTTGCCCGTAAGTCATGACCTGCCTTTATGAAAAACTGTGATGTATATAGCAACTGCCATGACCAACTTTGATCTCCATACAAAATTACCAAGTCATCCAATTATATTACTATATAAAACAGAAGATATATGAGGAATGTTATAATGAGCTATAAGCAACAATAGGAGAAAATGAGCTACAATCAAAATGCCACCCTAAATAATTTAATTTTTGTTAAAATTTAGTGGGTATTTTGTTTAGGGTAAGAAGACCATCCTTACCAATTTGATAATTTTTAAGAAATTCCAAAACTTATAGGATCATTAAACGTGCTAAAAAAAATTAAAAGTTACTATGAACGGTCGATAAAGATTCTACTATTTGATGATTGATAAAGCTTCTACCATTTGTTGAAAATTGGTGATGATGATCATCTTACCCTAAACAACACACCAACTAAATTTCAATCAATTTTGAAACTTATAAAGTGGCATTTTCAATCGCAACTCATTTTCTTCTCTTATAGCTGATAGCTCACTGCAACACTCCTCTACTTCCACCTACAGCAAATCATCTAAAAAGAATATGAGTAATCTCACTAGCAAACCACCAAGAACTAAAGGAGATGAAAAGAAAAGAAAAAAAAGAGAATCTGTAGTGGCAACAGCTTTTCCTTAACAGCACAGAAAGAGGAAGCAACTACAATGTTACACAAGTAAACCGTCGAGGCTGGTGAGCTGCGGACACTTTCCGGTTCAACCGGATCATGAAATAGATCCACAGATTAAGCATTGTCACAAAAGATGACAGCAAAAGGCGGATTGATTCACAGCATTATACAAAAGAACAGTATGGAAGAAAGAAAAAAGAACAATCATATTCATAGATCATCCTGATTGTCGAGGAGGTCGCAGAAGGAACCATGTTCAGAATTGATTGTGAGATCGCTAGTAGAGACCTCGAGCTCCAGAGGATTCCATTGGATGAAGGCAACAGCGTTGTTCCAGCTTGCAAGAACATCCAATGCATTTCTTTACAGTTTACACAACCCTCATGAATTCGTCGTTTTCCTGTCCCTGCACACAAAATATTTGACAATCGACATTATAATACCAAGCCATAAAGTTTTACAAGTAGATAGATGCTATACATCTCTTTCAGCTATTTCAAACATACGCGGTTTAGGCTTGGGTTTTATTTCAGTACATTAAACTCTTGGGAAATAATAATTTCAGGTTTAATTATATGCAAGCAGGTAAAACCGTTCTTTTTGTTTTAAATGATGACAACAAGATTCATCGCAAGCCTACAGTCTCAAACTTTGAAATGATCAATCAAAAAAGCATGCGAGCTCTGTGATCAAACATAGAAAACGGATATCACATCTAGGAACATGATGATCATAACATGTGGATGGAAAACTTCCTAAGGGCAGGTGGAAGGCCTCCCATTCCTCACCCTAGCCCTATGATGGGGGATCATGCACGGATTCCAAGGCCTGACTCAGACTAGATTTGATGGCCCACTTGTTTGGAGCCATTCGTAATTTATTTGGTGTGTCATCTAATATTTTCAGATTTATTTTTGGTTTAATTTCTGCATATTTCAAAACCAATGTTATAAGGGTTTCGTAAGTTTATTAGGCATCCGAATCAACTCCTATGTGTACGAGGAGCCCTAGAACTAGTACCAGTAGTAATGTATTGTTTGGGAGGCTATAAAAGTACCCCAAAGCCACTACTATGAACAATGTTAATGATGAATAAAAATATTATGAAGCACTTGACTTTAAAGAGGGTTGTGATGGCCTGTCTTCCCCAACAGGGAGAGACCTAGGATACTTGGCAAGAGGTCGCAGGGTCTGATATGCCCTGGTAATATTCTTATCTCCTCTCTCTTTCTAACCTTTTTACCCAATATAATCTTCTCACCCTACTGAAGCTCTACGACCTAATCATGTTTCGCAATAAAAAAACTCATTAGAACCCATCCAAATCTCTTGAAACATGATTCTAACGAAGCTCCAACATTCCTAAAGTCTTCCACATGAAAAGCACCAATTTTCCAAACCTAATTGAAACCCAATAGTAACTAATTCCATATCTGGACTGTGAAACCCAGGTCTGGAAAATCCTAGATATCTCCACATCGACTTACCCAATGATCACCTTCAAATTTTCACCATAGTTAGCTAACCCATAAACCTAGCTCACCACCAAATTTCATCCACACCCGACCCCGAAATCCTCGTCAAATAACCAAAACTTACCATGATGTGAACTAAATGTGCAAATTACAAAACCTACATCATTCACTTAGAGTGAGATCCTTCTATTTTGGTGAGATCCCTCACCCAACCAGTATCATCTTCCCTCCTGCTTAGTTGTCTAAGCATGCTATATTGCCAATCGGCCCAATCCCCATGGTAAGTGAATTTCCTTCAATGCTCTTTGTGGAGTCCAAAGCTTAATATTATAAATATTAATATGTATAAAAGTAGATTTAGATGAGACTATTCGGGTGTGTTTGGGTTTGGGCTTAAAGAAACATGTAGTTACATTAGCAAGATGGATCTGATCCGGGTGGAATCTGTTCTCGGGTTTAATGAAACAGGACTTAATTGGTTAGACCAAAGCATAGACCCAATCCCTTAGGCAAAAAATGAACAAGTTAATAAAATTTTAAATTTCCATTATTCCTTTAAAAAAGTGGTTTTGGGACTTCAAGTTGTTAGGTTTGGATAGATCTAAGAAATTTCAAGCTTTATAGGGACATACAAAGCAATGTTCCACTAGGTGTTACTCCAAATTAATCTAAGATGTGTGGAAGAATGGTGGTTGTGTTATCATAGATAAAGGGTTTCTCTATGCCTATATGTGTGTGCATGCTCGTGCGTGAGTGTACATGAGGATACTTATATTAGAATCCTACGGTTTTCACATGTAACATGTCGCCTTCCTAACAATGAAGAGAGATGATAGTCTTGTACCTCGTGTAATGAGGACACTAGTATAATGAAGTATAGATTTCCATCTAAAATTTAATTTTTCATGATATCTTTCGCATCAACTTTAAGTTGATCATCTCATTGCTATAGTCATATTTGCTATCGATGGTCACCACAACTCATTACTTAAAGTGATGATAAACATGTTTTCTTAACCAACAGTTTAAGGTCGACGACAACTCCAAGTCTACATTTTCAGACAATTATGGAATGATGCTTGTTTCACAGCCTTCAACAAGATGTTTCACAACGATCCTCGCTCAAGCAATGCCACCATCTTTATTTTCCTCCAGAAAAAGTAAATACTTAACAGACAACCACCAATCTTTCAAGAAATATCCAAAGAATTATTCATTGTTGTATAAAATTTTGCTAATTCCTACATCATAGAATGAGGATGATTGGAGAGTGCAAAGATAATAATGGTCTTTAATTAACCCTCATCCACCAATAATATTGTTATACACACTCTTTACTTTTTGGCGACAACAGTTTGGACATCAATCTATTCATCGATTAGAATGTTTAGCATAGATGGTTACTTATATATCTATTTCAAAATTCTAGAAAGATGCTGTTCAACTTATTGCCAAGCAAGCATATTTTCCAATTGGTTAGATTTCTACTACAACTACTTTTCAAATATTTCATTGTGATATGGGCTACAAGTTATTTTCCTGATGATTATTAATGATTTGACATGAACATGGGTTTATAGAATGTGTTGCAACTCAGAGATGGATCACTCCCCCACATGACGGTGTTGCTGGACTGAACATCTACATCTTCTCAATATTTACTCGAGCTTTGCCCTTTCAAACAAACTTGAGTGTGTCCCTACTACCACCTACCTTAAAATGGAACACTTGTGTACCTTCAACACCAAACCTTTTCACTCTCAATTTGGGTGCCAACACGTCAAACTTGAAGGTTTGGAGTTGAAGAGTAATTCATAGCAGTGACCATAACCACAGGGCCTTGTCTCATAAATTTGAGGTCGGCTTCATAAAGAGTAAATCATAAGACAAATCAAAAATATATTTCCCTATAGTTAACGCACAAAATCCCCCAAAAAAATTAAATTAATGCACCACAAGAAGAAAAACAAGGACAGTTGCATTAAAAAACAAAGTATGTGATAAAAGAAGATAAAAAGATAATCATTGAGGAGAATCTACATAACTTGATCAAATTGCAACCCCAAGCGTATTGTTCAATGACGCGAACTCGACCCGAAAGTCAGCTACGTCGAGTAATTTCGGTTCGATTCGGCCGAGTTTTATCCAAACTCGGTCCGACTTGGCTGAATAACTCGACTCGAAATCTGACCGATTTGAGTCGATTCGGTTTGACTCAATCAAGTTTTACTGAGTTTTAAAACACTGCCCGAGCGTATATTGCATCATCGGCAGCCTTTGTTTTATTTGGATTGGAAAAAATGCAGCAAACCACAAGGAACATGGCTCCATGGCACAAAACTCGAGATAGAAGTTAAGTAGTTAACAACATTATAGTTCAAACTGAAAATGGTGAGGACCACCAAAAGAGAAAAGTGGAGTAGGGGTTTGGGATCAGACTGACGTGCAAAACTATTTTCAGCAGAGCTAACAGTTGACAGCCTCTGACCTGATTCATATCTCGCATCATTTCCCAAATGCTACAAAACAAAGCACCCCAAAATATTTTAAAATTACTGGAAATAAATGAAATTAAAATCTGAGGAGAATTAGAATGTGTGCATCATAAATTAATCCACAAAAAAAATCCGACTTTCCCTAACATATCTCATGCTTTCTATATGTAACACGTGCTTTCATCATCATCCCGACAATCAAGGGATATGATAGCCTTGTACATTGTATTTATAATCAAGACATTCTCTAGCAAATGTAGTTTTTCTGTCCAAAATTTATTTTTTCATAATGTCAAGAGTAAGATTTCCTTTCATATTATCTTCTTTTGAGGTCATTGGCATAGCTTCAATCCTGGAACGATTTGTTCCACTCGAGCAACTATCAAACAAGTGATCCTTAATCAGGCATACCTTCTATAACCATGCAATTTTGCCAACGTCTTGTACTTCTCGATACAGATAACTAACAACCCATGGCTCACCAAGTAAATAATTTACATTCAACTATCTATTTTTCTAGTAAACCATCTACGTTTACTTCTCCAAAGAAATAAATTTCTTGGATCATTTGGCAAGGTTCTTATAGGTTCTCTTGTGCTGAGAGATGTTCTATATGTTTCCTCTATCAGTTCCAATTTTATGCTAGAAAGTAGTAAGCGTGATTATACCTCCAACTATTTATAATTTTTTTCCTTCTAGTAAACCTGTCTTTGACTAAAGGTGGTGAAAAGAAAAATGATCATACAACTCATACTTATGCTTGGCAGCTTGTGGTTGTTGCTTCCTCCCTTCATCTTCGGAACAAAGGGCTTGGACATCCATCTACTACTCACTAGCAACGAATGCTTTCTAATACTTCTATTTCAAAAGTTGAATTTAATTTTATTTGTCTTATCCTATTAGTTGTATTTTTACCAATGCACCTTATGATGAAGTAACCACTATATCTCTTGCTAGTCCTATTATTTCGTTATGATCATTGATCAATTCACAGACTACATGGGTTTACCTAATGTGGCACAACTAATCAGACACCTCAATTTCTCAAATATCATTATAATACTAAAATTAGGTGAAGACAATGTACACCACTATTAGGTTCAAATAAGAGTTGAAAAGCGCAAGGTATATGCTCCATGCCAAAAATGAGACAAAAATGGTATTATATAACAATTCAAACAAATAGAGGTGGGAATCACTGCACGAGAAACAGGAGGGGTGGGATCAGACTGACGTGCAAAATTATCTTCAGCAGAGCTTGGCAGCCTTGGATATGATACATATCTCACATCATCTCCCAAACACTAATCACCAAAGCAAAATAAAATTAAAAATTTTTAAAATGAACTTAAAATTGAAAAGAGGGGGGGGGGGGGGGGGGGGGGGGCGGCACTATAAAACCAAGGAGAATGTTATTTTGAACATACAAGGGGACGTACACTCAGACATAATGTCGATGCAGGGGGGGCTTCATTAAGCGTTTGGGGCAATGGCCAGTGCACTGAGCGCTAGGCAAAGCCCCCCACATTGGCATTATGCCAGCAAGTATGTCCCCTTGTATGTTCAAAATAGCAGGGCTCAAAAATAAGAACTACAAACTACTAAAAAGCACCCACTTTGGAATAAGTTTATTCGATATCTCTGTTGGATACTACACATGAACTTAGCCAAAAGGACAGTATTTCAAATTCAAATTTAAAAAAAAAATCAAACCAACTACCATGGATTCTTTAATGACATGGTCTTCAAGCAATTCCAACTTTGTTATAACAATATGTCCCACTTGTTTCATATGTAACATATTATTTCCACTATCACAATAGTCAAGGGATAAGACAATTCAGTACATCTATCTACAAATGCTAATAAAATGGAGACATTTGGTGCCACATGACTTTGAGAACAATGACTAAAGATGGTAAAGAGAAAAATGGTCATACAACTCATACTTATGCTTGATAGCTTATGGTTATTATCTCGTCCTTTGATCTTTGGCACAAAGCGCTGGGACACCCATCTACTACTCACTAGCTGCAAATGCTTTCTAATACTTCTATGTCAAAATTTGAATTTTATTTGTAGTCTTACGTATCCTATTAGTCGTATTTCTACCAATGCATCTTATGGTGAAGTAACCACACTCTATCACTTGCTAGCCTTATTATTTCGTGATGATCATTAATCATTTCACAGACCACATGGCTTTACCATTAAGTGGCACAATTAATCGGACACATCACTTCCTCAAATATCTTTATAGTACTAAAATTAGGTAAGGACAATCTACACTATCTGATCTGCCCTATTAGGTTCAAAATAGAGTCGAAAGACACTAGGCATATGCTCGATGCCAAAAATGGGACAGAAATTTTTTTATATAACAATTCAAACAAATAGAGGTGGGAATCACTACACGAGAAAAAAAGAGGGGTGGGATCAGACTGACGTGCAAAATTATCTTCAGCAGAGCTTGGCAGCCTCGGATATGAATCATATGATACATATCTCACATCATCTCCCAAACACTACACAACAAAGCAAAGAAAAAATAAAAAATTTAAAATACTAATAAAATGCAGACATTTGGTGCCACATGTCACCTCCCCATTCCCGCCCTCTCTCCCACATCTCGTCGGATCAAGAGTTCCCTCTATCACTTCCGATCGTTTACTAGTAAACTTACTTCTACAATCAATTGCATTGCAATATTTATTTTTCCGATTCATGATCAAACAAAACCTTCTTCGGTAACGGCGACAGAAGAGGGTAAAGCAAAACAATGATCTTTATTACATGCACTTTATTCCCAATGATTGTTATCTCATTCGATCCTTGGCACAGACGTCTTGATCATCCATCTAGTATCCGCTTGCTTTATTGAAATTTGAATATCATTTTATTAATCCAAGTAAACTCGTCTTTCTTTTCCCATTAGTCAATTCTACGACTGCACCTTATTCAGCAAGGAATCATTGAAGATTTCACATGCGGCCAGTGGATTAATCCAACATGGCGACTTGATTAATCTCTAATGCGTCACAATTAAGAGACCCCTTAAATATGATAATCATAATTCATAAACATGAACAGCTAAGAGAATCTACACAATCAGAACTACACCATTTGATTTGAGATAGTGCTGAAGAAGCCCACAAAGGCACATGCTGCATGAGTTGCATGGCACATGGGGGAACAGAAAGATTTACTATATGGCCATTGGAATTGATAGGAGGGGAAGGACTGGTAAGAGGTGGGGGCCACCAGGATACAGAAGTGGGGTATGGGTCCCATGGGATCAGACTGACGTGCAAAATTATTTTCAGCAGAGCTGGCAGTTGGCAGCCTCTCTGAACTAATCCATATCTCGCATCATCTCCCAAAGCACTACACGACAAACCACAACCTTTATAATATTTTTAAAAATAATTAAAATGGATCTAAAATCAGATGAGAGAGAGAGAGAGATATGGCACAGTATAGATTTTCGAATATTAAAATATTAAAAAAAATATTCGATCTCAAAAGAAAAATCATTTCGGAACCTGAAAGAACGGTCAACTGAGCTTATTTTTTTTTATGGAAGATACTATTTGAACAAAAAAGGGCACATAATGCGGACAAACAGTAGGTCTGGGTGGGCGTCGGTGCGATGGCGGATGCACTGAGCGCTGGCAGATGGCCCCACGTCAGCATTTTGTCGGGTGAATGTCCCCTTGTATGTTCAAGTAGAAGTGCCAAATTTTTATTGATATTTTGGTTACCTGGATCTCGTCATGCCCTCTCCCTCTCGATCTTGCCTCTGATGCTGCCGTTATTGCCGGCGCCACCGCCACCGCCACCGCCGCCGTTTCTGGAGGAGGCTCCGTCCCTCTCCTTCTTCTGCGGGGCGAAGAGCTGGCCCAGACCGAAGACCGACACCGGGACGTTGAGCACCGGGGTGATCCTGACGCCGGCCGAGTAGGCCCTCTCCACCCCCCTATGTCTCACCCTGAGCCCGCCGTAGATGCTACCGGGGCTGCTCGAGCTCCGCTCCAGGCCCTGGAACACCACCCTCCCCGACGAGTTCATCCGCGGGCTGTCCACTGACGCCGCCCGCGGCGCCGGCGCCGCGCGCCGCGCCGTGCTACGTCCGGATCTCGCGGCCGCGGACCCCGTCCGGGGGACGCGCACCCTGGGCGGCATCCGGCCATGGGAGATCGGGACCTGGATCGGCTTCTCCGAGTCGAGTGAGAGGCGGGGGGGTTCCTCGTGGTCGGGGCCGACGCCGGAGGAGGAGAGGAAAACGTGGGACGAAACAAATGTAGAGTCGCAATCACCATCCCGGAGCAATGGGAGGCTCAGAGACGGATCAGTCGTGGAGGATTTGGGGTTTCGATGGAGGAAATGCTTCAAAGACTTCGGGTTAGGGTTCTTAAGTGGCGCAGAAGCAGCGGCCTTCTGTTGTTCCATCTTGGCGCCCTGCTGCTGCTGCTGCTGTCTCTTCAGGCCAAGCAGCTCCCTCCACCTACTCGAGCACCTCGGGGCCTTGGGAGACGGAGCGGAGGGGTCCAAGAGGCTCCCAGCACCCAGTGAGTCCAGCGGCTCCGGCGATGGGATCTCGTTCGAGGGCTCCGCCGCGGGACGCGCGGCCGCCGCCTTCTGGAGCGTCACCAGCTTCCCTCCAGAAAAGAGCTCGTCGGCGGTGAGCATCATGGCGGGATCTTCGAGCAGGAACTCGAAATCGATGAGATCCTTCGCGGAGGCGTCCGGATCTGGCTTGTCCCTCCATTCCCCCGACGGTCCGGCCGGGTACGAGCCAGCCTCCGGATTCTCCGTGGAGCTCTTCGGCCCGTCGCCGGCGAGGTCGCAGCTGAAGGAGATCCTAGGGCTAAGCCAGCCGTAGGTCGGGCACGCCGGAGGGTAGTCGAGGAACGTCTCCGGTGAGACTCCGGTGTTGGTCACGCAGGCGGAGGCCATCATCGGCCCGATCACTCGATCGGATCACCGACCGGCGACGATCGGAAAAGGAGAGAGAGGGGAGGAGGCGCGGGGCGGTGGCACTAGGGTTTGGAAATGCGGCAGGCCGCAGAATGGGTCTGGTGTGTCGTCCCATAGGTTTATGTAAACGTCCCTTCAGAAACTGTGGCGAATGAGAAAAGAACACGTGGATAGCACGTGGCACGGGCTCGGATTACCGTTGCTTTCTGCATTTGTGGGTCGGCTTCCATAAAGTCGGGTGAGATTAGGACTACACCTCAACCATCAACGTCTAGGCGAACCTGAGAAAAGACCTGTCTATGGAGCGGATTTTGATCCGAATCCGATCAGTTTAGTTGGATATAAATAAGTTTTTTTGATCCAATAATCCGATAACAGTTTGAATCCGATAACTATTAACAACCCGGATATGGATTTAGGCCACTCTAATCCTCTAAGAATCCGATCCGACAAAATATTACATAATATATTATATTTTAGTCATTGTTAGATTAGAACGATTTAGATCTAAGGTCCTAAGGGTTAATATAAAAAAGATTCTCATGGTCCCCCGATCGAGACACATTTTATCCTGACTCTTCTGGGTCCCAAGTTCGGAATCAACTATTCTTTTATCGGTTCGACGCTTAACGATATCACAACCGTCCGAAGTACTCTTGTCCATGATCTGAATCTGATACGATTATTTAAATGGATATGAATTGGGTTTTTTGATCTGATGATCAAATAACATCCGAATCCGATGACTCGTTTACTTAACGAACCAGATTTGGATATAGCCTAATCCGATCCAAATCTGATCCGTTTACAGGTTTAGGGCGGAGAAGGGTCCGAACCACTTTAAAAGGTCAGCTCAACTATCAGGGAGAAAATATTCCGTGGTCGGATGTACCACGGTAGCCGTGTATCCCCCACGATGTTGGAATTGATGAGGTCTATAGCTCGTAAAAACTTATAGTTTAGCTGTGTATGGTTGATAGATTAGGAATGCATCTTGCTAAGTACCTTAGTATGTGTTCTGATTACAGAATAGAGAGCTATGGTTACATGGTAATCCACTTGAGTGGCAGACTCAATGGACTAGTCCCATGTAATCTAAATTCATTCACAGCTCTAATTAAAGTCGGTCGCCCTATCAGGATAAGCTATTGGGATAACAGAGCGTGTGTGTCTCCACCACGGTCATTACCAAGCACAATATTATGGCCGAATAGAACCAACACGATGCACAGATAGGTGAGCAGACACCGGTGCACTAAGCTGTGTTTCTGTCTATGATAAAACGGTCTTAAACCCTGAACAACCACGTCTGGTGGGCTAACCAGTTATGTGGTGCTTTGGCGCACCTAGGGCTGGCAATTTTGAACCCGACACGGCAGACCCGACACGAAGTTAGCGGGTCTAGGTTAGGGCTAAACGGGTTCGGGTTATAAACGGGTCGACACGATAGACCCGTTTAATAAACGGGTCGGGTCCGGGTTTAGGGTCTGGACACGGTAGACCCAAGAAGACCCGTTTAAAATTCAATGGGCCGAGTCAAGTCAGGTCTACCCGTAATCCGATACTGTAATATGTAGTACCAGCGGGACTATCGGGTCAGGTTGGATCGAGTCGGACTGGGTCAGATCGGGTCAACTGAATAGACCCGTGTGGTAAGCGGGTCTTATCGGATATACCCGTTTATAAACGGGTCGGGTACGAGTTTAGAATCTAGACATGATTAGTTAAACGGGTCAAGTACGGGTTTAGGGGTTTTGGACACGACCCGAAACTAGACACGACACGAACCCGACAAGACACGACCCGTTGCCACCCCTAGGCGCACCAATGTGTAAGGGTCCAGTTATGTGATCGAAAACCACGGTGTGCTGGGTTACCGGGTTGGCATCACATCAGCGTGTCACTCCTGCAGGCCATCCACACCCTTAACGGGAGGTGTGTTCCTTGGTCTGACTGACGTCATATTAAACCCAGGCCTGGTGGTAATTAGTTAGACTGGTAACTGGATCTGATTACTCGGCAGGGTAATCAGATGTACGACATGGTTAATATGGAAGGAACCGAGTCATATGAGCACTCGAGTATGACGGTATTCTCCATCGCTGGAGTCGCATCATGGCACCAAGTGGAGGGACAACGAGTGTTGAGAATATACTCCCACATCGATAAAGAGATGGGAGTTCCATATTTGTATATATTGTTGCCCCCTCCCTCTCATCATCGATTTTTAACGGGGCACGGGATTCGTAACATGGTATCAGAGCTAGCCTCACCCCGTCTCCCCTTCATATGGTCCCGTCGTACCCTCTTTCTTCCTATGATTAAGATCTTCTTTCTCTCCCTCCAATCAAGAGGCGCTCTGCGTGCGGGCTGGTGTTGAGAATATAATAGTCCCACATCGGTAAAGGGGTGGAAGTTCCACATCTTTATATAATGTTGCCCTCTCCCTCTTATCACCGATTTTGAGGGGGCACATGATTCATAACAGCGAGTTTACCACTACTAAGCGGGGAGCAGGGGTATACGGGAGAACATAGTAAGTCCAAGAGAATTGGAGTGCAGCCTACGTCGCACTCTGGGTGGCTAAGCATGTTTACTCAGACTCAGAGGGTCGATGGTACACTCAGGTAGTATGTCGATCGAGTTCAAGTTAGAAGCCATGAACCCTGGTCCCTGAAGGTTACACCTTATCCATATAATGTACGATCCTTGAACCATCTTCTCGAACCACATAACAATGTTAGAGGAAGCAAATAGTCCAACCATACACTCCGTGTATGCTTTGCACTAGTGCACGGTAGATGCGTAACTTCGTGTGTTTGCTAAGGGAAAACCCTAGAGTGGTACAGAGACACACGTAGCGATCCCTTACCATAAGTGGACTTCGTCACATAGGTGTGATGCACTGGGACGAAGTCCACTTATGGTAAGGGATCGCTATGGACTAGACGGACCGACCCTAAATGTTGAGAGACTAAGTTAAGGTCGGCCTCTTAGTTATTAGGAGGTTGTTACCTCCAATGTAGGGGCGGGCCATAAGGGATAAGATAGGAGGTTTTGACTCGGTCTTTGCAAGTCCTAAAAGTTAGGAAGAGATAGAGATATAGAGAGAGATTTAACGGGGTCATCCCTATACACTAGGATCCTTATCCAAGGGGAGTGGCCGGCCTTGTAAAAAAGCAAGAGGAGAAGGGGGGTCAGCCCTAATGGTTGCCCTAGTCGTCCCTCCTTTCCATCTCTCGTCACTCGTCTCTCTCCTGCTTGCGACTTTGCTTCTCAACGCGTCTTCCTTACTTGGTGTTTCATAAACGGAGAAGGCTCATCGTATGAAGGTACTCAGAAATCCATCGATGAGGTGTTGTGTATCGTGCAAGATCGGGTAAACAAGAATGCATTCCTCGCAATCTTATACTGTCAATATTTTACGTAGAAGATCCATGATATTTCTATTTTTGCAGGATCTAGTGTAGAGATAGAATATCCATGCATACTAGATTATTCTTTTCGCTAGATCGATGTTAGGTGGTCATGTAGTTGTCATGCTAGATTCATACATGCACGTATAGAACGTTTTGATGAAAATTTTGATATGTAATGCACACCATCCACGGTCTTCGAACCTACCCTTTGATTATGCTACGGGCCTCTACCATAGAATTATTTTCAATAATTAGTATCAGAGCTATGCTAGTGGTGTGCATTTTATATTTTTCATGAAACCGTCGTGTACGTGAATAATTAGTATGTGCCATCATCGGGGTTCTACAAGTAGATTATGCATATTATAGATATTGTGTGTTCTATGAATCAATCTTGCAGGGTGCCACTGTATAATAATCTGGATATATGATTGCTTGCTACCGGGGGTTTGACCCCGTGCTAGTATTTATCTGGATATATTTTCTTCTGTGTATGGTAGGTTTTAAAGCCGTAGTCGGGCAAGAGATGGAGGTTAACCATCCTTGATTTCCAAGCTTTTTACCATGTATGTTTTTCTTTTCTTTTTAGAAAATTGTATACGGTGAGTACTTACTCGGAGAGTACCAGATCTTTTTCGGTTATAGATTGAGAATGAGGACTTATCATGGAGTCTACTACTAGAGAATGAGCAGAATCTTAGAGGACAATGGCGATCCAGTGAAACGTACACAATGATGGCAAAGGTCTAAAGCGGCAAGAGATCGTTTACAGAGACTTGCACCGGATCGAGGAACCTAGTGAAAGTGACAAAGAGCCTGCACTGTGCTAGTCAAGTTCAGGGATCAGACCCTGAATTTGATTCATTTGTATTGTTGTTTCTTTTTATTGTTCTTTATATTTCTGTAGAGAACCTCGATGCGATAATTCAATTATCAATGTTTTAAAGGGATGTCATTTTTCTCAGGTCCAAGCGACCTTGTTAGGATAGGATTCCACTAATAACGCATATTATTTAATCGACCTTTGATGATAGTGTAAACTCGTCACATTCAATTATGGCACCATTAAGATATTGCCTGACTTGTTGGGTGTCACTATTTGGCCAGCATCGAAACCAATAATGAGACAGAGATATACTATGACATCAATTGTCAAGTTTATAATCAAGGCACCATGGTAGTGAGAGGCCTTTCCTATCAGTCTAACCATATATAGGTTAAGCTCCAGAGCATTAGGGTGATAGCCAGTTTTAAGGAGCATCGACGTTCTCAGAGTATGTAATGTAATCCTTAAGCCGAAAAATCCACTTGAGATAGGGACTATGATACTTCAAATTCGATTTGTATCGACCGGCATTCCAGGGTGTTTTTGCCCAGAACAACCCAGTTCTATATAATATTATTTTAATATATTTGGCGGTGATGTTTTTGGTTGTGCGTGCCTGAATGGGACCAGGCAGTGGGTCTCGGGTACAAGTTGCAGGGCTGCAACTGTGGTGTAGTTACACGAACATATGAGCACGAGTATCGAGGTAGGGCACGAATGTTTTTTTTATATAATATAATTTTTATAATAAATAGGTACTGTGGTGGGTCAATTGGACCCAGCGAGGTTCACGTGCCGGCGCACCTCGGTACGACGCGAGTCGAGCTCGATCGAGATTACGAGAAGAAAAAAAAAACTAAACTAAACTAAAAACCCAAAACCCAAAAAAAAAAAAAACCAAACCCATCTCAACCGACCCTCTCTCCCTCTCCCCCTCATCTCACCCGAACCCGAACCTGACCCAGCTCCCTCTCATCCCTCTCTTTCTCTCCCATCTCTCTGATCTCTCTCCCATCTCTCCGATCTCCCCCCTCTCACCCGATCTCTCACTCTCTCTCACGGATCTCTCTCCTCTCTCTACCCGATCCCCATCCCTATCCCCGACGGCCGCTGCCCTCCTAAACCCCTAAGCTCGGTCGCCGCCCTCCTTGACCCTAAGCCCGGCCGCCGCCCCCCTTCCTTGACCCCTAAGCCCGGCCGTCGCCCTCCTTGACACTAAGCCCGACCGCCGCCCCCCTTCCTTGACCCCTAAGCCGGCCACCGCCCCCTCCTTTCAACCTATAAAACCTAGACTCGACCCCCCTTACCCCCCTCCGATCTCCCCTCTCTCTCTCTCTCTCTCTCTCTCTCTCTTTCCCTCTTTCAATCTCTCTCTCCCTCTTGCTGTGTGTTTGGCGCACGGTAGCCAGAGCATAGCCGGCCGGAGAGGAGTAGCCGGCGCCAGGGAGGAGCAGCCGAAGAAGGAGCCGCCAGAGCTGACGACCCTTGCAGTAGAAGCCGAGCCACTACACCAGGTCGGTCGCCTCCCCAATTTCTTCTGTTTTTCTTGTTTTTCCATTGAGACCAGATCAATGACTTCTCTCCCAGCCGGGTAACCGGCGACTGTACAACCGGCCACAAGGCTTGACCAAGCCAGGCTAGGCCCACCGACCCCCCAAATCCCTTGTGACTCTGTGGAAAATAGCCGACCCGGTAACCCCTTGTTGCCTCGAGCACATGTTGGAAGTTAATCCGGGTCAGAGGCTCGCAGCGGAAGCGATTTGGCGGTCGAAAGACCATTCATGGTGCACGTTACACTATTTAACTTTTCATAGAAACTAATCTACATATGTGTGCATGTGTATGCACGAGAATCGAAAACCCCTAACGACAATCTAGCGTAATAATTAACTAGCATGGATGCAAATCATAATGCTCGCTAGATCTACATGTTAGATTACGCATACCTTTCGTACGGATCTTTTAACCGCGGCGAATTGTCTTCTTTGTCGATGGAGACGGAAGATCGTTCGCGAAGATGCCGACGGTACGAATGGAGATGTTGCCTTCTTGTTCACCCGATCTCACACGATGCACGAAATATCGCTCTCGGATCTCTGAGTGCCTTCGAAGAACGACCCTTCTCCTTCTTCAGAACTCCACGCGAGGAAGACGAAGTAGCAAGCAGGAAACGAGAGATTGAATAGGGAGAGAACTAGAGAGATTAGAGAGAGAGGGGGTTCGGTTTTTTCAGCACATGGGGCCGGCGCCCATAGGTCCTTTTATAGGGCCGGCCAACCCCCTTGGATAAGGATCCAAGGGGATAATGACCCCCCCTCATTATCTCTCTATTATCTCCTTTTTATCTCTCGTTGTATTTATCTGTTTTCCCACTTTTTAGGGCTCGATCTTAACCGTTTTATCGCCCTATCCCTATCCATATGGCCGGCCCTATAGATGAGGGATTCTTATCCCTACATCATAGGGCCGGCCCTAGCAAGGTGTCCTATCACTAGGGTCGGCCAACAGTGAGGTCCGGCAGAGTGAGGTTTTTACCAAAACGCCCCGACGCCTCATTTTGACCATTTCTAGCGTGCGATACCTAGCGGCCATTACTTAAGTGATATCTACTAGTTACTTACTATTAACTGAGGCCACCGGAGGGTGCCTCTAGCAAAGTCAACTAGTCAACTCGCAACATACCCCAGTGCATCGCACCTATGCAGCGAAGTTCACTTATGGCTAGGGATTACTACATACAACTCCGAACTAGTCTCGGGCTCAACCCTTAGTACTCGTATGTAGTTACGCATCTACCGTGCTCTAGTGCCAAGCACACACGGAGCGTATACTTCTTTCTTCCTCATGCTTATGGTGTTCCAAGGAGACGGTTCAAGAACCGTACATAATGTTGATAAGGTGGAACCATCAGAGACCGGGGTTCATGGCTTCCAACTCAAGCTCGATCGACACACTACCCGAGTGTACCATCGATCCTCTGAGCTCGAGTTAACCTGCGTAGCCACCCAGAGTGCGACGCAGGCTGCACTCTAATTCACCCAGACTTACTATGTTCTCCATCATACCCCTGCTCTCCGCTTAGTTGTGGTAAACCCGCTGTCCCTCCACTTGATGCCATGATTCACTTCGAGCGGTGAAGACTACCGTCAGACTCGAATGATCATATGACATGGTTCCTTCCAGGTTGACCTATACATCGTACCTCTGATTACCCCGTCGAGTAATCGAACCCGGTCAACAGTCAAACTGATGACCACCAGGCCTGGGTTTGGTACAGTGTAAGTCACACCAAGGAACGCACCTCCCTTCAGGGGTGTGGATGACCTGCAGGAGTGACACGCTAATGCAACGCCAGCCGGGTAACCCAGTACACCGTGGTTTTGGATCACTGCATATGGATCCTCACACATTGGTACGCCAAAGCACCACGCAACTGGTTAGTCCATCAGACGTGGTTCCTCAGGGTTTAGGACCGTTTTACCCTAAGCAGAAACACGGCTTAGTGTACCAGTGTCTGCTCACTGATCTGTACACCGTGTTAGTTCCGTTCAGCCACAGAAACTGTGCCTGGTGATAACCATGGTGAAGATATCCTATGAACTGTCATCGCCAACAGCTTATCATGATGAGGCGACCAACCTGATCATAGCTGCGAACTTATTTAGGTTATACGGGACCAATCCACTTAGTCTTCAACTCAGTGGACTACCATATAACCATGGCTCTCTGTTCCCTAAAGAACACGTAACTATATTACGCACCTATATGCATCTCATATAATAATAACTATCAATCTTTATTAGACCAAAACATAAAGTTTTACAAGCTTAGAACACATCAATCCCAACAATCTCCCACTTGGTCTAACGAAGCAAAACGGTTTTTTGACTCCCATCGCGTCCACATGTCGCTCGAATGCCTTGGTAGGTATTGCCTTTGTGAAAGGATCAGCAACATTATCTGTAGATGCAATCTGTGTCACCGCTACTCGCCCTTGCTTTTGAAACTGCCGAATCAAGTGGAACTTGCGCTCGATGTGCTTCCCCTTTTGGTGATGTCTTGGCTCCTTAGCTTGTGCTACCGCCCCACTATTGTCGCAGTAAAGCACAATAGGTAACTGGGCCTCTGGTACACACCCCAAATCCGTAAGGAATTTCTTGAGCCAAACCGCCTCTTTGGCTGCCTCGCACGCTGCAACGTACTCAGCCTCTGTGGTAGAGTCTGCGATGCATTTCTGCTTCACACTCTGCCAACTAACCGCTGCTCCTCCTAACATAAACACAAAACCTGATGTCGATTTTCTGGATTCCAAATCTGACATAAAGTCAGAATCTGTGTATCCAATCGGCGTCAGTTCTTGTGCAGTGTAAACCAACTTATAGTCCCTTGTTCTACGAAGGTACTTGAGTATACACTTCACAGCTGTCCAGTGATCTGGACCCGGATTCGACTGAAACCGACCCATCATTCCTACTGCGAAACAGATATCAGGCCTTGTACAATGCATAGCATACATTAGACTACCTAATGCCGAAGCATAAGGTATCTTCTGCATTTCTGCTCTCTCCTCAGGTGTCTTAGGACATTGATCCTTAGACAGTTTTACGCCATGTCTAAATGGCACAAAACCCTTCTTGGAGTTTTGCATGTCAAATCTAGCCATAACCTTATCTATATACGCAGCCTGTGACAGCGAGAGAATCCTGTTCTGGCGATCACGTGTTACCTTGATCCCCAAAACATAACTCGCTTCACCTAGGTCTTTCATATCGAACTGTGTTGACAACCAGACCTTTACCGTTGACAATGTTCCTACATCATTTCCAATGAGTAGAATATCGTCTACGTAAAGTATCAAATATACTACTGTGGTCTTATCAGTCCTCTGTATACACATGGTTCATCCTCGTTTTGAGTAAATCCATACGACTGGATTGCCTGATCAAAACGGATGTTCCAACTTCTAGATGCTTGCTTTAGTCCATAGATGGACTTCTGCAACTTGCAAACTAGATGTTCTTGACCCTCTGACTCAAAGCCTGGTGGCTGAATCATATAAATGTCTTCTTCCAAATTCCCGTTAAGGAATGCTGTCTTGACATCCATTTGCCAGATCTCCCAGTCATAATGGGCTGAAATGGATAGGAGGATCCGAATAGACTTTATCATAGCTACCGGCGAGAAGGTTTCGTCAAAGTCGATCCCTTCTCTCTGGGTGTAACCCTTGGCAACTAATCTAGCTTTATAAGTCTCTATTGTACCATCGGATCCTCTCTTCTTCTTATACACCCACTTACACCCAATAGGTTTAATATTAGATGATGGTGTAACAAGAGTCCAGACTGCGTTATGGGACATTGATTCAATTTCTGCCTCCATAGCCTTTTGCCAGTCAGAGCTGTCAGAAGCTCCCACTGCCTCATCGTAGCTCAGTGGGTCATCCTCCTGACCCTCTGGATCAACCAATAAGGTTTCTCCATAGTATCTGTCAGGAGCTTTGATGTTTCTCCCACTGCGACGAGGTTGTGGTGGTGTTACAGGATTAATAGGTTCTACAGTATCTAGTATATTATTATCTGTAATGTCAGCTCCCACTATGCTTTCGGATGCGCTCTCTGTTCTAGTACCCAGTAGCTCATCCAGAACTACCTTACTAGTAGGCTTGTGGTCCACAATATAATCCTGCTCTATGAAATAGGCGTTCGTAGAAACGATCACCTTCTTTTCCTCAGGATCATAAAATAGACCACCTTTGGTCTCCTTAGAATACCCTACAAATAAGCATACTCTGGTTTTAGATTCCATCTTTTTCCTCTTATCCCTTCGCACATGTGCAGGGCATCCCCATATTCTGAAATGCTGTAGCAATGGCTTTCGCTTTGACCACAGTTCTCTAGGGGTCTGAGGCACTGACTCAGACGGAACGTGATTTAGAATATAAACTGCTGTTTGTAGGGCATATCCCCAAAAGGTCATTGGTAAACTGGCGTAACTCATCATGCTACGAACCATGTCCAACAAGGTTCGATTCCTTCTCTCGGAAACTCCATTCTGTTGTGGGGTACCTGGAGCAGTTAACTGGGATTTTATCCCATGCTCCACCAAATACCCTAGGAACTCGTCAGATAGGTATTCACCTCCTCGATCAGATCGAAGGGTTTTTTTATATATTTACCTGTCTGCTTTTCTACTTCAGCCCTGAACTCTTTGAACATGTCAAAGGATTCCGACTTCCGATGCATCAGGTAAATATAACCATTTCTTGAGTAATCATCAGTGAAAGTGATGAAGTACTCATGGCCTCCTATCGCCTTGACGTTCATGGGTCCACACACATCTGAATGGATTAACTCTAACACCTCAGTAGCTCTTACTCCTTTGCCTTTAAAGGACCTCTTGGTCATCTTGCCTTCCAGGTAGGATTCACAGGTGGGAAGGATCTCCGTAGGATCTGTTTCCAGAAGCCCGGCCTTCACCATTCTATGGATCCTGTCTAAGGCAATATGCCCAAGTCGTAAGTGCCATAGGTGGGTTAAATTTTCCGAAGGATTCTTACGCTTAGATGAATTAACATTAAATGCTGAAGTTATTATGTTATCTTTTTCAAATTTAGGACTTACAACATAGAGATGATTCTGAACCATTCCTCTTATTATAAAAGTTCCATTCAGTTTAAACGACACACCAGAAGCATCAAAATAAACTGAATAACCTTCATTAACTAAAGAAGAAACAGAAATTAAGTTACGTCGCAAGGACGGTACATAAAAGACATCTCTAAGAGTCAAAGTCTTATTATTCGAAAAACTAAGATTAACGTCTCCCATAGCTTCAGCAGCAGCCACGGCCTCAGTTCCCATGCTCAAGGTCACCTCTCCATCAAGCAATCTTCTGCTTTCCCGAAACCCCTGAAGAGAGTTACAGGCATGGTTAGTGGATCCAGAATCCACAATCCAACTAGCAAAAGTACTATTACTTGAAAGAAATGATTCTACAACTAAGAGTTGTGGATTACCTTCACCAGCATTCTGAGGCTTCTTGCAGTCCTTCTTCCAATGACCCTTCTGGCCACACCGGAAGCACTTCGTGCCCGGTTTCTTTGATTCTCCAGACCCAGAGGCCCCAGCAGAGTCCTGCACAGGCAATGACTTAGGGTTCCTTTTATGTTTCTTGCCTTGAGGTTTACCAGGCTTCTTGAAGGATCTGCGTTGCACGTGAAGTGCTTCGCCCTTCTGCTTGAAGCCATCCTCAGCTGCCTGGAGAGCTCCCAGAAGCTCTGCATTCGTCATAGCCAACTTGTTCAAATTAAAGTTGGTGGCAAAGCCTTCAAAGGCTCCAGACAGTGACGAGAGGAAGATGTCTGTCATCACCTCGCCTTCTAGCACAATGTCCATGGTAGCTAGTTCGTTCTGGAACCCAAACATTTTCATCATGTGTTCCCGAACCAGCGTCCCATTGGACATCTTAGTGCCGACGAGTTTCTTGATGGTAAGGTATCGCGTAACGCGATTGTGACCTTCAAACATCTCCTTCAGGTACAACATCATGTCAGAAGCGTCGGGCATCTCCTCGACTTGCTTCTGCAGAGTTGTTTGCAAGGATGCTATAATATATTTACATATTTCATTAGATTCCTTCCAGTCAGTGAATGCCTTTAATTGTGCCTCTGTGGCATTGGGTCCTGGCAAATCTGGCTCAGGGTCATTCAGGGCTGTCATATGTTTACCAATCCTTAGGACCAGGTACAGGTTGCGCTTCCAGTCCTCATAGTTGGGACCGGTAAGTTTGTGGTCATTTAGGATAGCGGACAGGGGGTCTAACTTAGTCATCTGAAAATAAAGATTGAATAATGAGTATGCATAAAAAACTTATTTTATGGATTTTTAAAACAAGCTAATTATATCCATATGTCAACGCTACCCTCAAGCGAAGTCATTACCATGGATTAATTAACCATATATGTAAGATCTCGGAATCGACTGTACCTGCCCTAGGGGGCATCATACAGCGTCAATCCGCTTACACGGGCCTTTTCCTTGACCCTATCCAAATCTGCCAACTAAGGGCTGTGATGGACCATGGTTATCTTTCGGCCAGTACCACGTGATCACCGTTGTCTTCGCAACGAATACCTCACGTGTACTTAGGATACTTACCCACGAGCCTAAGCAATTATGACACGGGAGTTCATACGGCCCCCACTAGGGTGGGATGAAAAGCCCTTCTCTCCTGGCCTCGTAATCGCCATATCCTTAGGGAGGTCATTAAGTAATTTGGCATGGAAACACACAGCTCCCACCCTAGGGGGTGTAAAGTTATGCATCCCCACCCAAACACAAAATGACTGGCCGTGGAGGCCAGAGGATCTTATAAAAGTCCTCTCTTGCATCTCTTATTATTCTGAGGGTTATTTTGCGAGTATGAATTTATGCAAATGCAAAGGTAGCGACCTCCTAAATACTAGACCCTGGTCACACCATGCTCCCACTAGCGTTCAAGCCCTTCGCCTAGCATTAATCACTCTCGGAATACCATAGTCCCTGCCTCAAGTGGATTTCTCCATTCAAGGGTCACATTACATATTCCAAGAATATCGATGCTTTGCAAAATTGGTTATCACGCTAATGTTCTGGAGCTAATCCTAGAGTCAGACTCACTGGAAAGGACTCCCACTAGTCATGGCGCCTTGATTATAGATTTGACAATTGATGTTCAATGGATCTCCATCTCATCTTTGATTTCGATGCTGGCCAAATAGGCACACCCGACTAATCGAGTGTTGACCTAATGGTGGCATAACCATATGTGATGGGATCCCACTAACATCAAAAGTCAAATAGATAATAGGCGTCATCTAGCGGGATCCTAACCTCAAACAGTCGCTTGGACCGGAGGGGAAAGGCATCCCTCTGAAAACAGATAATCATATTATCTCATCGGGGTTCGATATGAAGCATAAAGAACTAATTAAAGAAAGCAACCATTAAAACTGAATTAAGTTCAGGGTCCGACCCCTGAACCTAATTAGCACAGCTCAGGCCTCTAGCTTTCTTCGCAAGGTTCCTCGGTCCGGCTCCTTCATCGTGCTTGCGAACACTTTGCCGGATCGTCTTCATCCTCCAGGGTTCCGCTTCCGCTCCCGATGGTGGATTTCTTTGGCACATCTTTCTTCTCGATCTGTAACTGAAAAAGTCTAGTACGCTACGAGCAAGTGCTCGGTCGTACACAATTTCCTAGAAAGAAAAGAAAACACACCTAGAAAAAGGCCATGGGAAACCGAGGATGGTCAACCCCCATCACTCGCCCAATCTAAGGCTCAATTACATATCCACACACAGAAAGCAAATCCATACAATTGCTAACTCGGGGTCCGACCCCCGGTAGCAAGCACAAAGCATAGATCTAGATTTTTTATAGCGGCGCCCTGCAAGAATGATTAATAGAACAAGCACAATCTATACATATGCATGATCTAAGCGTAAGAACCCCGATGATCTCACGCATTCATCATGCGCACACATGTTGGTTTCATGAAAAAACGTGAAACGCACACCACTAATGCGGCTCTGATACCAATTGTTGGAAGTTAATCCGGGTCAGAGGCTCGCAGCAGAAGCGATTTGGCGGTCGAAAGACCATTCATGGTGCACGTTACACTATTTAACTTTTCATAGAAACTAATCTACATATGTGTGCATGTGTATGCACGAGAATCGAAAACCCCTAACGGCAATCTAGCGTAATGATTAACTAGTATGGATGCAAATCATAATGCTCGCTAGATCTACATGTTAGATTACACATACCTTTCGTACGGATCTTTTAACCACGGAGAATTGTCTTCTTTGTCGATGGAGACGGAAGATCGTTCGCGAAGATGCCGACGGTACGAATGGAGATGTTGCCTTCTTGTTCACCCGATCTCACACGATGCACGGAACGTCGCTCTCGGATCTCTGAGTGCCTCCGAAGAACGACCCTTCTCCTTCTTCAGAACTCCACGCGAGGAAGACGAAGTAGCAAGCGGGAAACGGGAGATTGAATAGGGAGAGAACTAGAGAGATTAAAGAGAGAGGGGGTTCGGTTTTTTCAGCACATGGGGCCGGCGCCCATAGGTCCTTTTATAGGGCCGGCCAACCCCCTTGGATAAGGATCCAAGGGGATAATGACCCCCCCTCATTATCTCTCTATTATCTCCTTTTTATCTCTCGTTGTATTTATCCGTTTTCCCACTTTTTAGGGCTCGATCTTAACCGTTTTATCGCCCTATCCCTATCCATATGGCCGGCCCTATAGATGAGGGATTCTTATCCCTACATCATAGGGCCGGCCCTAGCAAGGTGTCCTATCACTAGGGTCGGCCAACAGTGAGGTCCGGCAGAGTGAGGTTTTTACCAAAACGCCCCGACGCCTCATTTTGACCATTTCTAGCGTGCGATACCTAGCGACCATTACTTAAGTGATATATACTAGTTACTTACTATTAACTGAGGCCACCGGAGGGTGCCTCTAGCAAAGTCAACTAGTCAACTCGCAACATACCCCGGTGCATCGCACCTATGCAGCGAAGTTCACTTATGGCTAGGGATTACTACATACAACTCCGAACTAGTCTCGGGCTCAACCCTTAGTACTCGTATGTAGTTACACATCTACCGTGCTCTAGTGCCAAGCACACACGGAGCATATACTTCTTTCTTCCTCATGCTTATGGTGTTCCGAGGAGACGGTTCAAGAACCGTACATAATGTTGATAAGGTGGAACCATCAGGGACCGGGGTTCATGGCTTCCAACTCAAGCTCAATCGACACACTACCCGAGTGTACCATCGATCCTCTGAGCTCGAGTTAACCTGCATAGCCACCCAGAGTGCGACGCAGGCTGCACTCTAATTCACCCAGACTTACTATGTTCTCCATCATACCCCTGCTCTCCGCTTAGTTGTGGTAAACCCGCTGTCCCTCCACTTGATGCCATGATTCACTTCGAGCGGTGAAGACTACCGTCAGACTCGAATGATCATATGACATGGTTCCTTCCAGGTTGACCTATACATCGTACCTCTGATTACCCCGTCGAGTAATCGAACCCGGTCAACAGTCAAACTGATGACCACCAGGCCTGGGTTTGGTACAGTGTAAGTCACACCAAGGAACGCACCTCCCTTCAGGGGTGTGGATGACCTGCAGGAGTGACACGCTAATGCAACGCCAGCCGGGTAACCCAGTACACCGTGGTTTTGGATCACTGCATATGGATCCTCACACATTGGTGCGCCAAAGCACCACGCAACTGGTTAGTCCATCAGACGTGGTTCCTCAGGGTTTAGGACCGTTTTACCCTAAGCAGAAACACGGCTTAGTGTACCAGTGTCTGCTCACTGATCTGTACACCGTGTTAGTTCCGTTCAGCCACAGACACTGTGCCTGGTGATGACCATGGTGAAGATATCCCATGAACTGTCATCGCCAACACCTTATCATGATGAGGCGACCAACCTGATCATAGCTGCGAACTTATTTAGGTTATACGGGACCAATCCACTTAGTCTTCAACTCAGTGGACTACCATATAACCATGGCTCTCTGTTCCCTAAAGAACACGTTACTATGTTACGCACCTATATGCATCTCATATAATAATAACTATCAATCTTTATTAGACCAAAACATAAAGTTTTACAAGCTTAGAACACATCAATCCCAACAGCACAGCCATGGCCATAGGTCAAGTGGCCAGTGGCTGTGCAGTTGGCGAGACCGACCCAGTGTAGACTGCCCTATCCACTCACCTTGCTAGTATGGCTACCGGTGACTGGGTTGCCGGTAGTCAGACACTATGTGGCACCGGTCACCCATGGTAGCCTCGCCAAGTCTAGGTCAAAATATCGACCCTTGACGATGTCCCTCCTCTCGCTACGGTGATCGGGCCTGTGCCTGATTGCCAAAGAAACCTAGTTTGGCCTAAAACCCCCTCCGGTTTGTCAGACGTGGCCGAGGGCCGAAGGCGAAAGCCCCTGATTGAACAATTATTTCTTCGATGTGTTGACAATATTTTTGATTTCATCGGGTCACGCCTACCTCAAAGCCCATACTGCCGATGCGGTATCGACCCCATAGGTAAAGTATGGTCATGGAAAACCTTGTGTAGTCGTGTGCGTCCGAGATGGGTTTCCATGGCGATAATGCATTACTTAGCGGCCTAGGCTGGCCACTAGTACAATTCTCGTGCAAACCCTTCTTTGATAGATCAAGCCCAACCATGATCAGCTTTGCCGATTTCGCTATTGACTGACGCGGTTACGACCGGTTAGTCGAATTAGTGCAAGTAGACCCTAGTACGGTCTTTAGCATCGACAATATCGACTAATCAAGACGATGCCCTTGGAGCATCGTTTTGCGTGTCGGTAGACCAGCGTCCGACGACACCTAAATTTTCTTGACTCGGCCAACTCGGGCCAAAAATAGTGTTCTCTGAAGCAAGCAATAATCATAGGCGTGTATGTGCTTGACAGTACGTAACCGGGATGATCCAGCCGCAAGCGAAGCGAAGGCCAGTTATGGGAGTTGTACGCCTCGATCAAGTGACACAGCACGCTTTCTTTAATAATTAATAATGATGATATAGAAATTAATAGTACGTGTCCATAACGCTATATGCGGGTCTCGTCGGACGTCGTCGTATGTGGTCGAGTGGACCCCGCCTTGCATGCGGAGTCACGAGTCCGGCGAAGCATGCTTAAAAAGTTAATAATTTAATAATAACTATTATATTTGTTTGCATGGACACCATAAATAGGTATTTTCCCTTAAAATGAATAAATAAATTATTAAAGAATTATCGGGACCCACCCTCCTGAGAGGAGCATGGTAACCCTAGTAAATGGATTTTGGGCGAGAGTGCTTTATTATATTTAATTATGATACTGGGTTGTGAGTGGGTGCGAATCCTAAGAAAATCCATCGAATATGATTAATCACTGTATAGTTCCTTCAAAGTCATGTGATATGTTAATTGTTGAAAACCTACCTGGTTAGAGGGTAGGGACCCCGTGCGCGCAAGGGCCGTGAACCACCCTGCGCGTACAGTCGAAGTTAAGTAGGTTAGGGGTCATGGGCAAGGGTTGTAGTAAAGCCAATAGGAGGTGCCCTCATGTAGGGATTGGCCTAGCAACCCTGTCCCGGGGAGTTAAAGTCCCCATAGTAAAGCAAGTTGGGCGGTAGAGCTCCACCGTGAAAGACGGAAAACCCCTTATGATCATCTGGGTGATTAGTGCATGGTGTTGGTGGATGCACGGTGAGAGAGTTAAGCCTCTACATCGAAATAAAAGGCCCGATAGTAATGCCCGACCGGAGGCAGGTTGAACAAATATCCGGGGTTCACATTTGAGGGTGTGTTTGTCTCTTCATTAAATCAGAATTGTATGATTGTCTACACGATGACCTAATGACAGTAGGATTTGCATGTGAATGTAGAAATTGTATGGACACATAGGACGTGATTGAAAACATAGTTTGACAATTAAGTTAATCAGTAAATTATCCTAAAAAGCGAGCATTATTAATTATTAAAACTGTTAGCTTGTCACTAGCCATTAATTTGGCTACTCTCCTAAATATATTTTTAGAGGCTACTCATTCCCACGAGTAGACTCTCCTACAGGAACGGAGGCACAGGAGCAGCAGTAGGAGTTCAGCAGCTAGCTTAGGGTAGCAGCTTATCTTTCTATTATGTCAATCTTAGCAGTGGATCTTTTTCATTCGATATAATCAAACTGGATTGGAATAATAATTTAGCTAGTTTGATAAGTGATAACGTGCCAACTGAATCTTTGGGTAGGCCTCTCCTCAAGGCCCCAGGCCTAGGTTAGATCACAATGAAAATATAAGAAAAGAAATGACATAATTGACTAGCCCAGTAGATAGGACCTCTAAACCAGTATATCGAGCACAAGGGAGTTGGTGAGGCTACTTGGCTCGCCGTCGGGGGCTTTAGCCTCGTTCTCTATTGACAAACATCCCTCTCTCTATTTTATTTATTTATTAAAAAAAATATGTTTTTATAAAATCAAGTTTGAAATATTTTTTTTTATGAGTGAGTGAAATGGAAGCCCGGTGAGAATCCCAATCGGCATAGTTAATTGATTTGATTCCAAAACCCCTTTTTCTCATCTCACACCCCAGGAATCGGTCTTCAAATTTTTGGGGCGTGACACGATTAATGCTTCACAGATGGCTTGAAATAATAGTGGGAGTGCGGTACGACCAAGGTCTAGTGTATAGGTTGTGGTGATCTTTGTTTACTTAGCGATCTTCTTCGGGATATGATGGTTACGGGGCGAGGAAAGGACTTTTCCCACCCTCGTGGGGGTCGTATGAACTCCTGTATCGTAATTACCTAGGTTTGTAGGTAAGCATTCGAAGTACACGTGAGGATTCCGATGCTTCGTATGGGGATCACGTTGCACTGGCCAAGAGGACAACTATGATCCATCAAAGTCTTTTGTTAGCAGATTTGGATTAGGTCAAAGAAAGACTCATGTGAGTGGATGATGATGTCATCTGCCCCCTCGAGTGGTGTATCGAATTCCTAGATCTCGCATACATGGTTAATTAATACATAGAAGTGTCTTCACTGTGAGGGTAGCGTCAGTATTTGGATATAATTAGCTTATTTTTAAAATCCATAAAATAAATTTTCTGCGTTCTTTCATTCAACCATATAGTTTCCCTATCCGTTATCCTATAATAAAATTAGTTATCGGATCTCTAACTACGTAGAGTGGAAGCGTTATCTGAGCTGATACTTAAGATTATAAACGTACATTGATTGTTAATCTCAATATCCCTGAACCAGACCTAACGGATTCAGATGCCACCAGGGCACTGACTAGGGCATATGACTACTAGCGAAAGTCTAAGGATATATACAAGTGCTACATCATAGCAGACTTGCGGACAACTATTTAGAAGCAAGTCAGAGATATACCGAGTCTTTTGAAATAAAATGTTACTTACATTAGATGTTTGAGAGGTGAGGTCAATAGACTCATCACGTTTTCATCAAAAGACTCATCGGTATCGAGATATCTGAGGGAATACTTGTTCGGGAACATATACTTGAGTTTCAGATCTTACTAGATTCCAAAGATATGGTGCTAGATGGCGAGGTGGTGAAAGACATTTGTCTTATATCTTTGTATGGAACCTTCGAAGGCGTTGTCAGAGACTTTAGCTTTAACTAGCTAAAGATAAAAAATGTAGAACTTTTGAGGAGCTTTCCAAAAGAAAGAGGATAGGATCAAGATTAAAGATAAAATCTTTAATGCTTAATCTAGACCTTATCTAGAAAAGTGTAAGGGAGTGACTTATCAGAAACCAAAACTATAGCAATATAGAAACTGGTGTGGACTTCTAAGTCTGGTGACACTAAGGACAGAAGTGTTTCTGATGTGATGAGTAGAGGGGGGTACTGGAAGATTATGTAAGGTCTCAGGTTGTCAGGACAGGTAGGCATCAACTCCTAAACGGTTGAATCACTATCTAGTAGCAATTCCTCTGCCTTTTGGAATCTGGACTTCGTGTCTACAATGATTCAAAGAAAGCAGAATGCTACTTAATGGTGAAGTGGTCCTAACGTAGGTACTGATTATCTCAGTTTTTTCGAAACACAGATTTTAATATTTAGAGACTTAGTTCTGTTTTCTTCTCGCTAAATGAAGTTTTTAGTTTTGAACGACACCATTAGTGTATCTCTCAAACTAAATGGATATCTTCATTGCTAGAGGAATAATTCAAAATGATCTCTGTGTATTTAATCTTGATTCAAAAATATATCTTATGACAGCTGCAGCGTCTGATTTAAATTTATCTAAATCCTTCGGAGAAACTAACCCATTTGTGGCCTCTCTGATTTAGATACTTTGTCTCAGATAAATTCAAAGATTACAAAAGGTCGAGTTTCTATTTACATATTCCTTAGAGATCCTTTTTTGACTATTGTGTATTATCTGAAAGGCAAAGTAACTAAAATGACCACTAAGATATTGGTGTTAGTTAATTTTGATGTTTGTGGTTCCAAGAGCGTCTAAACGGTAGGAGGCTCTTCAATTTAATCAAGAAAACGAGTATATATCGATGCGGTTCTAAGGGAACATGGGATTATCTTCCAGTTAAATACTCTAAGGATGACACGCCAGAATGAAATCTCCGAGAGAATAAATCGGATCATGTTAGACATTGTCACGCCCCAGAAATCTGAATATCGATCCCTGGGGTATGAGGTAAGAAAGGATGGGATTTTGGGTCTGGTCAATTATTTACACCAATTTGGGTTCTCACAGGACTTCTTCTACGCTCTCTAATATGAAAAACAAGAAGGAGGGAGAAACAAGAGGGGAATCTTTTAAATTTGATTTCTCAAAAATATTTTTATTAAAAAGCAAAGAAAGATAATTGTCAATAGAGAGAAGACATTATCTAGTCCTGCTCGACCTTCAAAAGTCATATCCTCTCAGTATGTGTGACCTGTCAGTGCCACTACATACTGACAGGAGTCTATCTGAGGGAGCACGAGGCTCAAGCCTCCGACGGTTAGCCAAGTAGTCTCAACCACTCCCTAACACTCAGGTGCACCAGTCTAGAGTTCCTATCTATAGGGTTAATCAATTTAAGTCATTTATATGCACTTATATTTTCATCATGATCTATCCTAGACTTGGGGCCTTGAGGAGAGGCCTACCCAAAAGAATTCAGCTGGAACCATTGCAACTACAACCATAGAATACTAACTAACCGATAAAAACACTTATTCCAATACAATTACAATGTTTGAAAAGAAAAGACTACAAGATTAACGTACTAAGCAGAAAGGTAACACTGCAACTCTAACTCCGCCTCTGGAATCCTACTGCTACTCCTGAGCCTCCGGACCTGCAACTGAGCCTCCTCGTGGGAAAGAGTAGCCCCCAATAGGAAATTGGGAGATTAGCCAAATTAATGGCTAGTGACATCCTAATAGTCTTTAATAATATGAGACAACTAATCTTAATAAATTAAGATAAGATCAATCAGTTCTAGTAGGATCAATGTTTGCAGAATGATACCTAAACCTATCAGTTGTCTATATTCACATGCAATTCCTACTGTCACTAGGTTATCTAACATAAAGTTCATTCAATGTTCTACAGCAAATTAAATAAGACGTTTATCTAAAGTCACAAGGTCATCATGTAAACAGTTATACAATTCTAAATTCATATATAGATAAAACACACACTATCAAAATGTGAACCCCGGATATTTTGTTCATCCTGCCCCCGGTCGGGCATTACTATAGGGCCTTTTATTTCGATATAGAGGGCCAACTCTCTCGCCGTACATCCACCAACACCATGCACTAGTCACCCAGATGATCATAAGGGGTTTCCCGTCTTTCACGGTGGAGCTCTGCCGCCCAACTTGCTTTACTATGGGGACTTCAACTCCTCGGGACAGGGTTGCTAGGCCAATCCCTACTCGAGGGCACCTCCTATTGGCTTTACCACAACCCTTGCCCGTGACCCCTAACCTACTTAACTTCGGCTGTACGTGCAGGGTGGTTCACGGCCCTTGCGCGCACGGGGTCCCTACCCTCTAACCAGGTAGATTCGCATATAACATCTTTCAACATATACACTGAAGTTACAAAAAGTCTATTTAATGCTTAACAATTTCCAACAATTTACCCCTAGTCCCGTACTGCTCTCACAACCCATGCGACATAATAAATAAAGTAAGACACTCATCCCGATGACCCGTGTGCTAGGGTTGCCATTCTCCTCTCAGGAGAGTGGGCTCCGATAATTATTAGTTATTCAATTTATTATTTAATTTAAGGGAATCCTAATTACGGTGTCCATACAATCTAAAGCAATCATTATTATTATTTTATTAATATTTTATGCATGCGTCGCCGGACTCGCGACTCCGCATGCAAGGGGGGGTCCACTTGACCACATGCGACGATGCCCGGCGGGACCCACATGCAGTGTCATGGACACCTACCCTTAGTCATTCTCATTTCCCACTATTAAAGACCACGCAAGGGTAGTAGATGTCACATGGTTGTCGATCGCACACGACTCCGGCTTGCTAGTTACTTCTGATCCGTCTCCGCTGGATCACCACGATGAAGGTATGATAATAACCACAGCTCCGTATCACAACTCTATCGATAAAAACAAAAGAATCTACGATAAGGGTTCTATGCCAAAAATAATCGGGCACCCTCGATAGGGGACCAACATTGAGTCGACAGTACGCAAATCCGTGCGACTGAAGAACTCGAACCTAAACAATACTAGGTCAAACAAGTAATTAGAAGCTAAACCTACTTATCGAATCGGGCTCGAAGAACCCTTTCCGATGGTTCCAGTTTCGCTGGAATCCGACGTCGGTCGGATGGTTTCGGGTCAAACCACGTAGAACCGATGAAACCAATCGCATGGTTAGGTCACTAGGGTAGAAGAGGTTCTAGGGTTATCTTCTAGATTTAATAGGTGGGACTCAAAATTCTGAGCACAATGCCGCTAGTTTCGTCCGAATCCGAGTTCGGACGATGAAACAACGGTCAAACCACGGTACCACGATAAGATTTGGTCCAAGGATAAAACAGGATATTAAACAGTATAATTACTATGATAAACTATGGCCAACAAGTAGTATTTTCCGAGCCGGTCGAAATGACGCTAGTTTCATCCAATTCCGAGTTCGGACGGAGAAATGGCAGTCGAACCAAAATTGACTGGTTCATGGGTCTGGTTCAGGTGAACCAGACCGGATCACTATATGGGTTGGGGCGGGTCTGCGAGGTTGGAAAACTGGGTCGGGTTCAGGGTTAAACGGGTCGGGTCTGGGTGTAATGCAATATCTGGTCGGGTTCAGGGTTAAATAATAACCTGGAAATTACAGATCTACCCCCCCCCATGATCATCTTCTCCACGAGTTCACGAGACCAGCCGGGCCGGCTCCTGCGCGTCGGCGGCCGACGGTAGGGGGCGGCCTAGAGCGCCGGCGAGTGCTCGGTCGACCTCTCCCGTACCACCCCCACAGAGGAGGCGTGGGGGGAGGCGTCCGGAGCGGCCGTCGGAGCCCGAGAGCTCGGCCGGAAGGGGCTTCACGAGGAGTTGGTCGGAGGTCGGTGGTCGCCGGGGAGGGGCTCGGTGCGGCGGTGGTGTCCGCCCGTGCGGGCCGCGGCAAGGGAGGAGGAAGGGGGTCGCGGAGGAGGATGGGAAGAGGGTGGCTGACCTGGGGGTGTCGGCGTGCTCGCCGGTGCTCCGGCGAGGGCGGGTCGGGATGCGCCGATCTTCTCCCTTGATCTCTTCTCCTTCTCCGTCTCCGGCTCTCGTTCTCTCTCTCTCTCTCTCTCTCTCTCTCTCTCTCTCTCTCTCTCTCTCTCTTTCTCTCCCGTTCTCTCTCTTCCTCTCGTTCTTTCTCTACTCGTTCTCTCTCTACTCGTTCTCTCTCGATCTCTATTTATATTCACGGTAAAAAAAAAGAAGGAGGCTGTTGTGATAAGGGTTGGGGATAGGGTCGGTTAAGACTTCCTACTAAGGGGGAGGGGATAAGGACTAAAAGATATGGATTTATCATCCCAAAATCTTACCCGATCTTCACATCCGAATTTTGAATTTTAAATCACTGAGGAGGGAGGTCAAGAGAGCTTAAACTATGCTAGGAGACCGGGAGACAGGCTCCAGGGCTGGTCGGGCTCGGTCCCGAGCCCTGAACCAGGCTCGGTTGGAATCCGGGTGCGATTCGCCCACTAACCGAGCTGAAAAGAATAATAAGTCGTAACTATCAAACCGAAAGTCGGAATAGGGCCCGAGAGGATTCGTTGGAAAGTTCTCTTCAACACGAACGCATTAGCACTTGGTAAATAATTTTCTGACCTCTGGATCTCCCGAAAAGAAGGAAAGGCTCCAAAACTCAAAATAGTAATAACTATTCACCCGGGTGTCGGATCAATCCTAACTCAGGCTCATTGGAAGGCTCTCTCAGAGCCTCATCTAATGTATCTTGTTTCGTTACGATCCGATCACCCGATCTCTTGCAAGAAATAAAACAGCTACAATTATCGACCAATTATCGTTTTTCTAGGGTTTACCTACCGGGCTGCCGAAACTGGCTGCGCATACACATGATCGTTGCACGGAATGCACCATCATGACATGCTCGAAGTTACGGAGAATGTGAACGTAAAACATCCCATAGGTTTATGATCCATTTATTGGGAAAAAGCCCAAATAAAAAAGTCTGGCTATAAAAAGACGAAACTAGCCATTGAGGATTTCTATTATTCTCAAATCTAACACCACAGGTGTTATAGACATGGTCCGTAGTATTATGAATATTGTCAAGTGTATTACCCACCTTTTAATGGAGTTGTACGTTAAACAGTAGCTTATAGTTTGAACTATTTCTTATCTAAATCAGTGCTTCAAACCTAAAGAGAGCTATGATCTAAGTGAAAGCTGATACTATAGTGTCTCAAGATATGAAATTATATATCCTGCACTTGTGCGAAAGGATAATAGGGATGAGATAGAGATGAAGTTTCAGGTATATCTGTTTATAGGTTACCCTAAGGAGACATAAGGTTGATTGTTCTATGATCTTAATGTTTGGAAGGTAATCGTTTCTATGAATACCATCTACCTAGATCAAGATTATATTATAGACCATAAGTTTATCGGTAAAATAGTTCTGGATGACTACTGGGTACTAGTAGATTGTGCACATCCAAAAGTGTAATAGGAGTAGATGATATAGAAACTAGCATACCATATACTGTAGAAACGATTCACTTTGTACCACCACCATCTCGTCATTATGGAAGAATCATCAGAGCTCCTCAAAGATACTATAAAGAAACTTTGTAAATTAATCCAGAGTTTTAGGAGGTTGATCCCTTGAGCTACATCGAAACAGTACGAGCTTCTGACAGCTCTAATTAGCAAAAGACCATGGAGGCAAAACTTACATCAATGTCCTTTAAAACAGCCTCGACTATTATTATACTATCACCCTTTTGGGTGTAGGAGTGTACAAGAAGAGGACCTAATGTTCATGTTAAGACTTAAGTAGCTAGATTAGTTATCAAGGGAGAAGGTATTGACTATGTCAAAACCGTCTTGTCGGTAGCTATGCTAAGTCTATTTTGGATCCTTGTAATTCATCACAGCCTATTATAGTTAGAAGATCTGCTAGATGGATGTCAAGATAGTTATTCCCTAACGAGATTTGAAAAATAACATGTATATGATGCATCCCCAGGCTTTGTATCAGTAGGTTAAGAAGATCTAGAATGCAAGTTCAAATGTTCATTTATGGACTAATACAAGCATATAGAAATTAAATTATCTATTTTGGTCAAGAAATTTGCTCACACGAATTTGATCAGAATAAGGATAAACCAAAACATATTATAAAAATGTGATGAAACTACATGGGTATACTTAGTACTTTACGTTAACGATAGTTTACTAATTGAAAATAACGTAAGATTGTTGTTTACGATAAAGGTTTATAGTCATTAAATTCGATGCGGAAGACCCTAGTGAGGCGAGTTATGTTCTGGGAATCAAGATAACTCGAGATCACCAGAGCAAGGTTCTCTCGTTGTCACAGGCTACGCATAAAGATAAGGCTCTAGTCAGATTCGATTTACGAGGCTTGATATCTATTATGCAGCAAAAATGATAGGTCAGTTTCAGTCGTACCCGGCTCCAGATCACTAGACTTATGTGAAGGGTATACTCAAAAGTCTTTATTGAATAAGGATTATGAGTTAGCTTATACTTCACATGTCCTTATGTCGATTGGATACACAAGATCTGACTTTTGTGTTAGATGTGCATTCCAGATAATTGACTTCAGGAATTGTTTTTACTTTGGAATGAGAAGCGGTAAGTCAGTGGAGTGTGAAGTAATAATGCATCACAGACTCCGCTACAAATAGCAAGAGGTATGACTCATGAAGTTCTTGAAGAACTTAGGACATGTACCAGAAGCTCAGTCGTTTGTTGTGTCTATAGAAGAGCAGTAAGCAAGGTCCTAGGAGCCTAGGCACTATCGTAAGGGGAAACCCATCAAGTACAAACTCTACTTGATCCAACAGTTTTAGAAAAAAATACAAATAGCGATAACTAAGATAGCATCTGCAGATAATATTGCTAATTCCTTAAGAAAATTCTTGCAAAGGCTTTTGGGCAGCATGTATAAGCTAAAGAGCTCAAAACCATTTTTTCTCGTTAGACCTAGTGGGAGATTATTGGAATTCATGAGATCTACAACTCATAAAAACATATAGTTTAACTGTGTATGGTTGATATATATATATATATATATATATATATATATATATATATATATATATATATATATATATATATATATATCTTATGATTATATCTTGGTACGTACCTTAGTACGTGTTCTGATTACATAACAAAGAGCCATAGTTATATGGTAATCCACTTGAGTGTAAGACTCAATAGACTGGTCCCATGTAACCTAAATTCATTCGCAGCTCTGATTAGGGTTGGTCGCCCTATCAGGAGAAACAATTGGGATGGCATCGTGGGTATCTCTACCACGGTCATTACCAGGCATAATGTTTGTGGCCGAATGAAACTAACACGGTACACAGATCGGTGAGTAGACACCGATGTACTAAGTCATATTTCTACCTAGGGTAAAACAGTCCTAAACCCTGAGGAACCATATCTAGTGGGATAACAAGTTGTGTGGTGCTTTGCTGCACCAATGTGTGAGGATCCAGTTACATAATCCAAAACCACGATGTGTTGGGTTACCTGAATGGCGTCACATCAGTGTGCCACTTCTGTAGTCCATCTACACCCCTAACGGGAGGTGTGTTCCTTGGTTTGACCGTCATATTAAACCCAAGCCTGGTGGTCATCCAATTAGACTGGTGACCAAATCCAGTTACTTGATAGGGTAATTGGAGTTACGACGTACGTGGTCAATCTGGAAGGAACCGAGTCATATGAGTACTCAAGTCTGACTGTATTCTCCATTGCTCGAGTCGCGTCATGGCACCTAGTGAAGTGACAGTGAGTTTACCATTACTAAGCGGAGAGAAGGGGTATGAGGGAGAACATAGTAAATCCGGAAGAATTAGAGTACAGCCTGCGTCGCACTCTGGGTAGCTATGTAGATTAACTCGGACTTAGAGGGTCGATGGTACACTCGGGTAGTATATCGATCGAGTCCAAGTTGGAAGCCATGAACTCTGGTCTCTGAAGGTTCCACCTTATCCACATAATATACGGTCCTTGAACTATCTTCTCGAAACACAGGACACAATTAGTGGAAACAAATAATCCAACCCTACGCTCTATGTGTGCTTCTCACTAGTGCACAGTACATGCGTAACTTCGTGTGTATGCTAAGGGAAAATCCTAGAGTGGTACAGAAACACACGTAATGATCCCTTACCATAAGTGGACTTCGCCATATGGGTGCGATACACCAAGATATGTTGCGAGTTGGCTAGTTAACTTTACTAAGAGTACCCTATGTGTTTACTAATGGCACCACGATAAATAGTGAAATCACTAGTGCACCTCATGTATATGTGTCATGCGAGTTCTCGCACACGCGGGATGGTCAACTAGTACCATAAGGGCATTTTGGTAAAACCAAGCATCACTATGGACTAGAGGGACCGGCTCTAGGTGTTGGGAGACTAAGTTAAGGCCAGTCCCCTAGTTCTTAGGAGGTTGTTACCTCTAATGTAGGGGGTGGCCATAAGGGATAAGGTAAGGGGATTTGAATCGGTCTTTGTAAGTTCTAAAAGCTAGGAAGATATAGAGATATAGGGAGAGATTTAAGGGGGCCATCCCTATCCATTAGCATCCTTATCCAAGGAGAGTGACCGACCTTATAAAAGAGTAAGAGGAGAAGGAGGGTCGGCCCTAATGGTTGCCCTAGCCGCCCCTCATCACCATCTCTCGTCTCTCGTCTCTCTCCTGCTTATAACTTCTGTCCTCGATGCGTATTCCTCGTATGGTGTTTCATAGATGGAGAAGGCTCATCATATGAAGGCACTCAGAGATCTATCGATGAGGTCTCGTGTATTATGCGAGATCGGTTGAACAAGAAGGTGTTTCTCGCAATCTTATATTGTCCAGATTTTGCGCAGAAGATCTATGATATTTCTATTGCTGCAGGAGCTAAATAAGTCCAAACAATGTCAAACTTATTGCAAAAGTTGCATTTCGAAGTCCTCTAACTCCAGTCCAAATTTCAGTCTAATCAGAGTTCGGAATCAAAAGTTATGACTATTGCACCAAAGCCTCTCCGAGCAAATCCGAGCCCGTCTCCATTGATAAAGAAGAAATTTTTCGCGATGAAAGAATACGCACAAAGGTATAAATTTTAACATGTAGATCTAATTTATAGATAGAATATACATACATGCTAGATTATTCCTTTTGCTAGATCGATGTTAGGAGGTCGTGTAGTTGTCATGCTAGATTCATACACGCATATGTAGAACGTTTTGATAAAAATTTTGATATGTAACGCACACCACCCACTGTCTTCGGACCTACCCTTTGCTTTCGCTGCAAGCCTCTACCATATGATTATTTCCAACACACGACACACTGCACTTCTGGGGGATACACGGCTGACGTGCAGTGGGTCGTGGGGGATACACGGCTGACGTGGTGCATCCGACCCAATGAATATTTTCTCTATGTACATACTGCGCATACAGTCGTACAACCATACAGGTATGTATGGGTTTGGATCTTAATTCTTGTCTCAATCACGAGCTAGCCAAAATTGGCCCATGATCGGCCAATAGCGCCTAGGCGCGTGCGACGCAGAAGCAGTGGCATGCCCTTGGGCGCATAGGGCATGTTTGGCTACCCAAAGTGGGGAACCGGAGGGATTGGGAGTTCCATGAACTGGAACTTCTAGAAGGAACTTAGGGTTTGGCTGTCAGGAAGTAGGCAGGCTCAGAATTGTGGCTTTCAGGACTTCCATCGGTTTTGTCGTTTGTTTACCAAGAAGTGGGGCTTTTGTTCTCTTGCGGAATTGGAGATGATGAAGTAACGTTTCTATCACTTCCCCAACCACTCCGAACTATAGCTTTGGAGTTTCTTGGGTCAAAATCGCACTTATATATTTTGGAGAAATAATGGGGTACCGGAAGTCTACTTCCCACTTCGGATTGCACTTCCGAACAACCAAACAATGGGACTTGGCCACTTCAGGTTGAACTTTCGTGCAACCAAACACACCCATAGCACGCGCATGGGAGCTACTATTTTGTTGCAGGAGCAAAGTCGAGAACACTTCAAGCATCTCTCTCTCTCTCTCTCTCTCTCTCTCTCTCTCTCTCTCTCTCTCTCTCTCTCTCTCTCTCTCTCTCTCTCTCTCTACTTGTGAGCGGCCCCCTCCTTATGACCACCCCCTCCCCTCTGGCTAAGGACTAGACTTTCCTCTGGTAACAAAAATCGACCGATAATCGTCATGTAGTGCCCAGGCCATGCGATGGGGAATCAGCAACCACGATGAGCACGTAGCTCGATCATTTGTTCCAAAGTTTCCTTGTGCATCGGCGTCTCACGACCCTGGGCGATTTGGAGGGCTACTAGCCAATTTTGCTACTGTAGCAGTCTCTCTCTCTCTCTCTCTCTCTCTCTCTCTCTCTCTCTCTCTCTCTCTCTCTCTCTCTCTCTCTCTCTCTCTCTCTCTCTCTCTCTCTCACACACACACACACACACGCGCGCGCGCGCACGCATGAGAACACACGAGAGAGAAGAGAAGGGATTGGAATGGAAAAGAACTCTACCATTAAGGAGCAGATAAGGACTACTAGATATCATACATCTAATGGATGGGTACATCATATAATTAATCTCAACATTAGCCTAACAGAGAATAAATACTTCACAAATATTATACACAAAGGGCTTACAACTTCTAGAGAGCTAGAGATGTCAAGAGAAAGCCAATAGGACTCTCACCTTTCATAGGAATCGTCTTACTCCAAGCGCCTATAAGTGTTTGTCCGGATGCCTTTGCCATTTGGCTCTGCCATAAAGGGCAAAATTGTGAAAATTTTACTTTTTGGCTCTTATGGTGTGCATAAGTACCACCACACTTGAGATTTTGATCTTTTTTGTCTCATATGCTTATGCAAGGGTACCAAGGTAAAAGACAATAATATTTTATATGATTATGGACTCATAGAAAGAAAAAGACAATAATTAGTCATGAAAGGACTTTAGAAAAATTTAAGGGGCCTCGATTCAATTAGATATAGTAGACCACAGACGAAGCCGGCCAAGTTTTGCTAGTGCCAATCTAGAATCGCAACTTGCGGAGTTGGTCGGTTTTCGGTTTTACACAATTGGGACAAATATAAATTAACATAGCGTATGCCATGAACAAGGGCACAAAGATGTACGGAAAACAACACACAACATGCTAGTGCCATATGGCATATGGCTAAATTATAGGATGCACGAGATGGAGATGCAAACCGGGGTGCGACACAAGGGAAGAGTAGGGGGTGCGAGGCCCCTAGAATCAATCTACAAAGCTCATATAAGATTTTCAGGTATCATGAGTAGACCTGTCAATGGACTGGATTTTGACCCGAATCCGATCCAAATCTAATCCGTTAAGTCAAATATGGATAGATTTTTTTTTTATCCAATGATCTGATAATGGTCCAAATCCCGAAACCCGTTTACTTAACAGATCGAATATGGATTTAAGCCAATGTGATAGGTTAAGAACCCGATCTGAAAAAAGTTTAACATAATATATTATACTAGTAAGAAACTCGTAAAATGCTCGGATGAACTTGATACACGCCACTTAGCACAAACGACATCACAGTCATCAAAAAAAAGTGTGCAATCTTGAGTGAGGGTGATGCACTCGTAGGGGTATGATTCACTTTTGTATGTGTGTGTGCGCGCGCGCGCGCGCGCGCGCGCGCGAGAGAGAGAGAGAGAGAGAGAGAGAGAGAGAGAGAGTAATTATTTTTCCATTTAACATCAAATGACTATAAAATGTCATTGAATTGGTATATATCATCTTAATAATAGGGTTTTGATATGATATATGAGAGAGAGAACCGCATTCACACACAAGAAAAAGATTTAGCTCTTCAATAGAGGTCCACATGTCACAATGCGGGAGAGAGGGCTCCATTTTAGTATTATACTAGTAAGAAACCCGGGCAATGCCCGAATGTGCTTGATGCACACCTTTTGGCAAAGAAGACATCGCAATTGTTCGAAGAAGTATGAAATATGAAGTGAGTGTGATTCACTTGTTAGAGAGAGATTAACATCAAATGACTATTAAATGTCATTGAATGAAAATTTATCATCTTTATGGTAGGTTTTTAAATGGATTTAAAAGATAACCACATTCACACACGGAAGAAAAATTCTAGCACTTTAAAAGATGTCCACAAGTCACAACACGGTAGAGAGGCTTCCATTTTAGTATAGATACTAGTAAGAAACCCGGGCAATGCCCGAATGTGATTGATGCATGCCATTTGGCAAAGACGATATCTGTTCGAAGAAGTATGAAATCTGAAGTGCGTGTGATTCACTTGTTAGAGAGAGAGACAGAGAGAGAGAGAGAGAGAGATTAATATCAAATGACCATTAAATGCTATTAAATAAAAATTTATCATCTTTATGGTAAGTTTTAAATGAATTTAAAAGAGAACCGTGTTCACACACAGAAGAAGAATTATAGCTCTTAAAAGACGTCCACGTGTCAGAACACGGGAGAGAGGCTTCCATTTTAGTATAGATACTAGTAAGAAACCCGGGCAATGCCCGGATGAACTTGATGCACACCACTTAGCAAAGACATCACAACCGTCCGAATAAGTGTGCAATCTTGAGAGATTACGATTCACTAATCCAAGTGTGATTCACTTGTTAGCGAGAGAAAAAGATATTACTAATAAATTTTCTAATTAACATCAATTGATCATTAAATACAATTGTATGGGGTATTTATCATCTTTATATTAGGTTCTTAATGGGATTTATGAGAGAACCGCATTCACACATGAGAGAAGGTTTCTGGTTCTTTAAAGTGGTCCACTTGTCATAAAACGGAAGAGAGGACTCCATTCTTGTCATCAATGTCCGGATGAGCATAATGCATGTCATTTGGCACAAATGACGTCACTTGTTAGAGAGAGATAGTTGTGGGTGCAAATTTTGGCATAAATCTACCACGGGACCCACGAGGACTACAGCGAGACCCACCGGCCCTGCCTGGTGGACCCACGAGGACTACAGCGGGACCCACCGGCCCTGCCTGGTGGGCCCACGAGGACTACAGCGGGACCCACCGGCCCTGCCTGGTGGACCCACGAGGACTACAGCGGGACCCACCGGCCCTGCCTGGTGGGCCCACGAGGACTACAGCGGGACCCACCGGCCCTGCCTGGTGGACCCACGAGGACTACAGCGGGACCCACCAGCCCTGCCTGGTGGGCCCACGAGGACTACAGCGGGACCCACCGGCCCTGCCTGGTGGACCCACGAGGACTACAACGGGACCCACCAGCCCTGCCTGGTGGACCCCCGAAGACAACCGCAGGGTCCACAACTTTACCTGGAGAATCCCCAGATACTACAGCGGAAACCGCCATTCGCCACCCGGAGTGCCTATAAATAGCAGAGCCTTCGAATGTAAAAAGGATCCAGATCCACAAAATCTGATTTCCACTCTGAGATCTGACTTTCAGAATCAGAGCTCTGGGATTTCACACTTCCGATCTACCATCTCCCTTTGATCTTCTTTCAGAAAGATCAGTGTTTACAGTGATACTCGGCCTGTCGAGATCACTTCAACATAAGTGTTAGTGAATTCGGGTTGCACCCTATAGCACGGAGACGTAGGCTTCGGCTGAACTCCGAGACCACTTCCCGTGTCAAACTCTCTCTGGTTGCATCTCTCTGTTTACAAATCAAAAGCTTCAACTTCGATCAACAGATCGACCAACGATCTTCGACATCAACTTCGACTCCAATTGACTGGTGCTGCGAGAGTCTTCGGGTCGGCACGAAGATTTTCCCCCACAGTTTGGCGCCGTCTGTGGGATCCGAGCGAGAAGCCGTGTCCTCTCTACTTCGACTACCAGATCAATAGCCAAACTTCCTCGCCCCCTCGGTTGATCAGACAACTGATCGGACATCGGCAATCTCGTTGTACCTTTCGCACTCTGAATGGCGAGAACCAAACATCAGGGTCAACCAGAAGGAAGTAACACTCAACATCAACCTCGTCCTGAGACTCGTTCAATGAGTCAAAGGCTCAACTTCGGGCAGCCCCTTGCTGTCCCCGAGATGGGGGTTCACTCAGGAAGCGGAAGATCAGTCGATCGACCGATCGCCCCTCATCCTCATCAATCAATTGGACAGACTGTCCCTGCTACTGCTGCAGATCCTCCATCGACTTACCAGATCTCTGCAATCGATTTCCAACTACTCCAATTGGCGAAGCAAAACGCCACCCTCACTGCTGAGAGGGATGCTCTGAAGAAGGCAGCTTCCGAAGCTGGAATTGCTATTCCGATCCCCTCCGCAAGTGAGAGGGTTGATCCTCCTCGACATTCAACTTACTCCGAACAACGGAGGTCAATGGGCACTGATGCTCTCGAGAGGATTCGACGCGACCCAACTCCCTCTGCTGCTCCTTGGAAGCAGAGTGTCTGGGATCGTCTTGAAGACGAGTCCTCCCAATCTTCATCTGGTCGTAACTGCGACAAAAGAGCACCATCGAAGCTCAACCTGCCAAGGAAGCACCAAATGAAAGGCGCTCCTTCAAAGAATAGAGTCTCCCCTTCCATTCCACTCCAACGTGGACTTGGATCGGACCTTCGACATCGACTTCGACCGGCAAACACTTCGATGCCAGAACAAGACCTTGCGATCTTACCTCTTGACCCACCTCTAGGTCGAGGACACGGTCGTAGGGATGGCTACTCTTCTGCCGGGCCACTTCATCGAAGCCTCTTCGAATCAGCATTTCCAAGAGGATGGAGAACTCCTACCCTCCCCAAATTCAACTGCGTCCGAGGAGATCCAAGCCTCCATATACTCGCCTTCAAGCAAGCTCTAACGCCATACGAAGAGGAAAACAACGTGCTCTGCCGCACCTTCGCGGGAAGTCTCGACGAGCCTTCACTCGACTGGTATCACAATCTCCGAGCTGGGTCCATTACCCAGTTCGGTGTTTTGGCTAACCTCTTTGTGCAGCATTACCAGCTCAACCTGAAACCCGAGAAGAAGCTCGATTCTCTATATCGACTAAGGATGGGTGCAGATGAGACTCTCCGCAGCTTCACGAGGAGGTTTCGCAACGAGCATGCTGCTCTCTCTGGAAGGCATCTGGATGATGAAGCCATCATGTTGGCTTTCCAGAACGCTCTCCGCTTCGATCTACACATCTACAACGACTTCATCCGCAATCCCCCTCCTTCTCTGGGAGCTATGTTCGATCGAATTCAGAGGGAGATTGAGGTGGAAGACGATCAAGTCGCTCGAAAAGGGCGAGAAACTAAGAGAAGGCCTGCTGAAAAAGAAGCACCTAAATATGCTGCAAAGGCTCACAACACTGAAGCAGCAGCCCCTCCGGCCAACAAAAGATCAAAGAATGATGGGCGTCGGTCTCCAACGAAGACCACTTTCACCGAGTGGAACATGCCAGTCGAGCAGATACTCGACCGTATTCAACACGACGAGTATCTTCGGAGGCCCAATCCTCTTCAACCGAATTCCAAATTCACAGCAGACAAAACAGTCTACTGTGAATTCCATCGAAGTCACGGCCATTCCACCGATCGGTGTTTTCGGCTGAAATTCCATCTTGAAGACTTGCTACGAGAAGGCCATCTTCAAGAATTCGTCAACAATGGGCACGATCAACGTCGAACCTCGGCCAAGGGGAAAGAAGTGTGTTGGATACATCAAATCTCATCCAACCGGCAACCAATTTCTGTGAATGCCAATGTCTTTGGCATTCATGGAACCCTGCACAATCAAGCTTTGACCGGGAAGGAAGTCGATCGGCAGGTTCGACGCATCTTCCATGTTCGATCTACTGCAAACAGAGAAGATACCTGGATCGAGAAGCCCATCGAAGGTCTGGCTTGGCCATCCATAGTCTTCAACGACACCGATCTTCAAGGAGTTCACACTCCACATCGAGACCCTCTGGTCTTGAAACTCATTATCGACGGCAGCACTGTCAACCGGATCCTCATCGACACCGGAAGCTCCATCGACATTATGTTCTCAGACTGTTTCAAACGTTTGGGACATAAGTATCAAAGCCTCGACGTCGTCCCGACTGTGATCACCGGCTTCAACGGTGAACAAAGCATCACAGTGGGCGAATCCAGATTTACCATCGACCTCAGCCGAGAGACTCGAGTCTCGGTAAGGTTTGCAATCGTCGAAGGAATGTCTAGCTATAACGCCATTCTTGGGCGACCATTCCTCCATCAGATCAATGCCATCTCCTCCTCTTACCATCAACTACTCAAATTTGCAACTGGAGAAGGCATCGTCTGCATTCGAGGCGATCAGCAAGCTGGAAGGTCTTGTGAAGCTGCTGCGGCAAAGACAGATCGAAAGATTAACATTGCTCCTCCAAAGCGGCCACGAGATGAAGCTGGTCCCTCTTCTAAATAGCAATCAAAGGAGATTCCGCTGACCAAACCTCCGCCAATCGAATGGGAAGCATCACCTTCAATTGAAGAAATCATCCCGATCAACATAAGTAGCGGAGATCTCCCTCGACAAACATTTATTGGTACCGGTCTTAGCGACGTAGAAGCGCAAGACATGGTATCCTTCCTCCAGTCCAATATCGACGTCTTCGCATGGTGCTTCGAAGACATGCCTGGGATCAATCCAGATGACGCTTGTCACCGACTTGCGATCAAAGAAGAGGTGAAGCCCGTCAAGCAAAAGCCTCGCACCATTCGACCAGAGCTGCAAGTTGCTGTTCAAGAAGAAATTACCAAGCTACTCGCAGCCGGATTCATCCGAGAAGTAGAGTATCCAACTTGGATCTCTAACATAGTGGCTGTTCCAAAGAAGAATGGGAAAGTCAGAGTCTGCATCGACTTTACCAATCTCAACAAGGCTTGCCCCAAAGATCCTTTTCCCATGCCAAGGATAGATAGACTCGTCGACGCTACTGCTGGCCACGAGCTGTTGTCTTTCATGGATGGGTATTCTGGATACAATCAAATTCCACTCCACGCTGATGATCAAGAGAAGACATGTTTTGTGACTAGCCGAGGCCTTTATTGCTACAATGTCATGCCATTCGGCCTCAAAAATGCTGGTTCCACCTATCAAAGGCTAGTCACCAAAATGTTCGAAGATCAGATCGGTCGCAACGTCGAAGTCTATGTCGATGATCTCCTCACCAAGAGTTCCGTTCGGAACAAACATCTATCTGATCTGGCTGAAACCTTCCAAGTCCTTCGAAAGTATCGAATGAAGCTCAATCCAGCCAAGTGCGCCTTCGGAGTTCAATCTGGCAAATTCCTGGGTCATCTTGTGACCAGGAGAGGTATTGAAGCCAATCCTGATCAAATTCGAGCCATCATCGATATGCCTTCACCTACAAATCGAAAAGAAGTTCAACGTCTCACTGGAAGGTTAGCAGCACTCAATCGATTCATTTCAAAATCTTCAGACAAATACAAGCCACTCTTCGACAAACTACGAAAGGCGGATACATCTGGCTGGAGTCCAATCTGTGAAGAGGCATTTCAAAGCATCAAGAAATATCTGGTGCAAGCTCCTATCCTGACTGCTCCACTTCCAAAAGAAGACTTGTGGCTCTACCTTGCCGTGACCGATCAAGCAATCAGCGCGGTCTTAGTCAGTAGAAGAGAAGGCATCGAACATCCAGTCTACTACATCAGCCACACTCTTCTTCCGGCTGAGACTCGCTACTCAAAAACTGAGAAGGTCATATTGGCCTTGCTCACTGCATCGCGTCGTCTTCAACCGTACTTCGTCTCCCACCAGATTACTGTCATTTCAGAACACTCACTCAAAGATATCATTGACAAAGCTGGTCGAGCTGGTCGAATGACCAAATGGGTAATCGAAATGAGTGCTCTGGGGATTCAATTCGAATCTCGCACTTCTATCAAAGGTCAAGCAATTGCTGATTTTCTAGCTGACTTTCCAGTTGAAGACCCCATCACTTGGGAAGAAGATGTCGACATGCGCTTGGAAGATGAGGATAAGCCTCCGATCAATCCTACAACGAAAATTGATCTAAGTCTTGAAGTTATTGCTGCAACTCCTCCTTGGAAGCTATATACTGATGGAGCATCAAGTTCGATCGGTTCGGGAACTGGGATAGTCTTAATATCCCCCGAACTTGATCATCTCCAGAAGGCCACTGTCCTTGGGTTTAATGCCACCAACAACGAAGCTGAATATGAAGCACTCATTTCCGGACTCGAAATGGCAGAATCTCTGGGGGTAGATCAAATCATCATATACAGCGACTCCCAATTGATCATAAGGCAAATCAATGGAGAGTACACAGCTCGAGAAGAAAGAATGCAACTCTACTTGGCCTTAGTACGACGTCTTCAACAACGTTTTACTAGCGCTGAATTCATTCAAATCCCCAGAGCAGAGAACCGAGAAGCAGATGCCTTAGCTAATGCTGCCTCAGTTCTTGGAGACTCACTCGGAGGAAGGCAAATACAGATCGATTATCAAGAAGTGCCCAAGACCATCCCCGATCAACAGATCCTTACTACTACAAAAGAATCTGGGGGTGGAAATCAACTTCAAGACTGGAGGCGACCAATTTTCGACTTCTTCAAGCATGGCAAAATGCCAGAAGATCCAAATCAAGCCCGAAGACTTCAGAGGAAACTCCCGTGCTACATTTTGCAAGGAGAAGATCTATACTTCAAATCTCACAGTGGGATGTTACTCAAGTGTCTTGGTCCTGAACAAGCACAAACAATCCTGATTGATATCCACTCTGGAGCTTGTGGAAATCATTCAGGAGGAAGATCTCTTGAAGCCAAAACGAAGCTACAAGGGTACTACTGGCCGACAATGGCAAAGGATGCTCAACAAGTCGTTCAAAGATGCGAGCCTTGCCAACGACACGCTCGAGCTATCCATCTCCCTGCAGATGAACTTCATCAACTATCAAGTCCTTGGCCTTTCCATCAATGGGGGTTAGATTTCTTGGGTCCTTTCCCTCCATCTCCAAGCAAGAAGAAATATCTACTGCTGGCTACTGATTACTTCACCAAATGGGTTGAAGTTGTGCCCCTCTTTCGAGAGACTGACGACGAAGTGATCAAATTCATTCGGCACAACATCTTCTCAAGATTTGGCACACCTCAAGTTCTTGTTGCTGACAATGGAGCTCAATTTGACTCAGACAAGTTCCGAGAGTTCTGTCTGAACAACGGTATCAAGTTATTCTATTCAACTCCAAGATATCCTCAATGCAATGGTCAAGCTGAAGCCTCAAACAGATCTATACTTGATATACTCAAGAAGAAACTCAACGACAAGAAGGGATTGTGGGAGCAAGTCCTACCTGAAGTTCTTTGGGGGTATCGCACAACTCCGAGAAGATCAACAGGGTTCTCACCCTTCCGTCTAACATATGGGTCAGAAGCAATACTCCCAACAGAAAATATATCTAGTACTTTGAAGACCAAAGCTGTTGAAGAAGGAGTCAATGAAGAACTTCGGATCAATGATCTAGACTTCTCTGAAGAACTACGAGATCTAGCATCACTTCGTGTGGCCAAATATCAACAGAAGATCAAAAGAGCCTATGACAAGAAAGTCCACAAGAGACAATTCCCAGTGGGTAGTTTAGTTCTCAGAGCAGTTTTCTACAATACCAAAGAACACAGCAGTGGAAAGCTTGCTCCCAACTGGGAAGGTCCATATATCATTGAGTCAGTTGGAGGCAAAGGTTCTTACAGACTGATTACACCAGAAGGAGATAGATTGCCTCGAGCTTGGAATTCTAGACACCTCAAGTTGTTCTATCCATAATGTAAATTCTGTGATGAATAAAGCTCTCTTTCAAATGTTCAAGTGTACAAGTGTTCTGATTTTCAATCCAAGTTCTGAAGCAATTACAAGTTATCCATATTCAAATTACCAGGTCTTTTAACAAGTTTAGGTGTTAGGGTTGCGACCCAACCCCTTACTAGCAAATGTTAAAAACTGACCATTTTCAAGTTACCAGGTCTTAACATGTTTGGGTGTTAGAGTTGCGACTCGACCCCTTACTAGCGAATGTTAAACTGACCTTCGAAATTCAATATCCAATTTCAATCAATTCGATATCGTCTAACAGGTTTGGGAGTTTGAGTTGCGACTCGACCCCTTACATTCAAATGTTATTCGAATTCAAATTCAATTTTCAAAGTTACAAAGTTTGGGTGATTGAGTAGCGACTCAACCCCTTACATTCAAGTATACGCGTATTCAATTTACATTCAAATGTATGAATACTCAATCATGTCAAATAGCATTCCAGAACTCAACATTCAAAGACATTCAACTCAAAAGAAGTGCAAGTTTCAAATACAAAAAAGATGTCTTCCATTATCATCGAAATATGTCAGATACAAGGAGCTGTTACATTTCAAAAATTTACAAGTACAACAACAAAGAAGAAGAAAAGTCTCAGGGCTTGGCCACACTCTTCGCATGCGACTTCTCCCCTTCAGATCCAGGACGAGCTTTACTCGCCACTGATGCCTTGGAAGATCGGACGCTAGCTACATGAGTCCTGAGCGCTTCTGCCGCCTTCTCTGCTGTCTCCTTGTAAACCTTGCACTCAGACAACGCGTGCTCCAGTGCCTTCTTCGAAGTCTCTTCTCTGGCAGCAAAGGCAGCGTGCTGGGTAGCAAGTTGTTGCTTCAGCTCTTGGATCTCGATGGTACGGCCACAGGACACATCCTCAACCTTTGAGAGTCGAGTCTTCAAAGATTCGAGTTCGTGACTCTGTGCCTCACATCGATCCTTCAGCCCTTTGATCTCCAGCTTTCCCTCCCGAAGTTCCTTAATCTTGGTTTTGAGAGAAGCTTTCTTCGAAGTCAGGAGATCTCTTAGCTCATCTCTCTCCGCGGTCAACTGATTTATTTCAGCCACAGCTTCTTTTGCTCCCGCCCTCAAAGAGAGTTTGGTTGCAACATTCATAAGTGCTGAGTTCTGCAAAAGAACAAAAGAGTTGAATTATTCTGAAGAAAGATAAGATTCAAATGATCGATCAAGCAGATGCACCTACCAACAGGTTAATTCTATCAAAAGCTTCATCCAAAGTGGCACTCGGAAGGTTGATGAGTTTTCTGATCGCAGCAGTGGGGCGGTTGATATCAACGTCACCCAAGTTTTTTATTGTCGGAGTCAATCCAGCAGGCGTACCTGCAATCAAAGGGAATCAAAGTGTTAGATTATTTTCGAACTTCAGAAACAAGACATTCAAAGCAAGTTAAGTTCAATTACCTGATGTTTCGACCTTCGGCTCTTTGCCTTTCCGACGATCAGAGCCACTCTTAGGAGTCGATTTCTCCTGAGTCGGGGTTGGCGCTGGTTGAGGTTGAGGAGCCCCATCCCCCACTCGACTTCCCCTCTCCAAATTAGCAGGGGGGGAAGTATTCCTGGGAGGTGAGGCTCTCTCTTCTTGCGACCCGCCTGGCTGGATAAGCCCGGCCAGCATGGCCTCCACCTCGTTGAGCAGAGAGTGAGAGGGGGGAGGGGGTTGCTCAACCTCTACACCCCCACTCGTCGTTGCTCCTTCGAGACGGAGTACTTCTGGTGCAATTTGATCGAGGGGGGTGGGGTTGCTTCCAACCCCACCACTTTTCGACACCTTTATTTTGAAACGCAATGGCCTTTTCAACTCTTCAAATTTGTAGGTGGGAACCACCTTTTTGCCGTCGCCCTCTGTGTCGAGAATTTCCTCCATCTGACGGGCTTTAACCTCGTCAATGGGAATAGGGATCGAATCCTCCCCCGTTGCACCACCAGTGGGGGTGGGAGGAATTTCTTCCTCACCACCCCCATTCTCATCATCCCCACTGGAGGGGGTAGAAGACGGATCGTCCTCGCTGTCCCCGTCCTCATCTTCGCCACTGCCACTGTTGTCGTGGCTGGCATTCTCAGTTTCTTCTTCTTCTTCATTCTTCTTTTCTTCTTCTTCATCTTCTTTCTTCTTGTCTTGGTCTTCATCTTCCTTAGGCTTGACGAGAGTTTTTCGCTTCTTCTTCACTGGGCCTCTTTGGAGCACCAGTTTCTCGTCCATGGTAGGTAACCGGCGCCTCACATTGTAGATTTTCTTCTCGGCCCGAACCTTCCGGATGACCTTGCCTGACTGAGGGTCTTCCTCGTAGTCAGAGTATAGGACCTCGTTGTCCTCGTACCTGTCCTTTGACCTGTGGAGGAGATTGGCCTTGCCATATCTCACAGGACAGTTAGAAAACTGTTTCCACGACCTGGTTCCACAGGTTAGTTCGAGGAACAAGTTATCTATGGCTCCCGCCCTCTCAGAATTCCAGGCGAAGATGCCTCCAGCGCTGTACATTTTCACCGCCTCGTGCACGCTGTCTCGGGGGGTGTCGGGCACTGACATGGACGTCCAGGCGCCAGATACAGAAATTGGCCAGTCAGTATACAACTTGTCCGAAGGGACCGTATCGGTGAGCGGCCGCAGGGGAGATACTCCAGTCAAATTATAGAAAGGGCTGTCCTTCCTGTAATTCCATCGATAATGAAAAAAGAAGTATCCGAGCTCAATCCTGGCAGGTTCACCTTCCGGGATGCTGGAGTAACAGGCCCTCAAGTCCTCTTGAAAATCTGATTCCACCCGGCAGAACGCATAGATGATTCGCCAGGCATTCCCTGTGACTTGCCCCGGGCAAAGGCCAGATGTATTCAGTAGTCTTGCAGCGAAGGGTGGCAGAGGCAGACGTAGGCCGCAGTTCATTTGGCCGATGGTCACGATGGTTCCCATGACCTTCTCGTTGCTGGCAAAATTGGTGAAGACGGTCTTCTTGTCGATGCCGAAAGCCGTCTGGATGCTAGGGAGTGAAGGCGGCGCTCCCTTCCCTTCAGTGAAGTAAGAGAGAAGTGCTTGCCACTTCTTCCTCTTTGTATCTGTGAACTCACCACCCACATTGTACATGTACTCCGTCTCGTCTGTCAGGGGCATAAGAGGACCCAGAACAAACTTCACTTTGGGGATGAATTCTGGCCTTGATGGCGCTGAGGCAAAACCTACCCCTTGGTGCCTCTTGCCCAGTTGGCCAAGTTCAGCTAGAGCAGCCTTGCCTTTGCCGCGGCCCCTCGGAGGAGATTGAACCTCGACAATTTCCTTCCCCTTTCTCTTCGAGGGAGCTGTACCAGACTTCTTCGAGCTGCCAGATGAAGCCATTTGACCGATCGAACGAGAACAAGAACAAGAGCAGAAATCAAGAGAGCAAGAGTCTGGACTTCGAAAAATTTTGGAAGCGTGAGGCAAAATGACAGCCGGTGAAAGCTTTTGTACCCAGGGTAAAACAGGTGCGCAAATCGAGAAGACACGTGTCTTCACCATATCAAATCGCGTGTTTTTGTAGGTACACGTGGCATCCATCCGTAGCAAGCGCAAAACCAGGCGAACAGTCGCGACCAGGCGAAACGTCGGACCTACCGGTCCGCATGAACCAACGGTCTAATCAAGCCACCGGTCTAGGTAAACCGGACCGCCGGTTCAAAGCAACCATCAAGCCAACCAAGGATTCAAAACAAGAAGAATAAAGCTCCATCAATGTTCAAAACTCTGCCAAAATATCGAAGAACAAAGCAGCAAACTTCCTCTGAAGGGCAGGTTCGAAACTTTACCTTGACCGGATATTTTTCACCGATCGGACAAACATGTCCGATCGGCGAAAGTTATCTGATCGGTCAAATTTCTACTGGATCTGGCAAAAAACCAAGGTTTTTTGCCGATCACTCGAACCTTGACCGGATATTTTTCACCGATCGGACAAACATGTCCGATCGGCGAAAGTTCTCTGATCGGTCAAATTTCTACTGGATCTGGCAAAAAACCAAGGTTTTTTGCCGATCACTCGAACCTTGACCGGATATTTTTCACCGATCGGACAAACATGTCCGATCGGCGAAAGTTATCTGATCGGTCAAATTTCTACTAGATCTAGCAAAAAACCAAGGTTTTTTGCCGATCACTCGAACCTTGACCGGATATTTTTCACCGATCGGACAAACATGTCCGATCGGCGAAAGTTATCTGATCGGTCAAATTTCTACTGGATCTGGCAAAAAACCAAGGTTTTTTGCCGATCACTCGAACCTTGACCGGATATTTTTCACCGATCGGACAAACATGTCCGATCGGCGAAAGTTCTCTGATCGGTCAAATTTCTACTGGATCTGGCAAAAAACCAAGGTTTTTTGCCGATCACTCGAACCTTGACCGGATATTTTTCACCGATCGGACAAACATGTCCGATCGGCGAAAGTTATCTGATCGGTCAAATTTCTACTAGATCTAGCAAAAAACCAAGGTTTTTTGCCGATCACTCGAACCTTGACCGGATATTTTTCACCGATCGGACAAACATGTCCGATCGGCGAAAGTTATCTGATCGGTCAAATTTCTACTGGATCTGGCAAAAAACCAAGGTTTTTTGCCGATCACTCGAACCTTGACCGGATATTTTTCACCGATCGGACAAACATGTCCGATCGGCGAAAGTTATCTGATCGGTCAAATTTCTACTAGATCTAGCAAAAAACCAAGGTTTTTTGCCGATCACTCGAACCTTGACCGGATATTTTTCACCGATCGGACAAACATGTCCGATCGGCGAAAGTTATCTGATCGGTCAAATTTCTACTGGATCTGGCAAAAAACCAAGGTTTTTTGCCGATCACTCGAACCTTGACCGGATATTTTTCACCGATCGGACAAACATGTCCGATCGGCGAAAGTTATCTGATCGGTCAAATTTCTACTGGATCTGGCAAAAAACCAAGGTTTTTTGCCGATCACTCGAACCTTGACCGGATATTTTTCACCGATCGGACAAACATGTCCGATCGGCGAAAGTTATCTGATCGGTCAAATTTCTACTGGATCTGGCAAAAAACCAAGGTTTTTTGCCGATCACTCGAAAGTTATCTGATCGGCGAAAGTTATCTGATCGGCGAAAGTTATCTGATCGGTCAAATTTCTACTAGATCTAGCAAAAAACCAAGGTTTTTTGCCGATCACTCGAACCTTGACCGGATATTTTTCACCGATCGGACAAACATGTCCGATCGGCGAAAGTTATCTGATCGGTCAAATTTCTACTGGATCTGGCAAAAAACCAAGGTTTTTTGCCGATCACTCGAACCTTGACCGGATATTTTTCACCGATCGGACAAACATGTCCGATCGGCGAAAGTTATCTGATCGGTCAAATTTCTACTGGATCTGGCAAAAAACCAAGGTTTTTTTGCCGATCACTCGAACCTTGACCGGATATTTTTCACCGATCGGACAAACATGTCCGATCGGCGAAAGTTATCTGATCGGTCAAATTTCTACTGGATCTGGCAAAAAACCAAGGTTTTTTGCCGATCACTCGAACCTTGACCGGATATTTTTCACCGATCGGACAAACATGTCCGATCGGCGAAAGTTATCTGATCGGTCAAATTTCTACTGGATCTGGCAAAAAACCAAGGTTTTTTGCCGATCACTCGAACCTTGACCGGATATTTTTCACCGATCGGACAAACATGTCCGATCGGCGAAAGTTATTTGATCGGTCAAATTTACTACTGGATCGGTCAAAACACTCTGTTTTTTGACCGATCACTCGATTCTTGACCGGTTGAATTTTGTCCGATCGGTCAAAATTTGACCGATCGGTCAAAAGTGACCGATCGGTCAAAATTTAACCGATCGGCCAAATTTCAGCTGATCGGTCAAAAATACTACTGGATCGGTCAAAAAACTCTGTTTTTTGACCGATCACTCGATTCTTGACCGGTTGAATTTTGCCCGATCGGTCAAAATTTGACCGATCGGTCAAAAGTGACCGATCGGTCAAAATCTAACCGATCGGCCAAATTTCAGCTGATCGGTCAAAAATACTACTGGATCGGTCAAAAAACTCTGTTTTTTGACCGATCACTCGATTCTTGACCGGTTGAATTTTGCCCGATCGGTCAAAATTTGCCCGATCGGTCAAAATTTGACCGATCGGTCAAAAGTGACCGATCGGTCAAAATCTAACCGATCGGCCAAATTTCAGCTGATCGGTCAAAAATACTACTGGATCGGTCAAAAAACTCTGTTTTTTGACCGATCACTCGATTCTTGACCGGTTGAATTTTGCCCGATCGGTCAAAATTTGACCGATCGGTCAAAAGTGACCGATCGGTCAAAATTTAACCGATCGGCCAAATTTCAGCTGATCGGTCAAAAATACTACTGGATCGGTCAAAAAACCCTGTTTTTTGACCGATCACCCGATTCTTGACCGGTTGAATTTTGACCGATCGGTCAAAATTTGACCGATCGGTCAAAATTTGACCGATCGGTCCAAATTGACCGATCAGTCACTTTTTTCTCTAACATGCGGCAAGTTTCTTCGTGTCCGTTTTTCTAAACAGGAAGTTGTTATTTTTTGCACCAAGTCCAAGCCAGCTAGAATGCACTCTAGCTAACTTGGAGGGGGTAACTGTGGGTGCAAATTTTGGCATAAATCTACCACGGGACCCACGAGGACTACAGCGGGACCCACCGGCCCTGCCTGGTGGACCCACGAGGACTACAGCGGGACCCACCGGCCCTGCCTGGTGGGCCCACGAGGACTACAGCGGGACCCACCGGCCCTGCCTGGTGGACCCACGAGGACTACAGCGGGACCCACCGGCCCTGCCTGGTGGGCCCACGAGGACTACAGCGGGACCCACCGGCCCTGCCTGGTGGACCCACGAGGACTACAGCGGGACCCACCAGCCCTGCCTGGTGGGCCCACGAGGACTACAGCGGGACCCACCGGCCCTGCCTGGTGGACCCACGAGGACTACAACGGGACCCACCAGCCCTGCCTGGTGGACCCCCGAAGACAACCGCAGGGTCCACAACTTTACCTGGAGAATCCCCAGATACTACAGCGGAAACCGCCATTCGCCACCCGGAGTGCCTATAAATAGCAGAGCCTTCGAATGTAAAAAGGATCCAGATCCACAAAATCTGATTTCCACTCTGAGATCTGACTTTCAGAATCAGAGCTCTGGGATTTCACACTTCCGATCTACCATCTCCCTTTGATCTTCTTTCAGAAAGATCAGTGTTTACAGTGATACTCGGCCTGTCGAGATCACTTCAACATAAGTGTTAGTGAATTCGGGTTGCACCCTATAGCACGGAGACGTAGGCTTCGGCTGAACTCCGAGACCACTTCCCGTGTCAAACTCTCTCTGGTTGCATCTCTCTGTTTACAAATCAAAAGCTTCAACTTCGATCAACAGATCGACCAACGATCTTCGACATCAACTTCGACTCCAATTGACTGGTGCTGCGAGAGTCTTCGGGTCGGCACGAAGATTTTCCCCCACAATAGTAACATTAAATCTTTTTGAATGAGTATTTATCATCTTTATGGTAGGTTTTAATAGGATTTAAAAGAGAGCCGCGTTCACACATAGAAGAAGGATTCTAGTTCTTTAAAAGACGTCCACGTGTCACAACACGGGAGAGAGGCTTCCGTTTTAGTATATAGTATAGATATAGACTAGTAAGAAATCCAGGCAATGCCCAGATGAACTTGATACAACCACTTGGCACAGACGGCATCACAGTCGTCCAAAAAAATTTGCAACTTGAGTGAGTCTGATTTCATCAGATTCACTTGTTAGAGAAAGATATAGTACTAATGATTTTCTTAATTAGCATCAAATGATCGACCATTAAATGCTATCGAATGGGTATTTATCATCTTTATAATAGGTTTTTAATAGAATTTATATATAATATTAATAATTTTTTTAATTAATATAAAATGATCATTAACTGTCATTGAATGGGTATAGGTTTTTAATGGGATTTATGAGAAAGAGCCGTGTTCACACACGGGAGATGGATTATAGCTCTTCAAAAGATGTCTATGTGTCACAACGCGGGAGAGAGGACTCTATTTTAGTTTTATACTAGTAAGAAACCCGGGTAATGCCCAAATGTGCTTGATACACGCTAATTCGCAAAGACGACATCACAACTGTTAGAAGAAGTGTGAAATCTAAAGTGAGTGTGATTCACTTGTTAGAGAGAGAGAGAGAGAGATATTAACATTAGATGACCATTAAATGCCATTGAAAGAAACTTTATTATCTTTATGATAGGTTTTTAAGTGGATTTAAAAGAGAGTCGTGTTCACACACGAAAGAAGAATTCTAATTCTTTAGAAGACGTCCACGTGTCACAATAGGGAGAGAAACTTCCATTTTAGTATATACTAGTAAGAAATCCAAACAATGCCCGAATGTGTTTGGTGCACACCATTTGGCAAAGACGACATTGCAATTGTTCGTAGAAGTGTGAAATCTGAAGTGAGGGTGATTCATTTGTTAGAGAGAGAGATATTAACATCAAATGACCATTAAATGTCACTGAATGAAAATTTATCATCTTTATAGTAGGTTTTTAAATGGATTTAAAAGAGAGCCGTGTTCACACACGGAAGAAGAATTCTAGCTCTTTAAAAGACGTCAACGTGTTACAACACGGGAGAGAGGCTTCCATTTTAGTATAGATATATAGACTAGTAAGAAACCCGGGCAATGCCTGGATGAACTTGTTGCATGCCATTTGGCACAGACAACATTGCAACTGCTCGAAGAAGTGTGAAATCTGAAGTGAGTGTGATTCACTTGTTAGAGAGAGAGAGAGAGAGAAAGAGAGAGAGAGAGAGAGAGAGAGAGAGAGAGAGAGAGAGAGAGAAACATCAAATGATCATTAAAAGTGAATGAGTATTTATCATCTTTATGATAAGTTTTTAATATGATTCAAAAGTGAGCCGCATTCACACACTGAAGAAGGATTTCGGCTCTTTAAAAGACGTTCACATGTCACAACAAGAGAGAGGCTTCCATTTTAGTATTATACTAGTAAAAAAACTCAGGCAATGTCCGCATGAGCTTGATGCACGCCATTTGGCACAGACGACATCATAATTCTTCAAAGAAGTGAGAAAAATGAAGTGAGTATGATTCACTTGTTAGATAGAGAGATTAACATCAAATGACCAATAAATGCCATTGAATGAATATTTATCATTTTTATGGTAGGTTTTAAATAGGATTTAAAAGTAAGCGAAAGAAGGATTCATGCTCTTTAAAAGGCATCCACGTGTCGGGAGAGAGGCTTTTATTTTAGTAATATACTATTAGACTATTAGATACTATTAGACTAGTAAGAAACCCGGGCAATGCCCAGATGAACTTGATGCACGCCACTTGACACAGAGGACATCACAATCGTCCAAAGACGTGCACAATCTGGAGTGAGTGTGATTCACTCTTCAGCTAGGATTTCACTTGTTAGAATTAGATTGTACTAATGATTTTCCTAATTAACATCAAATACCATTAAATGTCATTGGATGGGTATTTATCATCTCCTACAAAACAAAAAGGTATTTGTCATTTTTATTGTAGATTTTTAATAGGATTTATATGAAAAGGCCGTGTTCACACACGGGAGAAAGCATTTTGGCTCTTCAAAAAAGGTCCACGTGTCATAACACGGGAGAGAGGATACCATTTTACTATTAGATTTTATCCATTGTTAGGTTAGATTGCTTTAGATCTAAGGCTCTAAGGGTCAATATAAATTACACGGACCCCTATCCCCACCCCCACCCCCCCCTCCTAAAGCTTCGATTTCCTTGCACAAACACCCCCTTAAACATGAGGGGGTGAAAGTGATAATTGATCAAACTACCGAGGGTCTATGTGTAATTTTCCGTTAGCACCGTCTCACCATTCTTCATGCGCACTTTTCTTGTCAGGGACGAGTAGCTCCTCACATTCCTCTGCTATGTATGAGAAACACCTAAGATTTGTCTACGATTGCGAGCTGATTCTCCTCAAAGAAGTGGAAGAGGATCTCAGTGAAATGGTGAGGAGTAAGTGCCAACTAGGTGAGTTGGTAAAGTCTCGAGGGGTTGGTATTCGAGAGCTGGGATCGATCCCCGCTTGCAAAAAATTAATAACTGGTAGAGGGTGGCCTTAACCCTCCCTCGGATGAGACGATGAGGGATTCTAAAAAAAAAAGGTGAGGAGTATTTTCGCAAATTCGATCGAAAAAGCTGCAGTTCCCGACCCATTGACGATGGTCGGAGATTATTTCACTAATTAGGACTTGAGGGAGCAGGCAACATGTAGGATGGGAGAGCCACACCTGGATGTAGGGGTGGCAAAGGGTCGGGTCGGGTCGGGTCGGGTTCAGGTCGGGTTGAGACATAGGCATAAGGGCAAAACACCCAACCCGAACCCGACCCGTTTAATAAAGGGTCAAAAACTTAAACCCAAACCCGACCAACCTAATAAAAGGGTTGACCCGACCTGACCGACCCGTGTAACCTGTTTACTAAACGAGTCGGGTCGGGTTGGCTCGGGTTGGGTCAACAGAACCCGTGTAAACCTGCCGGGTTGGGTCAATACAAGTCGGATTGGGCCGGGTTTGATCGCGTTGGGTCGGGTTGGCTCGGGTCGGGTTGACACGACCCATTGGTAAACGGATCAATCGGGTTATAATTACAAACCCGAACCCGACCCATTAAATAAATGGGTCAATCGGGTCGACCCGTTTATGACCTGAACCCGTTTAGGCCAAACCCAAACCCGCTAACTTCTAGTCGGGTTCGGGTCGGGTCAAGGATTGCCACCCCTACCTGGATGTATACCGTATGGTCTTAAAGTGCTCGGTCGGTTGATCCTAATCTCAACAAATCTGGAAACTGTTTTCGATTCGTTTGCCTAACATAAAACAGAAAGGAAATACAAAAGAGAGGAGAGAAACATATCAACACTTCCCTCAAATTTAGTATGAGGTACCACATGGAGTCTGCAGGAGAATCGAAAGCAAAAAAATTGATAGGATGAGCCGAGTCCACGAGCCAACCAGGGCACCAATTCTCCAAGACAATTGGAATAACCGCCAATGGAGAGGGCCGGTGGTGGTGGAAACCAACGCGGAGGAGACATACAGTGATGGAAGCTAGCAATGGAAAAGGACAGTACTGCTCTCTCTCTCTCTCTCTCTCTCTCTCTCTCTCTCTCTCTCTCTCTCTCTCTCTCTCTCTCTCTCTCTCTCTCTCTCTCTCTCTCTCTCTCTCTCTCTCTGTGTGTGTGTATGTGTGTGTGTGCACGCGCGCGTGCGGGGATTGTGATTGGCTCTAGAACATTCTCTTGACGTCCGATATTCTCTCTACAATATTTACTCTCATAACATTATTCTCTGAAAAAAACTCTAACCTCCAATGGAGAAGGCCGGTGGTGGTGGAAACCAACGCAGAGGAGACATACGGTGATGGAAGCTAGCAATGGAAAAGGACAAAGTACTGATCTCTCTCTCTCTCTCTCTCTCTCTCTCTCTCTCTCTCTCTCCTTCCTGTGTGTCGATTGGGATTGGCTCTAGTAGAGAACATTCTCTCTTGACATCCGATATTTTCTCTACAATATTTACTCTCATAACGTTTTTCTATAAAAAATTCTCTATAACATATATTCTTTCTATAACATAATCTCTATGATATTCTCTCGCTATCTCACTACAACATTCTTCCCATTAATATTATCTTTGTGTCTCGCTATCTCACTACAACATTCGTCCCATTAATATTATCTTTATTCACAATATGTCCTCTTTAGAATATCTCTATAACATTCGCACTTTACCCTCTTAAAAAATATTTTTTCTTCACAATAGTTCTCTCTGTAACATATATTCTCTCTACAAAATTTTCTTTTGTCCGATATATGTTTTCTTGTTTCTTTCTTTTGACTAAATCTTTGATCATTTTGCTATTTACAGCTGAAATAGCGGGAGATCGTCGTCTAGTCATACCGGCCATTTGTTATTTGATCTTGACAAAATCCAAAGTGATTTGGTTCAATCAGACCCAAGCTAACCTGACTCGACCTGACATGCCCATACCCAGACCTATTGCAACCAAACCTAATGAGAACCAACCATAATGTAGTGGACCCATTCCCAATTGACAGGTAAACTCCACACCCGTCACGCAAAGATCCACTTATGCTTCGAGGGATGGATCAGAGCGGGTTTAAACCCATCTGTGGAGAAACAAAACCGCCAATTGCCAACAAGGGAGACCTACCCTGTTGGTTATGCAGTTTAAGCTCATGCAACGAGGAAGCAGCGAACATCCACCCGTAGATTGCATGAATCTCCGCGGCCCAATTTATAGACCAAAGAGCTGAAATGAAACAGCATTCTCATATATTTTCGAGGTAACTCATTGTAGATTTCAAGCAATACAGTGAGAATTGTGAAAATAACCAACAAAAGGAACTAATCTAATTATTAAATTGCTAAAAAAATCAAGATTCATACCTCTATTTTTCCTTAAATTACCCTACACTGTGAAGCAATTAAACTAATTCCCCACCGATAAAAAAAAAAAAAAAGGAAAACTGTTCGGCCACCAAAGCCAATAGCCGCAACACGATAAATACTACGGACACGATGAGCCACCGTATAAATACAAGCATGCCAGACCCCACCGTATTCTGTATAGGATCTCAGAAAGAATGAACCAATTAGTTACTGTGACTTCAATAAAATATAATTCGGATATCGTTACCTATGGAGGAAGAAAGAATGGCGGGATCCGATCCGTGATCCAGCTTCGCGGGCTCACCACCCCTGATCTCGTTATTCGCGTGCTGTGTTATTTTCTTATGTATGTACATTCTTCTGGACCTCATACAGCAAAGTCCTGAATGCTGCTCTCCAAGTGTCGCTCTCGGACCCGCTGTTGAGTACTATGTGCATCATCCTTAGTTCCTCCGAACTCGCCCTCTCGAACAGTCCCCCAAGCACGGCTTGGACCTCTTCGACTGATGGATTTTTTATTGCATCTGATTTATCCTTCTTCAACTTGGTTAAATCGACACCAAACACTTTGTTCGGCTTGGTTAAATCGACACCAAACACTATGTTCGGCGATCCTTCTTCGGCAGGTGTGTTCGTCACCTCCGTCCCTTCAGATATCAACCGTGCGATTGGATTGGACGTCCAGTACTCTGAGCAACGATAGTATGGATCGAGGGACTCAATGACCTGTTTCAACTCAAGTTAGTATTTAGAAATATCGTATGTAATTGAGAGCCATATGCTACAGTCAAGACTTCAAGATATAACTGATTGTGAAATTAGCACGAGTGCATCGAGCATTAGGAGTGAATTGCATTTTTTTTCTATTAAATATACACTGGTGATTCCCTAAATAAATTTCTGATGGATTCACAGGCAAATGTGAAGTCATACGTTAAAAAATTGGAATTTTACATATATACCCCTGACAAAGTTCGATATGGCAGAAAAACCCCTATGTTTTACAAAATTCTTGGGGCACCCTTCACATATCTTGATTTTTACAAAAGAATCCACTCAGCTAAAATGATAAAAAAAAAAAAAAGCTATGTGAGTTCTTTTATAAAAATCAAGATATGTGTAGGGTGGCCAGATAATTTAGTAATCATAGGGATTTTTCTGTAAACCTTGTGAAGGGTATATATGCAAAAAATCCTTAAAGGTTATAGAGTTGAGCATCATGACCTATACAACCAGCTAAGAAAACAAAAAACCCAGAATTATTCTTTTTTCCTTTTTTCTTTTTGCTGAAATGTTACCTGGTTTAGACAAAGGGAAGCAGAAGTACCTGAATGATTGACGGGGATAAAAATCCAAACATTTCAAGCCCGTCAATACTCCCGCGAGGTTGCAGTGGGGGGAGTTCTTGATTCCCCAGGCTACTTTGTCTTATGATCTCTTGGTTCAGTCTCTTCCGCACCATATCCCAACATTGCATGGCTGAAGAATGCATGAAGGTCTCCTCAGGGTTCTCTTCTACTGTAACCTAAGATCCCACACAAGATCATAATATAAGGATCTAGAACATCAACACATAATAAATGGGAATTTGGTGCTTCGAATAGAAAAATCAGAAATCAAAGAAGTACAATCTAACAAATCAGGTCTCAAATGGTAGGACATTTAGCTTTCTGAGCCTTTCAAGTTGCGATTAGATTCATTGAACTCAGATGTTAAAGCTTTTAAATTGTTGATATTGTGAGAACAAAATGCAATAAATCTATAAATGGCCTTACAAGCATTAATGCCACATTAGTGGATTAGTATGTGTCTTTTTCATGCAAAATATTCACAGAATAAGCATAAGAACACTTCAGCTCAAGTTCAAACAATGGTCGAAGAAGGCTACCATCATCTCAAGGGGGTGGAATCAAGGTGCACAACTTTAAAAAAAAAAAAGGACATATCATCAAAGCCTTGTCGCATCAATTTGAGATTGATTTTAGGAATCTTTTGTTATCGGTGATTCCTGTTAGGGCTATCTTCGATGTCACTATAAGTTTTTTCATATCCTTTCTCACAAGTTCCATTTAAGTTATTTTATGTATTGCCTTCCTCTTTCTTGACCCCCTTGCACAAAGATAAAAGCCCCTCACCTTACCAGCCAAGTCAGCTCCTTTTTGCATGCCAATGACATTTTATCCGGTTCTCCATCTTTGTCCTCAATTGGTGTGATTCATATGTTTCATCTAATGTGCTTTCCCCACCATATCCATCGTAATGCTAGCATACATCCACCTCGACATCTTCGTCTTTTTCTTGCTCATCTTGTGTGCTTGAACCCTCTTTATCACACAACAATTTGAATCATACAACATTGTGGACCTTACTAATGTCTTGGAAAAAAATCATGTTGTACTTTTAACCATGTATTTAGTATTTGTGTTGACTATAATAGTATCGCGTACAGTTATAATACCCATGAACTCCTTTTATTGTGATTTACATCAAAATGGGAAGATCAAATGCACAAACTGACAAACTACAAAGGAGGATGCTTTTAATACATGTTAGTTCTTTTATCAATATTTAAAGTGTAAAATCCACGAAAGCACCAACAAAGTTATTAATGAGATTACCAATAGAAGTTTATCAACATAATAAACATTAACATTTTATATAATAGAAATCTCACCTTGAACAGAGGCCCAATAAGTCCAGCATCTAGAACTTCAGAAATGTAGTCACAAGTTTTGGTTGGATCGAGCACACTATGAAACCTGACACGGCTTCTGAATCCTGCAACCCATTACATTCAAGACATTAACAAGCTTAGGTTATCTCTCATCCAGAAAATTGAATCTCCAGAAAACAACATGCACTCCAATGTACCTTTTGGAAAAATGGCTTTACTACTGCACCATTGCTTGCCAATCATTAGGGTTCCAAAGTGAAGAGGCTCAATACAGTACCGTGATTTCCTGTAGTCCTTTCCAATTCCAGGATCAGATAGACATGGCTGAAGGTTCTGAAACTCAACACCAAACAGCATTGTACTAAATTTACGGGCATGTTCAGCATCTTTAGAACATGAAGCTTCACAGGAGTTTATTTTAGGAAAACCACTGGGGAGAGCCAACTCAAAATGGTGATAGAGGGAAACCAAGGATCCACACTCAGGACTTGATCTCACTAGATTCTTGGTTATCTTTGGTGGCTCACACTCCTGGGTTTCACAAATCCCATGACTATTGGCACCCACAACCAAGAAATCCGAGGAACATGCCTGTTTTAATTTTCCATAATTCCAGAAATGCTCTTCCTTAATTACAGGTATGTCTGTATCAATATCGCCCATGCTATCTAGTCCTCCTAGGACTGTAGCTTCAGATTCTGTAGATGGTGGACCTATGTTCAGATCCCACCCTCTGCCTCCCTCCTCACACACACTCCCTAAAATTTCTGTTACCGATGATGATCTCTTGCACCTAACTTCATGATGCGTCAAATCCACCACATCTGGCTCTTTTTGCCAACTTGTTAAAATACCTTCTAAAGCATTGAAATGGTCAGACTTAACTGACTCGTTCATATCAGGGATCTCTTCATTTTCTTCACAACAGGAAGGGTTCTTGCTCTTCTTTGGTTGAAGATGAATGGAATCCAACATCTGACTTCCATCACCCCAATCTGGAACATAATTATCTCTAATGTTTATATCAATCAATTGTTTCTGAAATACACATGTGTCTTCCTCATAGGAGTCCTTGGATGGCTTAGAGCCCTCTGTGTTCTCCAATGGTGCAACATTTGGAGGTAAAACCAGTCCGAGGTGCTCCAAACCCCACCGTTGCACTGCACTTAAATCCCCTTCTAGGGCTTCCACAAGGACATTGAGTTCATCCATGCTATAACGAAAAAGGAAAAATCTACTGCTGGGTTCGCATGAGCAGAGTAGTTTTGAATGGGCTAAGCACGCAAAACGATTCGGCGAGCACTCGCAACCGGCAGCAGATAAGTGCAGATCATAAAAGCATGAGAAGCATTCCCTCTCTTTTGACAAATCGAAGTTCCTCTCCATCTTCCTTGTCTGTGAAGGACTGCATATACATTCCCTTCTTTTCTTTTCCATTGCAACTCTTGTCTAAAAATTATAAGGAAACAAGTGATCAACAAACATTACCAGTTCATGCAGAGTAAGGAACTTATTTAAATTATAATTTACCTTGATTGCCGTGGTAAGTACTCCCTTTCTGCAAAGGCTTTGCCATCTTAAGTTATCCGGACTGTTCCTCCCTGAAAACGACAACTCCCAGAGAGCTCTGACAGCTTCCAGTGCAGCACCTAGTAGTAACTTGTCATGGGAGACAGATGTCTTGCGGCATTGTTCGCTGTAAAGTTCGACAGCACACTGCCCATGTGGCAACCAGTCTACAGGAGCAACGTTCACAGCCTCTGCACAATTGAAGCCGCAGTTGAAACCAGAATGATATGCTCTCGGGAAAGTGAGGACAAACTCCCCACACTTTTGAATGGCTCGATAAACAGGAACACCCTCGGATTTCAGAACCGAAGGAGACAATTGTGTGACCTGCTCCAATTAGTAGATATGAAGTTGGATCAGAGAATAAACCATATCATGAGTTAGTTGCACATGCACCATGGTAAAATAGGAACTTCCAGCACCATGTGGTATTGTTTAAGCAGCCAATTATCTTTAAATAAGAGCACTCCACCACAGGTGCATACTGTGACCATGGAGAACCATGGGAGAAACTCAAAGGGCTACTCACGTGGGGAGAAAGTGAGAAACCCATAAGGCTTGCTCAAATGTATACAGAATCAAGAGTCCAAAATAAAGACACTAAAGCAAGGTCTGGTCACCTACGGTGAGAATAGACCACCAATTGGAAGTGAATACAAGTGGCAAAAAGAAAAAATTATCACACACACACACATAGAACACACACACCACGCTCAAGGGTGGGTTACACTTACACAATGAAGTTTGCAGATGAGGAGGGAGCAAAAATGCAAGGCCAACCTGCAAGCATGCCATCCTACAAATGGTTCGATCTATAAGCAATCCGACCTTCAAGCAAGTCGATTTAGGGCCAGTTCTTTTGGCGAGACATAAATGGGATGGGAAATTCGTTTGCTTGAGACATTCATGGGCAACAACAATGATGTCTCGGGAAATTAGATGTCCCTTGTTCTTTTCTGCTGGGCAAATCAGGATATCGGGTGCATCGAATAGATTTCTCGGACAATAATGTATAGCCTATGGTGGGCAACCAACGTCCGACCAATTTTGGTGGGACTCTAATGTGCCACCAAACTAGGAGGAAAAAAATCTTGAAAAACCATTTACCCAAGACATTGGACAAAAGAACATGGCACAAAGTGGGATTACTCGGCTAAATCAATGTCCAACCTATTTTACTCGCCAAAAGAAAGGACCCTTTAAAACATGCGGAGGTGTGGGGCTGGCTCCGAGGTCGACAATTCAGTGCATGGCGGATGCATGGCAAGTAGCGCCAAGGCTCTGGGAATAGTGCGAGGCTTGAGGAAAGGCACATGACTTAAGAAATGTACGAGGCTCGATGAATGCCCAGGGATCATGGAATGCACGGAGCTCAAGAAAAGCATGAAGCATGAGGAAGGACACGAGATTCGAGGAATGCGCATGGCTCGAAAAATGGTGTGAGGTTTGAGTAAAGTTGCTTGAGAAAAGTACATGGGACTCGAGGGATGGGGTGAGGTGCACAGGGCTCGGCTCGGCCATGAACAAGCACCCAGTGGGCGTGCTGAGCGCATAAAGTGTCTTCTATGCCAGCGTGTAAGGCGCAAGCTGCACATGACACAGACCTAGCAAGGTGTAGAATGTATTGGGCGCAAGCTGCGGTACGCTCAAGCTGTGCTTTGCACATATTCAACCCGGTCTTACGTCAAGTAGGTCACAGGTGTTCTGCAAATCGCAAGCTTGTTAGGAGAATGTTGTAAGAGGTCGAGGTGCTGCAATCCGGGCATTGCAAGTCGAGGTGGTTGTAATTTTTCTGGTTCCTCGAAGGTTGACGAGTCAATGACAAGGAGGAAGCTCGATGACATCGGATTCGCTGGCCTCAGGTGACGACGAGGGAGGTGACAGTAGAAGCGACGATCGATGAGAGAAGATGAATATGGGTCCAGCAAGAACAGTGGGATAGCTGAATGGAAAGGTCGGCAAGATGATGAGACCGGTAATGAAAAGGCCAATGAAGATAGGTCTTTGACTCCGGCAGTGGAGGAGGCCAACGATGTCAAGGCCGACAAGATCTCTGAAGGGCCTCCATTTGATGGCAGATGAAGTCAAAGATGGTGGAAGCCGAAGCAGAGGAGGTCGATGATGATCGAAGGTTGCAATGGTGAAGCAGTCGAAGCTTTGATGCCATGTTACAAAGATGAACCATGAGAGAAAGCTTAAGAGGGTAGCTCACATAAGGGAGGAAGACTCAATGGGCTGTTCAAATGGGGAGAAATCGATAGGGCTTACTCAAAACTAAACTCCAAAATAAATATGTATTCCTCAATTGAGTCAAAACTCTATCAAAAGTCAAGCTCAAATCGATGTTTCATTTGGGAAAACCTAGAATCTAGAGTTGATTGTTGTGTTAGAAGAAAAAAAAAAAAGGAAAGCATAAATATCTTTTTGAAAAAAATATATAAGTTGGTTCATTCCTACTACTATATTAATTTATTTTATTATATATTTTCTCGATACAGTCTTCGAGTAATTCTATTTCAATCAATCCTCAATATTACTTTAAAATCTACTTGATTTGATGATCTTATTGGGAATCATGTAGACCATTCTTAATTATTATAGCTATTTGGGTAAGTATTTTGTGATTAAGAAGTAATTGCTTCTTGTAAAGATTATATTATTGAATATAACTATACATAGGGGAGATTAGGTAAGGTGTGTGCCCGCAGTCGTCCGATGCACCTGCCCCGTGTACGCCACATGCAGAGGTGCATTAGACAGCTGCGGGCATACACCGCACGCATCGCACACCGTACCTAATCATCCCTCTAACAATACAATATCTTATTCTTACGAGTTACTGTATTTATCAATGTAATCCAATAATCCACAAATTGTGAAAATTTCTCATTTTTTCTGCCTCTATGTCGATGAGAAGAGACCAAAGCTTCTATTTTCTATTAATTAGTCGTTCAAGCCTGAACCCCGAACCCAAACATCACACAATTCGAGTTCAGCTCAACCAAATTGGGCTCTGAATCGACCGAATCCAGCCTGAATTTCTGAAATTTCTTATTTTTAATATGCTGTATGAAATAGCTGAACATCTTGAACTGGTTCATTTTTCGGTCGGTCAAACACGAACCAAATTCTCAAACCTTAATCGATCATCATTTCTATATTACTTAATTGTTTTGATGACACTAACATATGATAAAAAGGGATCATTTAGTCATCATAGTTGATCTACTCTTATTCTTGCTTTCTCGTCTATTCAACTCTCAATTATAAGGTGGTTTAATACTTGAAATTTATAAATTGTCATGTCTTTTTCTCTTCTTACGCTTGTAGCTTGACCAAGCACTTGAACTAAAAGAAGTTCTTGACGTTTCAAACAACCATTTTTGAGACTCGAGTGAGTTGAAGGCACAACTAAAATGAAATCAATAAGCGATGTATCAGCGGCTGCTAACTGAACCGAACAAACAAAATTAGTGAAATTAGCATTCCGTACATGAAACTACTAAAATGGTGAAAGTATTTTGACCAATAAAAAGGTATATATATATATATATATATATATATATATATATATATATATATATATATATATATATGTTTACAGTTTAGTTAACATATTTAAGAGCTAAGATAAAAATTGAGGATGAAAAGTAATGCTAACATGAGATATTCACAAGATCCAAGTTATAGATATGTTTCTTTCAAAGAAAATGGGAAAATAATGAATATATAGATAGCCAAAGAAGTTGCTTCAAGGTACTGAACACACGCAAACAAATCAAGGTGCTTTATTTGCTCAACGTATTTATACAAAATTTCCTGTTTTCTAAAGTGACACCTTGATAATAAATTCAAAAGATTTAAGCAATTATATATAGATATGCTTGTAGTTGAAAAAAGGAGGAAAAGTGAGATAAATATCAACTTGCCAATTCATGCAGCAAATCAGGTTGCTCTTCAAAAAGTTCTGGTAAATGCTTTCTCATGGCATCCTCCAATTTAACAGCATCACTTCCTGGAATCCCATACCATATTTTTGGATCACCCCAATGCATATAGTTGAGAGAATAAAGGTGGTGGTCCTCCACATGCTATTGCCATGCATGATAAAATGAAATTGTCCCAAAAGAGAAGAAAATATTAGTAAGCAAAATAGTAATTACAATTTGAATCTGTGAATTTGAACTTAATCCCTTAACAAGATTGAACAATTACAACTCATGTCAAGTAATGGTGAACGAGAGATTAAGCAATTTATGAGAGTATATAACCAGGTCCATAATCAGGCTCGTGGTTTCTTGGTGTATATGATATATCACAAACTACACAAAAGTAAAGGTAATTTTTGACTTGCTGGTTTGGAGAGAAGGACTGAAGAGATATAGAAGAGTAAACAACATACTTACCCAACAAAAGGAAGAAAAGCACATCCCTATATATAGCCAGGGCACTAAAACCCCAGAGATATCTCCGCTTTCAAAAGCAAGAACAGATCCAGGAAGCCGTGGAAAATTATTTAAGTTCCAGCCCGAGAGCACATATGGATCCACCAAGTCATTTTCAGTTGAGGATGATGCTTTAGGAAACCCACTGCCAAAAATTCCAGTTTCCAAATCAGCACCATAAAGCACCTGCATATGAGAAAGAGCATTAGCATGACTAATGTATATGAACAATGCTATTCAGACATCCTGCTTTCCACCGGATCGGACCATCCTAACATGACACCTGATCAAAACCGTCCCTTTGCCTGTCAGGGTGAGTGTGATACACTAGCCGAGACTGGGTGCAAGGTGCGGTTATGATCAGTGCCACGTCAGGATGGCCCGATACGGATGGGAAACCGGATGACTGAATATCATTTTCCAAGGTATATTGAAGGTCTAAAAATGTTCTGCGGAGCCGTAAGTGATTACCTCGACTTCATCATTTGGTTTCTCAACTATCCGCCAATATTCACCTTCAATTTCTTCCACCGAGGGTTGCCACCTCTTCCCCAACTCATTATTACAGGAAGATGAATTAGCATTCACACCATTTATCCCAAAATATTGCTCCTTGAAGTCATAAGCATGTTCCTGGAAGGTTTTAAGAGTAAAGTCTGAACCAGATTGAAAACCAAACTTCTCATCTGTATCTGAGGCAGCACAATCGTCAATTTCAGAAACATTTGAGATATTCCGTCGACGAGTCATTCCAAACCTAAAGCACTTTCTTCTCTTCCTTTTTCTGTGATAACGACTCCTAGACCTTTTCCTCATTGGTTCTCTATTCTGAAGCTTATCAACCAGTTGAACTCGAGTAGCAAACTTAGCCTTTTCCCATACACATTTTGCTTTTAGAGGGCAGGGTGGCTTCCACGAAGGTGGTGGTACAATGCGGCAGATGCCATACCGTTCTGCTTTCCGGCGTATGCTAGCAATGTAACCAAGTGTATCTTTAAACTCCTACAAAAAGACAAGAGGGAGTCAATAAAAAACCGCCAAATGATAAAGACTGGTGCTCAGCAAAAATGCATCTTAAAAGTAATACAGAAGTTCATCCATGGTAATGCTGCACATACCTCCTCGGTTGGATAGAATACAGGAGCTTCATCAATAAGGGGCCTGCACGATTCTTTTGGAAGCCATCTAGCAGTTATCTATTTCGAAGCATTGGAATTACGATCGGGAATTAAATTCAGGAAAATGAAACATAAAAGAAATATATTCTAATTTCAAACTAATAAACCTGTTGGTCTCGAGAGCTGCTTGAGCATCCAGGAACCTCGTCAGGTTGTTGGGAATGTGTTGAAGAGCGATTCTGAGTTAACCAAAATACAACGAGCTAATATGTTATAAATCAGAATCAATTGCTTTCTAGAAGCTCTAAAGCGATACGGTGATACAATCCAAATGGAGAGAAAAGCATTAGTTTCCAAAATGATGATTTAAATTCTATAATAAAAGTAATATGCAAAAAAGTATAACAGTTGCTGACTATTACATGTTTAGAATACAAGCTAGTTTTTGTTTGCTTTCCCCTATATGCTGAATAGACGAGACATTCAAATGTTAACTCCAGAGAGCAGCATAGTAACAGCATTTCTGACACCCAAGTTGTTTCATAGTACAAGAGTTCAAAGCAAACAGTGAAACATGACCGCAATAAATGGAAACGGTCCCTTCATATAAGTATAAATTATGTGAAACAACTAATGAGTATATTAGATGAAAAAATATATTAGGTCAGATTTATTGGGTAAGAATATGAACCTTGATGAGCCGTTCACAATCTGATTCCTCTTCCGAGCTATAATCAAATACGCAGTAATCTATCCCTGTCCTGCGCCTGAGGGAGCGTTTTACCTTCACTTCGTCACAACCACCAGACTCAGCATTATTTTGCACTGGTGGTGTCACGATAGCTTCTGTGGAAAAACAAGAATTTCCTGCAGCATCATCCGGATCCTTCCGGAAGTCGATGGCCATATTACGCAAATTAGTTACTTGACTTGGTAGTCCCGTGCGATTTGGAATACACTCTGTCCCCATTAACATCTTTCTGCAAAAGGAAAGTGATCCTCGCATGTAAAGATTATCGCAACCAGCTAATATTGAAAGCAAATGGAAAATTGGAGACTGAATATAAGATAATTGAGATGGTTTGCCTAGTTTGCCAAAAAAAACGAAAGAAAGAAATACACAACCATGTTTCCATGGCACATTAAAGAACATAACAGCTTCAGTTTAGACCTTCTATTGAAGTTCCTTACATATGACATTGTTAGACAACAAAATGGCTCCTACTTGGATAAAAAGTCATGCTCAGTCATCAACCTCAAGCTTCTCCTACCTATATCGGTTAAACATATGAGGTTAGTAAACATACGAGGTTGTTAGACATCAAAATGGCTCCTACTTGGATAAAGGTCATGCTCTGTTATCAACCTAAAGCTTGTCCATACACCGTCAGATTGCGCTCTGTAACCCCACTTCCCATCAAGTCTGTGATGGGCCATTCAACAAGAAAAAAATTGCGAGTAGCATCACAACCTTTGGATGGCAGCCACTCAAAAGGCAAATCAGCCACTCAACAGGCGAATCACACTACTTCCCGGTTGCACACTCCATCGGACCACTGTGATGCGACGGCATTCTTTTTTTCTTTCCTTTTTTTTCCTTATCTTGGCCCTGAGAATCCCCACTCTCCAAGCGTTCAGGGTTTTTTTTATCATCGAACTCTAAGATCGTAATCCTCAACCCAAGCTCAAGGTGCCCTAATAATCCCATGTCATTCTCGACAGTCTGATCCATCATCCACGCTCTAGAGGCCTCTGACATTGTCGTAACCTTCTGACACGCCGTAGAGAGCACCTCTCTTGTCCTCCTCATGCACGGTCGCCTGCTACTAGCTTACGACACTGCTCTATATCTTGTTGACAATATCAATAAGTTTGCTTTCTAACCTTGTCCCCCCCCCCCCCCCCCCCTAAGAAAATCCCCACCCTAGAAAATCCTGGCTCCGCCCCTGCCAGTCTCTTAGCCATCCATCAACTAAAGTCTTATATTCAAAGAACTAAAAGCTAAATTTTGTGTGCACTTCTAGAGATCTACCACTATCAGACTTATATCTTCCAAACAAGGGCAAAGTCAGGATTTTCTTGTAGGGGGGAAGTAAGGTGTGAAGTCAACGGCTAACAATTTGCCAATCGCTAGATATAACTAATTGAACTCAATCCCGACAATTTAACCCCTATTTTCGATCGCGAAAATAGAGGAAGATCAAAATCCCATATCAAAAAACTCCAATTTGAGTAAAAGAAGACAAATCCATATCCAACAAACAATCGGGATTTCGCATCGACAACACGCACCCGAGGCTGTATACAAATCAGAAGGACGATAATCGCAGACGCGCATAAAGGATAGTCGCCATGAAGGGCTGCCAATGTCTTGCACCATGGAATTCAACACCCAGCGGGTTAAAAAAATTATCATAATCATAAAAAAAAACTCCAATTCAACTATCTAGGGGCTTAATTAATTCAAGAAGAACACGACCCATCTCATCCAATCGCATGAAAAACACGAGAAAGGGAGCACACCTGACCTCGGATCACCGCGGCACATCGTGAAATCCTCGATGGATATGATCTTGTGGATGGAAGATCTAGTATTCATCAGAAGCTCGGATCACCTCCTCCTCTTCCTATCCGGATGCTGATTCCCATTAGGACCGATCCAAACCCAAATTCAGCAAACAAAACAAATAAAAAAAGAAAGAAAAGGAAGAGAACAACCTTAGCATTAAAAAAAAAAAAAAACTTAGATCCTAAAAAAATACTGAAGGGAGATAAAACCTAGAGAAGGAGAAGGGTCGTTATCATGAAGAAAAATGGACATATTTTTCCCCTTTCCCCTTTTTTTTAATGGGTTGTCCATGGATTTGGTGCCAAGTGGGGTATACCTCCAACGGTGTGGAGAAAGGGAGGGGGATTTGATGCGCTCGGCTAATGTGCGTGCAAAGCAGCGGGTGCTTCCAACTGATGTTCGCGCATGATGTGCAGTTTCTTTTCATATCTGATCCATCATGGTTGGGCGAATCGGATCCGAACCGGAGCATATTTCAGGTTCAATAATTTTTAAAAAAAAATATTAAAAAAAGGGGGAATTAGCAAGAAGCCCTGCTTGTAGAGCCATTTCTCGGCACGTATTACAAATGGATCATGTTAATCTTTCTCAACCAGATGGCATTTTCAATCTTCTTTTAATTTCATATGCACATCATGTTTGACTATTGGAAGTCCGACTGTTTACAATATTATCACTTGCCAGTTGCCACTGAGAGTGGTGGCGGCTCGACCTTCAGTAGATATAAGAGATTCTAAAGTATTTTCATTTATAGCGCAGAGTCAGTTGTTTATGTTAAGGCGTTACTTATCTCAACCAATTGTTGGCTAATAACAAACCAGCTCAATAAATTCATGATTTAACTGGTTGTTTCTAAATTTAGGTGATTCAAGAACTCTCTTCGATAAAGAATAAAAATTTAAAGAGGTATAATGTACCACAATGGTTGCTCCCACTCTGCTCTACAAGGTATTTTACTGTCATGGCTCGAGAAATTGACAAGCTGGGATAATTCAGAGTGACTAGAGCTAGATACTAGGACTGAACACATGCATCAGAATCTTGTGCAATAAGACCATCAGTATAACAAGTCGAGCAAAGCATTCTTACATTAGCAGGGGATAACCCATCACACAAGATACCGTATTGCAGTTGTAAAATTCTAGGAAAATGTGTTTCCGTACTATATGCACAACAAATTAAAATATTTTGTACTTAATGCATCACACGCTCATCTAGTCGTATTTTCGGAATTGGATAATGGCACCATACCTTCTCTCCAATACAACAATATAAGCCATGGCCATGAAGTTTGAGTACAATTATACCTATAGCTAATAAAATTACTAGAATTCCCTACTACCCAATCCAGAACCAGACTTGCGAGCACTCGGGTTCTTTCATGGCAATTTTTTCTTCACCAAGTCTATCTCATCTCCAAGACTCCAATAATGAAGAAAGGTGTGCATTCTTTTTCCAAGTTGGTGTATTCTGGCCAAAGTTTCTATTCCAGCTACGATCGATTACTAAAAAGTTTCTTAAAGAACTAAAGATAACAAGGGAACATTATTATTATACGACTTAGTTTCAAATCCAGTTTGCATATAATCGCAACATATAAAAAGAACTCATTAAGCACTTTAGGCCACGATATCAGACAAATTTGATAGAAGTAACAACCGGATCTAGCATGATGCAACGTACTAATTAAGATCTGGATATTACTGCTTCATGATCAAAATCAACCATCTACTTTGGCTGAGATGCACATCATAACAATCAAATTTTTTTTTTTTGTGGAACACATCATAACAATCATAAACATACAGTATATATCACCAGAGAGCATGATAATTACTTCACTACTTTTAAACAGATTTATAAAAATATCAGTACAGCCCGAAAATCAAATCTCTCATCCCCTTTGAAAAAATAGATTACCTATTAAGATCAAGGAAACCCTTCGTCCGATAAAAAAAAAACAGACGGTACGATGATTAGATTTGGGTAAAACCCAATCCTATCACCATAGATCTACAATCCAAAGCATCTCACAATAATCCCATCGAAAACCCTAAGGGTTTCTACAGATCATAGATCCAACCAAGACACAGCGATCGACGCAATCGATCCACCAAGGACCCACAAAACAAGCAGATTGGCAAGAACAATTGGGAATTCAGACGAACACAAAGAAAGCATGCTTTCCTAAATCATCAATACCACAAATTCCAACCAAACAACTCCTCAACCAATCACAAAACCTCGAAACCAACACCACCCACCAATCCAAATCGTGAAATCCCGGATGCTCACATCAAAACCTTGTGATGTGAACGAAACCCAGGAAGCCAATTCCCCTGATTGGGGGGAAAAATCAATGCGCCACATGAAAAACGGCGCATGCAAACAGGAAAAAAAAAAGATAGGTTTTTTTTTTATCGTTGAGAGACCCACAAACCTTTTTCCATGGATTTCAGAGATGTGAATGTTCCATTGGTGCGGGCTGCATCAAATTTGATGTGATGAAGCCCAACGCAGCCCCAAAAGATTCCCAAAATAACAACGGCTGCTGATATAAATTGAAGCAAACAAAATCCCTTTTTATTTATTTTTTAATTTTCCTCCGATTTTTAACAGATAGAGAGGGAGAGAGTCAACACAACCTCGCACGGTTTTAACTAAAACCAAATCCAACCAACGATTTGGAAGGTTACACAGGTACAGTACCCGATCCATATGCAGAACATACTTTACCCTGGCTATGTCAAGATTTTACAACAATGCCACTTCTCAGGATTTTTTTAATATAATATAAGAAATTCTACCCACTGATGCTTACTCCTTAACGTTTTGATGAATACTGATTCTACACGCAACATACATAAATGGTGGTAATGAATCCTTCATGAACCTTAACACGGTGGAAATACACTTACACGATGAACGGTGATGATTCACTTGCTGCCGCCACCACATGGCACACATAGGGTTCGTTTAATCAAATTATGTGGATTATCTATAGCCTATTGTGGCATGTTTATCTCTCGTCTTTATGGCGGACTTATCGATCTCTTGTTTTCAGGACAGTTTTGCATGCGTCCTGTGTGGCAATGTTACAGACCAAGGTAAGATTCGAACCTGTGTGGCAATATTACTCTTCCTTCCATATAAAGAAAAATATGGAGATAATTGTGATGGAAAAGATCAACGGCCCATGGCATAGTATTTCATTTATTTAATTAATTATTAAATGGGCCCACACCTATTATGATATAGCGTAATGTGATTTTAGGGGTGGCAATGGGTCAAGTCGGGTCGGGTTGAGACAGGTATAAGGGCAAAACACCCAACCCAAACTCAACCAGTTTAATAAACGGGTTAAAAACTTAAACTCAAACCCGACTTGCATAATAAACAAATTGACCCAACCCGACCCGTTTAACCCGTTTACTAAACGGGTTGGGCCAGATTGTCTCGAGTTGGGTCAACATAACCCATGTAAACTGGTCTAGTTGGGTCAAGACAGATCAGATTGGGCCGGGTTTGATCGGGTTGGTTCGGGTCAGGTAGGGTCGGGATGACACGACCCATTTGGTAAACGGGTCAAGTCGAGTCAATCGGGTTATAAGTACAAACCCGAACCCGACCCATTAAATAAACAAATCAATCAGGTCGATCCGTTTATGACCCGAACCCGTTTAGGTCAAACCCAAACCCGCTAACTTCGGGTCGGGTTAGTGGGTCGGGTCAAGAATTGTCACCCCTATACAGTGATTTGGACACTTGCTATGATCACAAAAAATACCAATATTCCTTCTTCTTTTTTAGAACCCCTCAGCATCTTATCTAAGGGAGGGTTAAGGCAGTCCCCTACCAGTTATTAATTTGATGCAAGTGGGAATCGATCCAAGGTCTCGGGTACCAACCCCCTGAGAGTTTACCAACTCACCTCAGCATCAACAATATTCCTTGTTTATAAGAAAAAAACATACTTTGTTTTTTACTAGTATTGTTTTTCATGCTTAGTGTGCTCTCCAAGTGGAGAAGAAAGCCATAAACTAATAAACATATACAACCACTAATAAAGCAACTAAGTGGAATAACCAAAACAATGTATCCATAAGAGAGGTTTTAAAAAATAGCAATTATGAGTGGCGTCAATGGGTTGAATCCAACATTGATTTGAGTCTGGATCTCTAGTAGAATGCAAACCGCGTCGAAATAGAATATAAATATGGGATCCAAAATCGCATGTATATCACATCCTAATCACAACCATAACCGGGTGTGAACTCATTGACAAGTCCATCCATCATCAAGCCATATCCCATCTACTTGGGGTAGGCTTTATGAAACCATTGACAAGTACATGAAGGATAATTATGAGCTCAAGTTTATTGGGATCTATTGGAATGTGTGATGAGCTTAATTGTACTTTTTTTTATTAAATGAAGCTTGATGAAAGTTGAAAATGTAAGAAAAACTACATATGGTCATTATAAATATTGTAATTCTGTTATAGAGAACAAATAATAAAATTATTATGACATCGAGAAAAAATATAAGAAAAAACATACTATGAAGCAAAAGAACTCTTTGACTTTAAAAAATTTATACATATGTCTAATAAATTAATCTATATTACATGTATTGTAAATGTAAAAATCATATCGAGTTCATATCCTACATTTCTAAACCTAGAATAATTAATATTTCTGGAAGATGTGTCAAGTCAAATAGCATATTAATCTAATTTCTATAAGTCAAAGTTAGAAAATGTGGATATGTCATTAGGTTATTCGACCTTCGTTGTCGCCTTTAATCGGTATTAGAATTACTTTTAATATAAGATATAAGGAGTCTATGATCAAAACACAATATGATTATCTTTTCATTGGAATCCTCACGTAATTATATGATGAGACACACATGATAACCAACGATGCCATAGGACAAAGATGACAATCACATAATGCATTCTATACGAGTTGAAAATAAATCTCTAATCCAAGCGTCGATTATGGTTGTAAAGTTAAATAAATTTAGTGCACGTAAGATATGCCTTGAGAATGTCCGAAAACAAGTCATTTTATTAGTATACATAATAATGGAACATTTGTATATAATAACAGAGTGACGGTATGCTATATAATTTTTCTTCGTCGAAGGAAAATGAAGGTTAAGTGTTTAATTAACTTACAATCCATAGCATTCAATAATATACACAAACATACATTATAAGCTACCAAAATGAAAGAAGTTCCAAAGAGTCTGGTACATGTTTAAGATAATCACACTATAGCTAAATAAATAACAATGGTTGCCAAAAAATATCCAAAAAATAAGAAGTGACAAAGTATAATAATGTGATTATGATCATTTGAATGAATTGATCGTCTTATTATCCAGAACTTGTTTGGATGTTATGTGTGTTTACCTGTATTTTTGAAAACACATACACTAATAGATTAGCATTATTTGGTTAATGGGGTGTACCATGAGCAAACAAATACACACTATACTAAATTTAAATAGTTTTTTGCACATAAACTTGTGCAAATAAATCTCTACCGAAATATATGAAAGTTTGATTGCACGTATCACATATACAAATAGATGCATGCACATCATTTGCATAACATCCAAACATGCCCTTGATATTTTTCTTGTTCTTGGCTCTCTTAACTGCAAAGTCAACCTACAAATATCAAAAAGAAGGTGAAAACAAAGAGAATATGTCAAATTTAGTTAACTTATAAAAAATATTTTTATAAATAAATAAGGAATTCATAAAGTATAAATAGTTAACCATGATTGTTTGAAGCAAAGTCAAAAGTTTTTCAGATATAAAAGTATGCTACTTATAGGATGTTGATTTATTTTATAAAAAAAAAAAGAATCAAAACATGATATAAAATACTAACGTTGGATATATGGTTTCTTTATCCAGAAGTATAATAGTGAATAAATATTATACATTAATGCTACTATAAAGAGGCTTCTGAATCTAGTAAAACATGGGACAAGGTAAGGTCAAAACAAATAATCATGCATAAGTGGATAATTAACACTTATTTAGCTGAAATCTTAGATCTAATCCATTGGAAATGGTCATGCTAACGTATAGTCCCATATCCGTGAAGGAGACACCTATCATCTGCTTAATATACACCCTGTGGACCTTCCCTTACGACTCAGGTCTTGGGGCATTAGGATATCTAACATAGTATCAAAGCTAGGATTCATTGTCTCCTACGGTGCTCCCCGCTAATCGTGCCTTGCCATACGTGCTCCGTGTGGGAGGATCTTTGCCACACGTGCTCCGCGTGAGGCGGAGTGTTGACATATAGTCCCACATCGATGAAGGAGGCACCCATCACCTGTGTAATATACCCCCTGTTGACCTCTCTTTACGATTTAGTTTTTGGGGCTTGAAGATATCTAACATGGTATCAAAGATGGGATTCATTATCTATTGCTCCGGGTGCTCCCCACCAATCGTGTCTTGCCACACGTGCTCCTTATAGGATGATCCTTTTCAAGCGTGCACCACGTAAGGGGGAGTGTTGAGTCCTACATCGGTAAGGGAGACACCCATCACCCGCTTAATATACCCCCTGTCGACCTCCCCTTACGACTCACGTTTTAGGGCATGGGGATATCTATCAGGTCCAATCATCAGTAACACTTGATCAAGTTGTCATATTTAATACTATAAAATATGAAACTATGTATGTTTTAGAACTAAAACAAAACTCTATTTGTATGACACTCAAAACTATATTAGTATCATTCCACTGATCACTATCCTTATCAGACCTCACCAAGATACATAATATTTAACCATATTTCAATAAGATTTTAAGTTATAATTATACCAAACCATTAAAAGAATTCTGAGAAACATGTTTAATAAATAGTTTAATTATAATCAATAAATTTAATTTGCATAACCATATCTTATAATAAGCTGGCCAAATTTAGTACATGGTCAAGCCTCATATGACAACAAGAGATATTGGAAAAAAAACTGAATTGCATATTTCTCTAAGTCATGCTATGTATAATATGAGCATTACAATATATACAAAAGAGTAGCCATCCATTGATCTATAGGGGAAAAAAATGATTGAAACAAAAGTAATTACACATTTGAATTTGGAGTTTGAGTGACAATAAATATGTGCATGTTTTATAAGTTCTTTAATCTTGCATATGACGACCAAGATCCAATAGGCCAATAGCCAAGAGCCAAGAGCCAAGACTCCTGAGGCTGGGATGCCAAGATGGATGAGGTGAGGTGAGGTGTACAAGGCCACGAGTTAGCCCCACATCACCTGGAGAGAAGAAGATCATGAGCTACTTATATAATTTCCCCTCCCAAATATAGAAGACACGTTTTAAAACTGTGCGCCGCTACGGATTTCGTAAGAACTCTGTAGTTAAGCGTGCTCGGGCGAGAGTATTACCAGGATGGGTGACCACCCTGGGAAGTTCTCGTGCGGGCACGGGCAAAGCGGATAAAATCTTGTGTGTTTGGGACGGATGTTACAAAATGGTATCAGAGCCGGTTCTCCTCGCAATGGGGGGGTCTAACCCTACACGAGGACGTGTAGCCCTAAGAGGGGTGGATTGTGACGACCAAGATCCAATAGGCCAATAGCCAAGAGCCAAGACTCCTGAGGGTGGGATGCCAAGATGGATGAGGTGAGATGAGGTAGGGTGAGGTGTACAAGGCCACGAGTTAGCCCCACATCGCCTGGAGAGAAGGAGATCCTGAGCTACTTATATAATTTCCCCTCCCAAACATAGAAGACGCGTTTTAAAACCGTGCGCCGCTACGGATTTCTTAAGAACTCCGTAGTTAAGCGTGCTCAAGTGAGAGTATTACCAGGATGGGTGACCACCCTGGGAAGTTCTCGTGCGGGCACGGACAAAGCGGACAAAATCTTGTGTGTTTGGGACGGATGTTACATTGCACATTTTTCATATGGTCTTCAATACTACCCTCAAGTTGGAGCGTGAAGATCTAGCATGCCCAACTTAGATATCAAAATTATGAATCATGATAAAGTGCTTTAGTGAAAACATCAATAATTTTGCACGATATATGAACATTGGTCATTCGAAGAAATTCGTCTTGAATATTCTCATATACGATATGATAATCAATCTTAATGTGTTTTATATGCTCTTGATAAACTGAGTTGGCAGCAATGTGTACGGTTATCTAATTGTCATAGAAAAATATAGCAGCTTAAGCTAAAGATCATGACAATGATAGTGAAGTTAAGTGACTTCATAAGTGGCACTGGCTATACATCGATAGTAGTTCTTAGCTAAAGAACAAGAGACCGTAACTTACTTCTTAGTAACCAAGATATAGGGCTCTTAATCAAGATAATTAATGTGGGACAAAAAATAGACAGCCATCGTCGATGGTTCGTGATCTCCAAATTAGAAATTTTAAAGAAAAAAAGTCAGGGAGGAAAAAAGAGGAGAGGGAAGATCCGAAGTCCACCAGATTCGGAGAATCCATCCCTGATGGATTTCAATATATGAATGTTGGAATTGGTGAGGTTTACAGCTCGTAAAAACCATTAGTTTAGCTGTATATGGTTGATAGCTTAGGATTGCATTTTGGTACGTACCTTAGTACGTGTTCTGATTACAGAACAGAGAGCCATGGCTACATGGTAATCCACTTGAGTGAGAGACTCAATGGACTGGTCCCATGTAACCTAAATATGTTCATAGCTCTGATTGGGGTTAGCCGCCCTATCATGATAAGCTATTGGGATGACAGAATATGGGTGTCTCTAATACGATCATTACTAGACACAATATCTGTGGCCAAACGGAACCAACACGGTGCACAGATCGGTGAGCAGACGCCGGTGTACTAAGTCGTGTTTCTGCTTATGGTAAAATGGTTCTAAACCCTGAGGAACCATGTCTGGTGGGTTAACTAGTTGAGTGGTGCTTTGGCACACCAATGTGTGAGGTCTAATTATGTGACCCAAAACCACGGTGTACTGGGTTACCTGGCTGGCATCGCATCAGCATGCCACTCTTGTAGGCCATCCACAATCATAACGGGGCGTATGTTCCTTAGTCTAACCTACGTTGTATTAAACCCTAGCTAGGTGGTTATCAGTTGGACTGTTGACTGGATCCAGTTACTCGACAGAGTAATCAGAAGTACGACATACATGGTCAACCTGGAAGGAACCAAGTCATATGAGCACTCGAGTCTGAATGTATTATCCACCGCTCGAGTTGCATCATGGCACCAAATGGAAGGACATCGAGTTTACCACACTAAGCGGAGAGCAGGGGTATACGAGAGAACATAGTAAGTCCAGGGGAATTGGAGTGGAGTCTACGTCGCACTCTGGATGTCTATGCAGGTTAACTCAGGCTCAGATGATCGATGGTACATTCGAATAGTGTGTCAATCGAGTTCAAGTTGGAAGCCATGAACCCTGATCCCTGAAGGTTCCACCTTATCTACATTATGTATGGTCCTTGTACCGTCTCCTCGAAATACAGGATGCAGTTAGAAGAAGCAAGAAATCCAAACATATGCTCTATGAGTGATTCGCACTAGTGCACGGTAGATGTGTAACTATATGTGTACACTAAGGGAAAACCCTAGGTTAGTGCAGATACGCATATAGCGATCCCTTGCCATAAGTGCACTCCGCCATATGGGTGCAATGCACTGAAACATATTGCAAGTTGACTAGTTGACTTTACTAGAGGCACCCTACGGGCACCTCAGAGAATAGTGAAATCACTAGTGCACTTCACTTATGTGTGCCTTGCAAAGTCTTGTACACAAGGGACGACAACTTATGACATAGGGGCGTTTTGGTCAAACCATGTGTCACTATGCACTAGGGGACCACCCTAGGTGTTGGGAGACTGGTCAAGGTCGGCCCCCTTGTTTTTAAGAGGTTGTTGCCTCCAATAAAGGGGCCAGTCATAAGGGACAGATAGTGGGCTGATTTTGATCATTTCAAAACCAAGGAAGAGATAGATATAAAGGAGAGATTTAAAAGGGCCAACCCTATCCTCTTTGGATCCTTATCCAAATGGGATAGGTCGACCCTATATAAGGGCAATAGGGGAGAAGGGGGCCGACCATGCCTATGGGGGAAACCCTAGTTGCCCCTCTTTCCTCTCTTATCTTGTCTCTCTCGCTTGCTTGCGTCATTAGATGGCGACTCGTCTTCCTCGCGTGGTGTTTCGTAGAAGGAGAAGATTCATCGTGTGGAGGCACTCAGAGATCCATTGATAAGGCACCATGCATCGTGCGAGATCAGGTGAACTAGAAGGTGCTTCTCGCAATCGTTGACTATCTAGATTTGCACAAAAGATCAGCGATGTTTTTATGATTGTGGGAGCTACAGAATTTCAAACGATATGAAACCACTTGTAAAAGTTACATCTCGAAATTCTATAGCTACAATCCAAATTTCAACCCAATTGGAGATCGAAACGAAAAGTTATGAATGTTGCATCAAAGCTATATCGAGCATATCCGAGGCCGTCTCCATCGACAAAGAAGAAATTTATCACGGTGAAAGAATCCGCACTGAGGTATGGTTTCTAACATGTAGATCTAGTGTAGAGATAAAATATGCATACATGCTAGATTATTCTTTTTGCTAGATCGACGTTAGGGGGTCGCGTAGTTATCATGCTAGATTCATACACGCACGTGTAGATCGTTTTGATGGAAACTTTGATATATAATACACACCATCCCCGGTCTTCGGACCTGTACTTTGCTTCCGGTGCAGGCTTCTACCATGGAATTATTTCCAATAATTGGTATCAGAGCCATGCGAGTAGTGTGCGTTTCATATTTTTCATGAAACCGTTATGTGCACGCATGAATAGTATGTGCCGCCATCGGGGTTTTGTGAGTAAATCATGCATATAGTATATATTGTATGTTCAATGAATCGTTCTTGTAAGGCGCCACTATTAAAAATAATCTGGATGTGTGATTGCTTGCTACCGGGAGTCGGACCCCATGCTAGCATATGTCCGGATGTGTTTGCTTTCTTGTGTGTGGATAGTTTTAGAACAGTAGTCGGGCAAGAGGTGGCGATAGACCATCCTTGATTCTCAGGCTTTTTGCTAGATTTGTTTTCTTTTCTTTCTAGGAAATTATGTACGAGCGAGTACTTGCTCGAAGCATACTAAATCTTTTTCGGTTACAGATTGAAGATGAGGACTTGCTACGGAGATCCACTACCGAAGGATGAGCGAAACATTAGAGAACGATGATGATCTGGCGAAGCGTACACGATGACGGTAAAGGATAATAGCATCAGAGATCGTATGCAGTGGCTTGCATCAGATCATGGAACCTTACGAAGAAGATAGAGAGTCTACGCTATGCTAGTCAGGTTCAGGGGTCGGACCCTAAACTTGATTCAATTGTGTGGTTGTTTCTTTCAGTAGTTCTTTATATTTTTGTAGAGAAGCCCGATGCGATAATTAAATTATCTGTGTTAGAGGGATGCCCTTTTCCCGAGGGTCCAAGCGACCTTATTAGGATAGGATCCTACTAATGATGCCTATTATTTAATTGATCTTTGATGATAGTATGAATCCCTCATATTTGGTTATGCCACTATTAGTTCAACATCTGATAAGTCAGGTGTGCCTATTTGGCCAGCATCAAAACCTAGAATGAGTTAAAATTCTACTATGATATCAATCGTCAAATTTATAAGTGAGGCGCCATGGTAGTGGGAGACCTTTCCTTTCTATCTGACCTTAGGCTAGGCTCTAGGGCATTAACGTGATAGCTAGGTTTGCAGAGCATCGATATTTTTAGGATATGTAATGTAACCCTTGAGTAGAGAAATCCACTTGAGGCAGAGACTCTGATATTCCGATATTGATTAATGCTTTGTGAAAGGCTTGAAACATTAGTGGGAGCACGGTATGACCAGGGTATAGTGTATAGGTTGTCATGACCTTAGTATACACTAATATTTGCATTAAAATAACCCTCAACTCTAATAAGGGATGTGTGAGAGAACTCGTAGAGATCCTCTGGCCTCCACAGCCAACTGCTTTGTGTCTGAGTGGGAGGGCGTAGCTTAACATCCCCCTAGGGTGAGAGTTATATTTTTTCATGCTGGAAGACTTAGCGGTCTCCTTCCGGATATGGCGATTACAAGGCCAGTATAGAAGGGCTTTTTTCCACCCTAATGGGGGTCGCATGAACTCCCGTGCCGTAATTGCTTAGGCTTGTAGGTAAGCATCCGAAGTGCACATGAGACTTTTGTTGCTTCGCATGGAGATCACGTGGCACTAGTAAAAAGATAACCATGGTCCATCAAAGCCCTTAGTTGGCAGATTTGGATTGGATCAAGAAAAGACCCGTGTGAACAAATGATACTACACCACGCCCTCTAGGGCTGATGTATATGATTCTGAGATCTCACATGCATAGTTAATTAATCAATTGAGATGTCTTCGCTGTGACGGTAGCATTGGTATTTGGATATAATTAGCTTATTTTTAAAATCTATAAAATAAGTTTTCTGTATTCTTTTATTCAACCATATAGTTCCCCTGTCGTTATCCCATAAGAAAACTAGTTATCGGGTCTCTAACTACGTAAAGCGGAAGCACTTTCTTTAGCTTATGCTTAGGGTTATAAGCGTACATTGGCTTTAAATTTCAAAATTTCTGAACTAGACCTGATGGGACCAGATACTACCAGAGCACTAACTAGGGCATATGACGACTAGTGAAAGACTGAGGAGATGTGCAAGTGTTGTGTCACAGTAGACTTGCGGACAACTCCCTAAAACCAAGTCAGATATATACTAGGTTTTATGAAATAAAATTTTACTTGTATTAGATGTCTGGAAAGCGAGGTCAGTAGACTCATCGCTTTTCCATCAAGATACTCGTCGGTACCAAGATATCTGAGGGTATACATGTTCGGAAACACATACTTGAGTTCCAGATCGAACTAAATTCCAAAAACATGATGCCAGATGACGAGGTGGTGGAAGACGTCTGTCTTGCATCATTGTCCGGAACCTTCGAAGGCGTTGTCAGAGACTTTAGCTTTAACAAGCTAGAGATGATAAACGCATAAGTTATAAGAAGATTTCCAAAAAACAAATAATAGAATCAAGATTAAAGGCAAAGCCTTTAGTGCTTAACCCAGGTCTTCTCTAGAAGAGCCCAAGAGAGTAACTTATCCGAAACTAAATTATATCAGTGCAGAAATTGGTGTGGACTCCTAAGTCTGGTGATGCCAAGGATGAACGTATTTCCACTGTGGTGAGTAGAGGGGGGTTGGAAGATTAAGTATGGCCTTAGGGTGTTAAGGGTTAAGTCACTACTTAGTAGTAGTTCTTCTGCAGAAGACTACTTTATGGTGAAGTGATCCTAACATAGGTACTGATGCCATAAGTCGCTGTGGATGCTGTTATATATGATTGTCTTAGTTTTTTTCGAAACACAGATTTTGATCTTTAGAGGTTTAGTTATGTTTCCTCCTTGGTAAATAAAGTTTTTAGTTTTAGACAGCATCGTAGGTGTGTATATTAAGCTGAATAGATAGCTTCATTACTAGATGAATAGATCAGAATAATCTCATTGTATTTAATCCTAATTCGGAAATATATTTCATAATAGCTGTCTAATTGAAATTCATCTAAATCCTTCAGAGAAGCTAACTCATTTGTGACCCCTCTGATTTAGATATTTTGCCTCAGATAAATTCAGAGGTAACAGAAAAATCGAGTTTCTATTCATATATTTATCGAAGATCCTTCGAATCTATGAGTGTTATCTGGAAGGCAGAATAACTAAAGGGTTACTAAGGTATTGGTGTTAGTTAATTTTGACGTCTATGGTTTCAAGAACATCCAAATAGTAGAAGACTCTTCGATTTAATTGAATGAATGAATCCATATCGAACGGGTTCCATAGGGTCCTGAGGGAGCATGAGATTGTCTCCCAGTAAATGCTCCAAGGATAACAAGTCAGAATGAAGTCTCCAAGAGAAGAAATCGGATCTTGTTTGACATGGTCCGTAGTATGATGAATATTACCAAGTGTACTACCTACCTTCTGGTGGGGTTGTACCTTAAAACAGTATATCTGAAACTATCTCTTATCTAGATCAGTGCCTCAGACCTATAGAGAGCTATGATCTAAGCGAAAGCTGACACTATAATGTCTCGAGATATAGGGTTGTCCTGCACTTGTGTAGAAGGACAAGAGGGGTGAGATGGAGATAAAATTTCAGGTATATTTGTTTATAGGTTACCCTAAGGAGGCATAAGGTGGACTATTCTATGATCTCGAGGTTTGGAAGATAATTATTTTTTACGAATACCATCTACCTAGACCAGGATTATATTATAGACCATAAGTTTACCGATAAGGTAGTTCTGGGTGAACAACTGGGTACTAGTAGAGAGTGTGTATCGAAAAGCATAATGGGAGTAGATAATACATAAACTAGTATACCAGATACTATAGAAACGATTTACTTTTGTACCACCACCACCTCGTCGATGTGGAACCATCAGAGCTCCTGATAGATACATAGAGAAACTTCGATAGTTAATCCAGAGTTTTAGGAGGATGATCCCTAGAGCTATGATAAAGTAGTGAGAACTTCCGGCAACTCTGACTGGCAAAAGACTATGGAGTCAAGTTTACATCAATATTCCTTGGAACCGTCTCGATTCTTATTACAATATCACCCTTTTGGGTGTAGGGGGTGTATATGAAGAGGACCCAGTTAAGACTTAAAAAAAGGTTAGATTAATTACCAAGAGAGAATGGATTGACTAAGACAAAACATTCTCGCAGGTAGCTATGCCTAAGTATATTTTGGATCCTCTTAATCAATCATAGCCCATTATACTAGGGAGATCTAGTAAATGGATATCAAGATCGTTATTCCCTAACGGGGATTTAGAAAAGGATATATAGATGATACAGCCCCAATCTTTGTATCAATAGGTCAGGAAAATCTAGAATGTAAGTTGCAAAGGTCCATTTATAAACTGATGCAGGCATCCAAGTTGAAATATCTATTTTGATCAAAAGAATCCACTTACACGGATTTGATCAGAATAAGGATAAATCAAGTGGGTACAAGAAAGGTGAAATAGCTACAAGGGTGTACTTAGTACTTTATGTTAACGATATTCTACTGATTGAAAATGACTTAGAAATATTATTTACGGTAAATATTTGTAGTCATCATAATTCAATATGAAAGACCCTAGTGAGACAAGTTATATTCTAAAAATCAAGGTAACTCAAGATTACCAGAGCAATGTTCTCTTACTATCACAAGCTACGCATAAAGATAAGATTCTAGCCAGATTCGGTTTACGAGGCTAGATATCTATTGCGTAGTAGGAATGATGGGTTAATTTCAGTCGAACCCGGGTCCAGATTATTGGACCCATGTGAAGGGTATACTCGGAAGTCCTCATCAAGTGAGGATTGCAAGTTAACTTGTACTTCACAAGTCCTGATATCGATTGGACGCACAAGGTCTGACTTTGATGTCATATATGTATTCCAGATAATCGATTTCAGGAATTATTTTTACCTTGGGATTAGAAGCGGTAGTTGGAAGCAAGAGTGTATCACAAACTCCACCATAATGACTGAGCACGTTGTTGCGTGCGAGGTAGTATACTAGGTGGTATGGCTCAGGAAGTTCTTAGAGAACTTGGAACGCATATCAGAGGCTCAGTTATATGTAATGATAACAGAAGAGCGATAAGCAAGGTCTAGGAGCCTAGGCACCACCGTTAGGGGAAACCCATAAGGAACAAACTCCATTTGATCTGACAATTTTAGGAGGAAATGCAAGTAGTGGTACTGAGATGACATCTGTAGATAATATTGCTAATTCCTTTAGGGAATTCCTACAAAGGCTTTTTGGGCAGCATGTAGAAGCTACGGAGCTCAACACCGTTTTTTCTCATTAAACCTAGTGGGAGATTGTTGGAATTGGTGAGGTCTACAGCTCGTAAAAATCATTAGTTTAACTGTATATGGTTGATAGCTTAGGATTGTATTTTGGTACATACCTTAGTACGTGTTTAGATTACAGAACAGAGAGCCATGGCTATATGGTAATCCACTTGAGTGGAAGACTCAATGGACTGGTCGCATGTAACCTAAATATGTTCGAAGCTCTGATTAGGGTTGGTCGGCCTATTAGGATAACCTGTTGAGATGACAGAACATGGATGTCTCTACCACGGTCATTACCAGGCACAATGTCTATGGTCGAATGAAACTAATACGGTACACAAATCGGTGAGCAGACACTGGTGCACTAAGTCATGTTTCTGCTTAGGGTAAAACGATCCTAAACCCTGAGGAACCATGTTCGGTGGGCTAACCAGTTGAGTTATGCTTTGATGCACCAATGTGTGAGGGTTCAGTTACATGACCCAAAACCACGGTATATTAGGTTACCCAACTAGCGTCGCATCAGCATGTCACTCCTGTAGGCCATCAACAACCCTAACGGGAGGTGCATTCCTTGGTCTGACCTACGTTGTATTAAACCATGGCCAGGTGGTCATCAGTTGGACTATTGATCGGATTTGGTTACTCGGCAGAATAATCGGAGGTACGACGTACGTGGTCAACCTGTAAGGAACCAAGTCATATGAGCACTCAAGTCTGACATTATTCTCTACCGCTCGAGTTGTATCATGATACTAAATGGAGGGACATCGAGTTTACCACACTAAGCGGAGAGTAGGGGTATGCGAGAGAACATAGTAAGTTTAGGAGAATTGGAGTGCAGCCTGCATCGCACTCTAAGTGGCTACGTAGGTTAACTCAGGCTCAGATGATCGATAGTACACTCGGGTAGTGTATCGATCGAGTCCAAGTTGGAAGTCATAAACTCTGGTCCCTGAAGGTTCCACCTTATCCATATTATGTACGATCCTTGTACCATCTCCTCGAAATACAGGACGCAGCTAGAGGAAGCGGGAAGTCCAAACCTATGCTCTGTGAGTGCTTCGCACTAGTGCACAGTAGATGCGTAACTACGTGTGTGCACTAAGGGGGAACCCTAGGTTAGTGCAAAGACGCATATAGCGATCCCTTGCCATAAGTGAACTCCGCCACATGGGTACGATGCACCGGAACATGTTGCAAGTTGACTTTACTAGGGGCACCCTACGGGCACCTCAAAGAATAGTAAAATCACTAGTGCACTTCACTTACGTGTGCCTTGCAAAGTCTTGTACACGAGGGACCACCAACTTGTGATATTGGGGCGTTTTGGTCAAACTATGCACCACTATACACTAGGGGGCCGACCCTAGGTGTTGGGAGACTGGTCAAGGCCGGCCCCCTTGTTTTTAGGAGGTTGTTGCCTCCAATAAAGGGGTCAGTCATAAGGGACAGAAAGTGGGCTGATTTTGACCGTTTTCAAAACCAAGAAAGAGATAGAGATAAAGGAGATATTTAAAAGGGCAACCCTATCCTCTTTGGATCCTTATCCAAAGGGAATATGCCATCCCTATATAAAGGCAATGGGGGAGAAGGGGGGCCGGCCAGCCATGCTTATGAGGAAAACCCTAGCCGCCCCTCTCTCCTCTCATCTCTCTTCTCTCTTGCTTGCTTGCGCCATTGGATGACGACTTGTCTTCCTCGCGTGGTATTTCGTAGAAGGAGAAGGCTCGTTGTATAAGGCGTCGTGCATCATGCGATATCGGGTGAACTAGAAGGTGCTTCTCGTAATCGTTTGCTGTTCAGATTTTGCACAGAAGATCAGTGATGTTTCTATGACTGCGAGAGCTACATAACTCCAAATGACGTGAAACTACTTGCAAAAGTTGCATCTCGAAGTTCTGTAGCTACAGTCCAAATTTAAACCTAATCGGAGTTTAGAGCGAAAAGTTATAGACGTTGAACGAAAGCTATATCGAGCAGATCCGAGGCCGTCTTCATCGACAAAGAAGAAATTTATCACGGTAAAATAATCCGCACGGAGGTATGGTTTCTATGATGTAGATCTAGTGTAGAGATAAAATATACATGCATGCTAGATTATTCTTTTCGCTAGATCGACTTTAGGGGGTCGCGTAGTTGTCATGCTATATTCATACACGCATGTGTAGATCGTTTCGATGAAAAGTTTGATATGTAATGCACACCATCCCGGGTCTTTGGACCTACACTTTGCTTCCGTTGCGGACCTCTACCATGAAATTATTTCCAACAATGAAACCCTAATCAAAGCTCACAAGTAATATTTTTTCTTGGTTAATCATAGCAAAATTCATTCATCAAATGAGAGGCCTATAAATAGGTTTACATGGCTTAGTTTCCAAGAAACCATAAGATAGACTACAAAAAATAAAACATAATGATTTTCATACTTGAAAAGATCTAAATCTATCCTAAATCTTACCTAAATAATATCATTAAAAATTACCATATTTAATAAATATAAAAATCATATATTTTTGAATTAAAATAATAATTTTGAAATAAAATAATTATTTTATTATAAAATTAATATTTTATTCTGAAAATATATTTTTTAGGAATGATAAAATTTAAAATTTATTTTAATTAAGCATTGAGAGCGTATCAGGCTATGGAAGTCATACAGGCTGGCCACTGTCCCCATTATTAACCCCAAATCGGAAAGAACTCGTCCAGGAGTTCTATGGAGCCATAGCAGTGGCCGGTAGCGAAGCTTGCATCACCAAGGTCACCGAAGAATCATCTCGAAATCTGTAACTAGTAATGGAGGCCTAGCTGGTGTGGTCGCACTGCTTTGTAGTTATCTCCTGAGTCCCATGTGAAGGCATGACTATCGTCAATCAAGGCCAAGAGTCTAGGAAGAGCTGGTACATGCTGAAGAAGATATCTCTTTTTGCAGGCTAACAGTGATGCCCAGGATTGACGATGTAGATATACTATTGAGAAAAGGACAGATCTGCTAATGGTTGCTCTACTCCAAGAAAGTCTATGGGTGGGGATGCTGGTGATGTCGGATCCTCAACGAGCTCTAGAGAAGGCTCCTCTGGTGGTGGAGGTAGGATCGACGGTGCAAGCACTGCCGGTGGTGCTGTCGGCACAGGAGGCGCAGCCAATGGTGGTTCGATCGCCTTTTGCTCAATTTTCGCTTAGTAGATGCATTACGCCATCGAATAGTACTTCGACTAAGCTTCCTTGGTGCAAGAACCATTGGACTAATGGTTCAACCGGTAACGTCAGTTCTCGGACTCGACCTCTGATGCGACCAATATACAAAATATCTACAAATATAGATAAGTAGAGGGTAAGATCAGAAGTGTCCATCCAATCTATGAGTCATGCATAGATGATAATCTGATAGTACATTATGATTATTGTCAAAGTCATAAATCTGCATTGTTTAACTAACTGGATGGAAACACAGAGAGCACAAGTGGACCGGGCTTGGAAAATCAGGTAAGTTTGGTATTTGGATCGATAAAATCCAACATACTGTTCAAAAGATATACCCTAATAAAGATATCAGGTCGAAATACAAAATGAGATTGGATCTGAATTTGAAATTGGTCTTAAGTTGTTGATTTGGATTAGATTTTTTAAAGGCTGAATGATTGAATAAAGTATGGACTTTGGATATGAATCCAAGGGTATTAGGTGGAGGAGTATATGTGAAAAATGAAAGGGATAAAAAAATGCAAAGAGTAGGTTTAACTTTGGGTTCTATCAACAACTCAAAAAGAGAGCGAGCAACGATATAGCGGATCAAGCAAGTGCCACCTATAAGTAAGTTTTCTTTTAATTCTCTTTCCTTTTTTTTTCCTTCTTTCCTCTTCCTTTTTTTATTCTTTTTTTTGCTCAGGTGATAACAGAGACGAGGAAGTGGGGAGATTCAAAATCCATCGAATTTGAGAAATTCTCCTCTTAGTCGAATCCAATCCAAATCCCATTGAAAAATACAAAACTTTATTCATTTGTTCATAACGATAATAGGGAGAGACCCGAGTCTTATATAATGAGCAAGTATACATGCATAATCATCCCAAAACAAGGTGGGACTAAAAAAAGTATAAAAGTGACTTGTAACCCACGTCAAAAATATTACCATAATAAATGACAAAAATTACAAATAAATAGCAAATAACTAAGCAATTGCAAATGGGCCCCAAATGGGCAAGGTCTCTGGCGGATGCTGACTACTCTCCTAGCCAAAGGGAGATGGGTGTAGCTCTAACACATCGACGACGCGTGTAAACCCGCTAAAAGGGTGCAAAATATTGTGTGTCCTTACCAATAATACAATATCCAAAGGTGATACATACATTATTTGACTATTGGAGCAACTGGCCGAATTAGAACCATATTAAGCATACAAGGTTCAAATCACAGGTGGAAGAAATCAAGATTCCTTGACATGATGTGCCTTTGAGATAAGGTAGGACTCGATAAGCAACATCTAAACAAGGAACTCTTTGTTCTCTTAGAGATTGGATGAAAATATTGACTGAAAAGATAATATCAGATCCTGTGATGGTAAGATAAATCAAACGATGAAAAAGTCATTGATTTACCAAGGGGTCGGATAGTAAGGAATGATCCATTAGAATGAGCTTTAAATTATACTCCAACCTTAGCATTAAGATAGCCAACATCATTCAAGATTTTCAATGTAAATTTCAACTGGGATAGAAAAAGACCCGAAAAAGCACATGTTATTTCAATTCCAATAAAAGTTTTTAAAGTGTCTAAGTCTTTGATATTAAATTTGCAATGTATGAAAGTCTTCAAATAAGAGATGAGGCGGTGATTAACGTTGGTGTTGAGTATATTATTAGCATAGACCAAAATACAAATGTAACAAGACTTGATATGCCGATAAAAAAGTGAGTAATCTACCATTGGCTAGGAAAATATGCCTCATATAATATAATAAAAATTTTAATAGACTAATTTCTTGAAGCCTGTTTAAAACCCCCTATTTAGAATATTATAAAGGCAATATCATGTACGTATATATATACTTATTTATTATAGTTATCATAGCCTATTGAAAGGATAGATGACATCCATATGATGTAAGGGTCATTTCTAGATGCTAGCAAGTACAAATTTATATCAAATGGGTGACGAGTTTCGATATATGGACAAAAGTGTGATGATAATCCAGATGTTCACAACAAGTATATATTTTAGTAGCTAAGCATGTTTTGGATTATTCTGGATGAAACTTGATTTTGAAAACTCATTTACAAATAAGTAATTCTCACCGGGAGGTAGGCGTGTGAGGGCCAATGTGTTATTAGCTCCCATAACTTGAATTTATGTGTCCATAACATCTCTCCAATGGCTATATTTAATAGTCTAGGTAGAGAAAGTAGATTATGAAGCAGAGGTTATAGTAGCTAAAAATGTACAATAAGAGAAGAAAATTTTGTTTTAGTCTAACATATATAAAAGATGATAAATAATACTTACATTATTTACTTTTGAGCAAACCATGGGAGAATGTGTAATATAAAAGTGGAGCATACAATATCTATAAGATAATATGGTGGAGCCCAAGATGAAGTAGTGGTCGACCATATTTGGAGAAGATGGAACCAGTGATCCCCAAAATCGGTAGTCTCAAGCGGAGAAGGCTAGAAGCTGATGAGCCAGTGGAAGGGATGATGTAGAGTTTGGATCAAGATGTGTTATTTCATGAATGAAACTAGAAAATATTGTGGATGGAATTATATATTGGTTGATATGGAAAGGAAATAGGGATTCCCAAAATACAATATCCTGATTAATGAAACCTTGCTTAGTGATTTTCATGAGGATAACCAAGGAAACCACAACAACAAGGTCGAGAATCAAATTTATGCTTATAGTGAATACTGTAGGCATATCAAAGACAAAAAAAAAACCAAAAAGATTTGTAATTGGATTGTCGTTGAAATAGTACTTCATGGAAACTTTTGTTACTGAGTAAATTCTTAGATGTGAAATAACAAGATGAGACACAATAAGTACATATTCACCCAATAAAAATAGAGATAAATTAGCCAAAAAATTATATGCTCTTGTTATGTTAAGTAATTGATAGTGTTTTTGTTCTACCACTCCATTTTGTTGAAGTGTTAGACACAGCTGAGTTGGTATAAAATACCATCTTGACAAAGACGATTGGTTTTTATAGTAAAAAAACTCATCCCTATGATTCAATAAAATGACTTGAATGAAGTGTTAAATTGAACTCAAATTAACAAATACTATCAACAATGATGATGCTTTATAATTATGCGTCGGCAATGGTAAGTAAATAACAAGCAACATTTAAAGATATAATCAAATAGAGATTTCAAGTATTACAATAAATTACTTCAAAACAGCTCTCATAAATATATAACTACAAAAAATTTAATATTGTTCATTTTGTCAAAAAAAAAAACATCATAATGACAAGAACAAATATTAATACCCATAGAGCTATTAAAATTATGAATATAAGACACAAATGGATGTCCAAGCGTAGGTGCCAGATATCATGTAATGGTGGTGTAAGCATCAATGAAAATTAGGATTTGAAGAAATATAATCTTCTATGTTGTCTATTCACTCGAATCGTGCCAGCACAATGGTAAGGTAATATCACAATGACGTCTTTTATTAATAGAATAAACAAGTAATCGGTTGTGTTTAAAGGAGGGCACATAAAAAATATTAGAGATGGGTAACTCACGTAGCAATAATAAGTCACCCATTTTTTTTATGATTATGAGATCACCATGAGGCAACCTGATAAAGCGGAATAAAGCTATTATATTTTTATTTATAAAATAAAAATAAAAATGGGTCATGTGGTCATTGGCTCTTGTATATGTAATCCAAGGAATGGAATAAAAATTATCATTAGACAATAGCCTACTAGCCCATACTTATGCTATGATTCTCTTCACTCAAGTATAGACTCAACATTGGTTATATTGATCTCATAGTAAATTATGGAACTATGGTTGCAGGTGTGAGTGAAGGTTACCAAGCACAATGAAAAATAAAAATCACATGCATATTTTTAATTAAATCATAAGACAATGCTATAGACAATAAAAATTCATCACCTCAAGATTATTGAAGATGATACCACAAATGATCAATGAAGAAACATATGAAAAAAATGTGTTGAGGATGATGCAATACAACCACGAGAATGCAACTCATATTCCTTCGCTCAACATCCGACGATGGAAGCTTTCTTCATCCTCTTTCTTTCATGCCTTTTTTCTTTCTCCTCTATTTGTGGTCGGCCTCTAGGTCTTGGAGAATACTTAGATGCTAGCCACAAGACTTTAAATAGTCATATGCAACCGACCCTTATTAGGGTTACAAAAGGGAATGGTTTTCCTTTTGACCTTATCATTTTCTTAATCAAAGGGGTCTCATTAATGAGACTTGTGATCCTTTAGAGATTAGCATGTGGTCGACCCCTATGATGATGTTTCTAGGATTCCTTATAGCCGGCACTTAGTCTCCTAATGGTCTAGGTCACATAATTAATTATGATAATAATTAAAAATATTGGACTCCCACTAATTGATAATTTTGAATCATAGTCAAACTAGGATTGCTAGTCAATATGAGAATCCCTACTTGTTAGGAATTCATCCTAATATGAGTTATAAATCTATTTAGCATGAATGAGACCATGACTAACACTCGTACTCATACTAGACTAATATTTGTCAGCCTACTAACAAAACACTATGAAATTGGGGTCCTTTAGGACTTTAAACCCTCAACTCTATTAGAGTAGGATTCTTATCATCATATAATTATATACTTATTTAATTAATCATGGATATAACCACTATAAAGCAATGACTGTACTATTTGACAAATAAAAATTATATAATATTTTTTTCTACTATTTTGAACATAAATATCTTATTATTAGGTATCTATAATTAGTAATAAAAAAAAGCAACAGTCCTATCCAGAGTACACACTGTAGCACATGTCCTTAAGTTACACTTCTTATTCCTTTATAATAATTGATGAAATTATTTTTTATATTAAAATATTTATTATAAAATAATAAAATTTTATATAAAATTTTATTGATAAATACTTGATTAAAAACCATCTTCCTGAGCAATCAGTTTCGATGAACATCTTATATGTGAGTTACTTAAGATAATACCTTATCTCTGATAGAGATTTTAGAATTTCTCAACATTGAATGTATTCCTAATAATCAAATATAAGCCACCTGAGATTACACAGTTATTAACCAGTAAAACAGTCTCTCTGAATTATAACTCAAAATAATAAAGGATAAGCTCTGAGTTTACAAAATATCTCAGGATTGAGAGTTTATAGAAACAACATATAAGAAACATATCATTATATGAAAGTCACTTAGATGATGCGTTCTCGTAATGATCCATGTTCAGTGAGTTCAAAATACACCTGCGTAATTAACTCATACTCACCAATTTGATGGTTATGATAAACCATTTTGATGAGTAAAAGTCAATAATATTACAATCTTATAAGTAGGGTCTTCAATACTATCACCAACTACGAATCTTATCAAGTATAATGATCTAGTAAGCTTAGACGTCTGATATGTGAATCGCATCCTCATACCTAAAGTATCTAAATTATACTGAAAGGACTATTATGTATCACATATAATATCAATTGAAATACAACAATATATAATATAAAGAAAATATATTAGCTTATTACTAATGTCATAATATATGTAATTTATATTTAGATCGAACACTACTGATCCCAACATTAATAGGGTCAAACCAAATACTATTAGCATGTGGTCCTTCAACCATTGACATTATAAAGTGGGAAATCTTGTTTACTGCATCAATATTTCTTTGTATGACTTATTTTATCACAAATACATTTGAGTCATTGATATTGTCTTTAATGGATTTTGATGGATTTGTGAAAATAATTTTGACTAGTAGCAACAACAATGAGATTAGGATTAGCGAGAACGTGCTAATTAATCACTACAATAATATGATTAAGGTGAGACTCATTTGAAATACAAATGAGACACATGTGCTTCTCTTAAAGTACAAGAGTATAAATAGCGTTAATAACCGGTAACAGACTCATCAATGAGATATTACTATATATGACTATAACAGAGTTACTAAAGCTCATTAAAAAATTATATAATCCTCTATTTTTGGTGAATGCCATTAAGAACTTTCATGGTACCACATGAAGAAGAGGAAGAGCTATATAGAAAGATCACTCATTCCATAAAACTTTTGACTTGGTAAAGCAAATAATGACAGTTGAGGCTGAGAAAGAGTGGTTGTTTCTTATCGGATACAAATAAATCAAGAGGAGTTTTCTTGTGAAAATCATTCACAAAGTTCAGTTATACTTCAATAACATTATTTGAGTAAACGCTACTTTAATGGAGATCATTTGAGATGACATTAAGCAAGCATAAGAGGATCATCGTGTTACAACGAGCCCGGGTTTCATAATCTGATAAAGAAGCAATATATTCTTTTATAGTACCATCAATAAATCTGCGTTTGTTTTAGGTCATGAGAGCCATACACACCACCCTAATCCATAATCAATAATTATTACCATCAAGGAGGTTAAAAATAAGAACACTCTCTGAATTATTAGAATGATAGAGAAAAAAAAGAGTTATTGTAATTGTCATAGAGGTAATAGATGAAATAACATCAAAGATATTCAACTATAATGTCGAAAACAATAGCTTAAAGATTGTGAAGAAATAATTAATTATTAATAACAAAGAAAATAATTGGATCATAGTTGCTCTGATACTATATAAGAACTATGAGTTTATTGAAAAAATATGATAAACTATATTGATATGAAGCATTACTTTATAAATATGAGTGCTATAATACATCTATATAACATGGCACATCGGTTTTGTGCTAACTAGACAAAACGAAAGCTGACTAGGACAAGCTGATTGAACAAAAATGAACCAAATAGATCTAACCATTCGTTCAAAAATCAACACATAATCTCTATTTCCCCGTCAACCAACTATTTCCCCTTGGTTTAAAATCCCGAGCCATTTAAACTGCACTAAACCCTTAAAATCCCGGCCCATTTAAACTGCACTAAACTTGACTGTTCATCCCGTGATCGTTGTTCGCATCAACGGCTATAAAACCGCCTATTGAAATTTCGACCGTCCCAAACCATCGGATCGATCTCGAGGAATCAGTTTGAATAGAAATAGTTATGATTGATCGATTATAAGGGGAGGGGGAGTTGGTCGTACCGAAGGTGCCCGCTTCGTGCCAATCAGCATGGGCGAGGAAAATGGTTGTCCCTATAAATGCCGGTGTTGTCGTTGAAAGTATTTTGTTGCCGAAGGCGTTTAGATGTGTTGCCACCGAAGACGACCCGTTGCAGTGCCGACAGACACGGGCATGCACTAGTAGATACAACATGCTAGCCATCTTATGATCTATAGGGGAAAAAATAAAATAATCAAATACAATAATAGATTTTAAATTTGAAGGTGAATGAAAATATTTTGTCTTCAATTCTATATATATTTCATATAAAGTTCAATACCTCTTGACTCAAACTAAATATTCTTCTTGATTAAAAGATGATGAATAATGTATATTATTTACTGATATTGTTCATACTCATTAAAATAATATGATAATTAGTACACTCGGTCCTCTTGGTATCAATCTATCAAATGCCAATGTTCATTACGAGTAACATAGTTAGTGAAATCCTAATTGGCTTTAACATGATTATATATATAGAAAATTTTAAAGCTAATTTCTTGGCTTGAGTAACCAATCTAATAATAAAGATCCCTACATTCTTGTTTGTGTCTTTCTCTTGAAGATTCACTTCCACCTTTTAGGTATAATACCTTAAAGTGGATCGACGAGGCTCTAAAAATTATTATCAACATAGAACAATATCAAATTTTAAATCCGCCTACCATGAGATGTATCAACATCATGCAAAGCCTTGTTATATGAATTGAATCAAGTCTGGTATAATAAATATAATTAGACACACCATTATTATATACTAACATAGTAATGGAATAGTTGTAGTTAAGAGAGTTAAAATTAGCTAATTAGGTATGGATCTCGTTATGAAATACTTAAAACACATAATTATTCCATATCCTAAGAGATGCTTGAGTGAAGGACTCAAAAAATTACATATATCTTTTTGAGCTTTAATTAATCAATAGGATAATTTCATTCACACCCCAAAATTGATGAGTTTACCTTGTTTTCTCATAAAACTAATTTCCAAGCTTCATACCCCTTTCCTATCCCACTTTATTTCAACAAAAACCCGAAACTAAACCTTTGTAACGACTGGTATTAAAAAGAAAAAAAAAACAGAAAAAAAAAACTAAACTAAATAAAAAAAACTAAAACTAAAACCTAAAACCCACTACCCGAACCCATCCCCAACCCCCCAAACCCAGCCCAACCCGTGACCCCCCCCCCCTCTCTCTATATATATATATCTCTCTCTTCTTCCACATCTCCCCGACCTCTCTCACTTCTCTCAGATCTCTCCCGCTCTCTCGGATTCTCTCTCCCTCTCTGCCCCAAACCCGATCCGACCCGGCCCTCCCCCCAAAGCCACCGCCCGAGCCGCCCCTTCCCTCATCCCGAGCTGTTGACCCCGGATTCCCGTCGACCGTCGCCGTCCCTACCCGGCCGTCGCCGCCCCCTACCCTGCAGTTGCCGCCCCTAGGCCCCCTACCAGCCGCCGCCCTCCCCTCCCTTTAAAGCCCCTGCCCCACTCCCCCTCTTCCCTTTCCTCAGCCCGACCCCCTTCACCCTCCTCCGAGCCTCTCCTTACCCCCTCCGATCATCCCCTCTGTTCCTCTCCGATTTCTCTCTCTCTCTCTCTTTCTCTCATCCCCTCCGACCTCTCTCTCCTCTCCCTCTTGCTGTGTGTGTGACGCGCGACAGTCGGAGCGCTGCCGGCCGGAGGAGGAGCCGCAGCCGGAGCGCGCCGGCGCCGGAGGAGAGCCGCTGGCCGGAGCTTGGAGGGAGGAGCCCCCAAGTCCTCCTCCCCTCCTTTTTTTTTTCTTTTGTGTGTGTGTGTGTTGTGGGTTGACCGACCACAACCACCCCCTCCATTCGCCTCATGCCACAGCCATGACCGCCGGCCAGGTGGCCGGCGACCATGCAGCCGGCGAGACCCAACCTGGCCAAGCCCCACCGACCACCACAAACACCAATCTGGCAGCCCTTGTTGCCTCGAGCACAGCCGTCACCCTCGACACAGTCATAGCGGCCGCCGGCTATGTACCCGGCGGTTGTGTAGTCGGCAAATCCAGACCAGCCACGGCTAGGCCGATCACCCTACTGCCCGGTCACTGAGCGGCCACCTAATGCTTACATTTCCCCATGCTATCGTGTTGATCGTCGGATTAGCCAGTGGCTGTTCTGCCGGTGAAACCAGCCCTGTGCTGGCCACCCTGTTTCCTTGTGGATCATGTCGACCCTAAACCGGTAGCCGACACTTTGGTTGCAGCCATGGCTGCCGGCCCGGTAGCCGACAGTTGTGCAACCAAAGGAGCCCGACCAAGCCTGGCCAAACACTCGGTGGCAGTTAGCCCCGATAATCTCATGCCAAGCTTTGGCCTGGCACACCAAACCCCAACCCTTGACTTCCCCACAATGTCGATCAAGCCCTTTTGAGCCCACACTTGTGGTTAGCGGGACCGATCTCCTCGGGTCACGCTCGTATCGAGTTGATGATACCGATGCGGGCCAAACCACCACGCATAGCCATTTGTGCACAAGATCGACCCTTTTAGCGGCAACAAAGGTGCTATTTAGCAACCTAGGATGGTCACTAGTGCGATTCCCGTGCAAACTCGTCCTTTGGCAAAGCAAGCCGATCGTGATCGGCTTTGCCGATTCCGTCATCAACCGACACAGTCACGACCGTTTGGTCGAATCATTGCTATTAGACCTTAGTGTGACGCATGGCGTCGGCAACGCTGACTAACCATGATGCTACCTTTGGCACATCGGTTTGTGTGCCAGTAGATCGGTGTTCGATGACGCTACCCTTGGCACATCGGTTTGCGTGCCAGTAGACTGGCGTCCGATGATGCTATCTTTGGCACATTGGGTTGTGTGCCAGTAGACCGGTGTCCAATAACACTACCCTTGGCACATCGATTTGCGTGCCAGTAGACTGGTATCCGATGATGCTACCTTTGGCACATCGGGTTGCGTGCCAGTAGACCGATGTTCGATGACGCTACCTTTGGCACATCGAGTTGTGTGCCAGTAGACGGGCGTCCGATGACACTACCTTTGGCACATCGGGTTGCATGCCAGTAGATTAGCATCCGATGACGCTACATTTGGTACATCGGTTTGTGTGCCAGTAGACTGCGTCCGATGACGCATAGATTCTCGGCTTGGCCAATCAGACCTAAGCCGACAATATTTTAAGTAGCACTTAATGACCATAGGCCGCTGGTATGTTTGGCAGTTAGTGGGCACGTGGATCGAGTCGGAGACGGAGCGGAGGGCGCCTATCAGCATCAGCCCGAGCACACTTTCCAGGTGACACTGCACGCTACTTAGATAATTAATTATGCTGTTATAGAAATTAAGAGAAGGTGTCCATAACACTGCATACGGGTCCCGCCGGATATCGTCGCATGTGGTCGAGTGGACCCCGCCTTGTATGCGGAGTTGCGAGTCTGGCGACGCATGCTTAATAATATAATTAAATAATAAATTTTCTGATTGCTTGGACACCGTAAGTAGGAATTCCCTTAAGGTTAAAAATTAATAATTAAATAATAATTATCGGGCTCACTCTCCTGGATGGAGTGTGGAGACTCGGGCACACGGGAATACGGGCGAGAGTAAATTCTATAAATATTGTGATGCATGGGTTGTGAGTGCGGTGCGAATCCCGGGGTAAAACATCAAAATTACCTTATTATCATGATTGTGTGATATTCTATCATGTGAAAAGATTTGGACTTCGTGCGCGTAAGGGGCGTGAACCACCCTGCGTGCACAGCCGAAGATCAGTAGGCTAGGAGGTCACGGGCAGGGATTGTGGTAAAGCCAATAGGTGGTGCCCTCAAAGAGGGATTGGCCTAACATTCCTGTCCCGGGGTAGTTGAAGCCCCCAAAGAAAACAAGTTGGGCGGTAGAGCTCCACCGTGAAAGACGGGAAACCCCTTATGATCATATGGGTGACTTTGCACATGGTGTTGGAGTATGCGCGGCGAGAGAGTTGGCCCTCTATATCGAAATAAAAGGCCCTATAGTAATGCCCGACCGGGGGCAGGATGAACAAAATATTCGGGGTTCACATTGTGTGTGTTTAATTTTATTAATTAAAAAATGGTACTCTCGATAATCTAGTGACAATAGGAATTGCATGCGAATGTAGACAAATGCATGGACACTTAGGGCGTGATTGAGAACTTAGTGGACAACTAGGCTAATTAGTAAACAATGTATAAAATGCAGGCGTCATTAATTACCTATGCAGCTAGCTTGTCACTAGCCATTTATTTGGCTAATCTTCCAATTCATTTTGGGGGCTACTCATTCCCACGAGTAGGCTCTTCTGCAGGATCGAAGACTCAGGGGTAGCCGCAGCATGAGGCCAGCGGCGGAGTTAGGACGATGTTGGAGTATTAGATTACCGTATGTCATGTAGTAGTCATTTTCCTTCTGGCAGTATAATCGTACTTTATTTGACTTAGTTTATGCTATTAGTGGCAATGATACAACTGTGTTCTCTTTGGGTAGGTCTCTCCTCAAGGCCCCAGTCCTAGGATAGCTCACAATAAAATATAAATCTTAAAGTGACCTAATTGACTAGCCAATTAGATAGGATATGTGAACCAGTGCCTGAGTGCTAGAGAGCGGGCGAGGCTACTCGGCTCGCCGTCAGAGGCTTGAGCCTCGTGCTCCCTTAAGAGAGAATTCTGTCAGCATGTGGGACACCAGCAGGCCACACATGCTGAGAGGATTACCCGGTTGAGGGTTGAGCATGATCATCTCCTTGTCGATGAAACTGTATCTCTATATTTTCTTTCAAAATAAAAATCTTTTCGTAAAATGTAAGTTTTAAAATATTCCTTGAGAAAGTAGAAGCCCTGTGAGAAATCCTAATTTGAGTAGACAGTTGACCAAACCCTAAATCCCTTGGTTTTTCTCAATTCACACCCCACGGATCGATACCAGATTTCTGGGGTGTGACAACCTTTCTCCTTTATACCCTACCTGCCTCATATCCTTCATCATTCCCTTCCCCACCGTTGCCTTATTTTCCTCCTTCCCCATTGCCAGACCGCCAATGCCTCCCCTTCCCCTCTTCCTTCTCCTAATCCCTATCGTCGAAGCCTTCACTACCACTTACTTCCCCTTATCCTCCCCTGTCGCTATCCTCCTTTTCCGTCGCCGCCTAGAAGGTACGATAATTAGTTGTCGAATGTTGCTTATCATATTCAACAATTAGCTGCCAAACATGCTGGGAGACGACGATGACAATGGGAATGAGCAGTGAAAGGGAGAGAGAAAGTAGAGGCAATAGAGGTTTCGATTATGGGGAGGGCGAGGGAAGGGATAAAGAAGAGAGGAAGGAGGATGGGAGCGTTGACGTGCTCATCGTCATAGGGAGGAGGAGGGCGACGCCCCCTCCCTTTGCAATTGCTGCACGTTAGAGATGAAGGAGGTAGGGGGAGGCGATCGCGGCCCTAACTTCTGATGTTCATTGGAGAGGGCGATGATGGCGACGAGATCAGCAACGGAAGGTCGGTGGTGAGGTCATTGAAGAATGAGGTTGACTGGAGGTGGGGTTATGAGGTGGGGAAGGATTGACAAATAGGTAAGGTGGGGTGAGTAGAGGGCATAGTTGCTGTTTGAAAAATTATGGTTAAAGGGAGGGGAAACTGAAGAAAGGGATAAATTCATCAGTTTTGGGATGTGAATAAAAACACCTCAAAAATATTGAATTATGTTTTGATTTAGGTCTCCAATTGATAACTCAGTTGGTCATAAAGCAACATGTGGCCTTTGTGGGGGAGGATTTCAGTCGTCGTGCGTAACCCCCCACCAACAGTCGATTGAAGGTTTGCCCCTTTGGGATGTGGCGCGCTTCGAAGCGCTGAGCAGTCATGTGTTGAGTTGTCACTTAGGCACTATATAATAGAGAGAGAGAGAGAGAGAGAGAGAGAGAGAGAGAGAGAGAGAGAGAGAGAGAGAGAGAGAGAGAGAGAGAGAGTTAACACATGATGTGATGACAGAGTTCGGCTGAAGTCTACGTCTCCGTGCAATAAGACGCAACATTTGAATCCACTATCTCTGGGTCAAAAGTAGAGCTACTCTCGATAGGCCGATGAGTGCTTCTTAAAAGTAGACAGAGGGTGGAGTAGTCTCAGATGGAGTTTGAAAATCAGAAAGCTCGAGGAGCTCTGGAAAACAGAAGGTGGGATTATGGTCCGGAATTCTGGATCTAGAATATTTATAGGGTTGGCTATATATAGTGGTTTGGTTTGTGGGAAATATTTCGGGAATATTCCTAGGTATATCCGAGGTTTGGGTAAATACCCGGGGGATTTACCAGACCCCAGATAGTACAAGTGGGCCCCAAGCAGGGCTGCGGGTCCCACCATCGTGCTCGTGGTCTGGAGGCAGGGCTGCTGGTCCCACCATCGTGCTCGCGGTCCCAAGGCAGGGCTGCGGGTCCCACTGTCATGCTCGTGGGCCCCAGGCAGGGCTGCGGGTCCCACTGTCATCTTCGTGGGCGTCAACATGGCTGCGGGTCCCACTATTGGGTGTTAGCCAGATTTTGCACCCACAGTCTTCGCCAGGAGTTCAAATAAGTGCTACTACATATTTTCTTCGCTCTGTAGTGTCATCTCTCTCTAGCCTTAGTGGCGAGCCATCTCCTGTGGGGTTATTAAAACATTAAGACATTTCTCTCGTTCTTGTGGCGACTTTCCATCCTTGGTCTATGGTGTGCAGGTGCATACAGGTGATGTACTGACCACTTGGGCCTTTTCCAAAAAAAAAAAAAAAAAAAATCAGGTTAACCTGGGTCCAATTTTGGCAGACCTGGTCTCGACCCGATTGGGATCAGGTCAAGTCATGGAGTGGGCTTGACGACACACAGCAAGGGAACCTTTCAAGGCGCTCTCCAGTCTTCCACGGTAACGGGCCAGCCGTGGTCCAGTCTTCCCGGTCCCTACCGCCGCGGCGGAGAGGTGCTGCGTATGGTGACCCGCGGAGCACGTTAGTGCCCCGGCAATGGCCACCCGCCATTGCAGGTATTCCTGCGAGACCGCAGCCCAAACCCTAGAATGGATGAACGCCATCGCGGATTTCCTCCGACTTCACAAGCCCCTCTTGGATGCCCATGTCGTCAATTTCTTCAAGGTCACCGCGAAACCCTAGACTCCCCTCACATATCGTTCTGCAAAACCCTAGTTTATCTAGGGTTTCTCAAGGGTTTGTCATCTGTCATTCCATTGGTTGATGCAGGATAGCTTGTGGGAGACTGTGGACAAGCAGTGGATGGAATGCCTCCGGGAAGAACCAGTGGAGAATCTATTGAATATACCCTCCGGATTCGTTCAGGTGTCATCAATTTATTCACCTTCTTAATTTCGGGTTCTCCAAGTTTTTAGGCAGTAGCTTTTGCTGAGATTTTGAATAAACTTTTTTTTTTCCTTGCTATATAATATCATTTCAAATCTCCATTTTCTATGTTGTGTTCTTTTGTTCTTAAGAAGTTAAGTGCCAATGAGAGATTTATAGGAAATTTTTATTGGAAAGACGACCGACCGACCTAACATCACACCTTACCCAATCAATACTAAAACTCCTTCACTTTCGGGGAAACATGTCGTGTTGAGGGATTGAACTCCGGAAACCGCAACACGAGAGCAAGCGTAGAACGAATAGGACGGATACAATAATGCACAAGGGGTCCATACAATGCACAAAACTCTCACCTACTAGAAGCAACAAATATGTAAAAAGGAAAAAACAACAGCATCAAATTAATGTGAATCACGGTCAAGACTAGAAAGCTATGATGCTGGGTGTGAGTTATGGCAAAGAATTGGTGTTAAATATGATGAGAGAATGGAAGCAAATATAGGGGAAAGCTGGTGGAGATAGCTTAAGGTGGTGTTGTGACGAACGATAAATAGGCAAGAGAAGGAAAAATTAGGAAGCCAACATGTGGGAGAATGGATCCCTGCTGATGGAGATCAAAGGCTTAATGAGCATCGGATGAGGACCTACGAGCGTCGGCATCGTAGAGGAGCTACAGTTTGCTTCAGACGGATTCAAATTCGTATACCGTTTTATGGATTTTTCTATTTTATTGGGTGACATGAATGTAATGGGCTAATAATAGTTTGTGGACTTTATGTTCTTTTATTTAGGTGAGGGTTTATAAGAGCACCCGATTAAATACCTGACTGAAGTAAGAAGTTATTTGGGCACCCCAAAGAGGATGCCACCCCTTTATAACGTGTAGATATTGTTTACGTGTATATTTCGTCTGTGCGTCCTCCTTTTTCTCTCCTCTGTCTCCTCTCTCAAACTCTCTCTTATCTCTATCTCATCTCTCCTCTATACAAGTCATGTATTAGGGTTTGAAGAGACAATTATTATGCTTTGATAAATTAAAATACATTTTTTTCTTTTGCGATTGTGGTGATTGCTTAATGCTTACTTCTCGTGGATCCTAGAATTTTTCGGGGTGCAAACCTTTGATCCGGATTAGTCTGGTAGTTAAGTTTTGACTCTACCCCACATGCCCACCTGTAGGAGCAGCAATTTATGAGGCAATTGCAAACGACAAACAGTACGACTTGCAGCATTTCTGACAAAACCAAACTACAACTAAACAATTTAAGAGAAAACAACATACGTCGTTTAGACAAACACGAAAAGAACTGAGAAGTCTCATGTAACCCATCAAAATCACTTGTGAGGACACCATCTTTGAGGTGAAATATTATTTTCTTCTCTTCTTGTGTCAGTTTTAGTTCTTTACATAGCAGATGTCTGTTAACTTCAATAAACAGTATGCGCGCTTAACAAAGAAACACAGAAAATACCACACCAACATGGTAGTTCCTCTATGACTTTATGGCGCTGCAATTCCGACATGGTAAGGGAGAAGTCTAGTTCATAGGCTAAACAGTGAAGGAACATAGTTTCAAAAATAATATAATTGATCAATATTTTAATTTTCATAATTATTTCAGTATCATGCTATATTTTCCAACTTGGGATTATATTAACTAATCTAGCTTTGTTATTGTTCTTCATCATATATATGACAATATTTATGTCGTTCTTCTTCATACACTGTTTTGTTTTAATATTCTAAGACTGGAAAGAAGGAAAGAAGAGATATGAATAACCATATCAACCTAGATGCATGTTTTACTTATCTCATACTATACCTGATGATCCACATATTATGCATAATGGTTCAATTATTAATGTGTACTTATCCATGTATTAGGACTATTGGCCTGATTCACTTCGAGAATTCATACTCACCTTGAAGTCTCTTGTTCTTCCTCGAGATCCAAAATTGTCACATTCGGTATGTACATTTCCATATTTTATATTTTCTAATTGTTTATACAGTAGATAGTTAGTAACCTAATATGGCTACAAATTTGTGTTTCGGTGAAGGTTTTGGATGCTTGAAAAATCTAAAGAAACCGGTCGAAACGGAAACATTTTGGATAAACAGGCCAATAATCCAATATGTTTTAAGTGGAATTTCAAACTATGCAAGTTAGCCGTTTTTTTGGTTTTTTGATGATTCAAGGTTTTATTTATTGAGTTGTAGGTTCTAGAAACCCTCAATCCTTTTTTTTTTTGCAGAACGTGGTAAAAAATGTGATACGTGTTTTGCCTAACATATTTGCTGTACTCTATGAGTTGAACAGTGTTGTATCTGAGGTTGTCCATGTTCACAACCTCTATTTCAGAACTTATTCCGGAGTTCTCTTCCAAATCTGCACTTCTTTTCTTCACTGCAGGAAAATTTGTAAACAAAGGTGTGTAATTATCGGAAGGATGTTTGTGTCCCATAAACTTAATAACATTAGAGCCGACGACCTCTTTTGGACTGGTAAATGCACTCCTCTTTTCAAGATGCAGTGAGACGACAAATAATGACCTAATTGCATAAAAGCATGGAAATCAATGGAAAGGAAGGTAGCATAATTCAAATCTCCAAAACATTCTGACAATTGGGCTACTCAATGCTATCGGTGCACATAATAGCCTTGGAAGCATGCAATCAGAAGTTTGTGTAGTGATTAGAAGTCTAGAACCACTGCATCTCTGATAACTCTCAAGAAAAATTTATGGTGAGACGATTATTGCACGAGATCATCAACTTGTGTAAGAGATTAAGTCAAACGACTCAAACCAATCACGTGGGCATGCATCCTCCTCACCTATGGCTTCACATGTCAAAGAGGAGGAAAATGTGAAATCTTAACTTAGCCAAATTTAGTAAACATGAATTGATCACTCAATTTGATATTACAACGTTTGCTACAAAGGAGAAAAAAAAGGGAAAAAAAATTTAATGGAGTTTGGTAGAAGTTATGACCTATTCAAAATACCATTAATATTTCTTATTATTTATGATTTCAGGTGTTAACACCCAAATTGTTGACTTATAAATGTACATTTCCTTGAAGTTGGTTGCACCACTAATAGACAAACTGAAATGTGGTTACATTGTTGTTTTTGATATCACCTTTCCATTTTGTTGCAGATTTTACCTGATTTGCAGGTGGCATCACTTAGTAGTGTTCTTGCCCAAGGCATGAATTTGAAGAAAAAACATGAAGTAGGTAAATTAAGTGTTCACTGACCATGTTGAAGTTTTCTTTTGATGTATTTTCATTGGGAAGTTTCTTCTCCATTTTATCCTTGCTGAATGTGAATCAATGTTATATTCTTGTTAAAGATTAGTCTATAGAGATAGTTCTTCTTCCGAAGTATGAAACATCAGATGGGCTCGCAAGATCATTCGTCAAATTTTGATTGAAATAACTTGTTGTGGACCAGGTGGAAATTCTAGCTGCCGTAGTTAAGACGATTGCAGCTGGTGCTGGATCTCAGACAGTAGTTGATGTTGGTGCTGGTCAGGTATTAGTGTTCCCTTTTCCACCTAGAGTATTATTTGACGCTGAAGCTCGTGTGAACTTTGTCCTCCCCATTCTATGTTTTCTCTGGCTATGTTTGCTATAATATACCTACATAGTTGGGATCTTGTTGATTATGATATCCTTGCTTATAGTGTTTAGCTTTCTTACTAATTTACCAGGGTTATCTTGCACAAGCACTGTCATTCCAGTACCAGCTTTCCGTAATGGCAATAGATGCTTCTTTGCACCATGCAACTGTTACTAGTGCTCGTGCAGAGAGAATTAAAAAGCATTATGTAGCTAAATCGTGTAAATCTGAAGGCAAGCAACTCTTATGAGGATGCTAATCCGTAGTTCTTTTTTGAATACTGCATGTGCCTTCGGTTTTTATTATTTCTTTAATTTGCTAATGCAGGGAACCAGCATTTGAAGGTGCCTCAGACTGTCACTTGCCATGTTCTTTCAAGTGACACATTGACAGCTTTAAGTACTGCTTCTATTCAAGAAAGTACTGTTGACCAATCAAGAGAGATTGAAAATAATTTAGAGAATGTTGTACTGGAAAGTTTAAAATCGAATGTAGCAGGTCCTTCATGTAATAATCAGTCTATTGGACCTCCGATGGTTCTTGCTGGACTTCATGCTTGTGGTGATCTTTCAGTGAACATGCTTAGGTTAATGTTGACATTTCTCAATTTCTGACTCTGAAACTCGAATGCTGTGTTTATCATTGTATACAATTATATTCCACATTGTGCTTATCCATTCAATAAATTGTGGCAACATATATTTAGAATTCGATAAACTTGGACTTGTATATACATTCATTTTTTTGCTAGCTCTACTTAATATGTTCAATGTCCTACCAATACAGGAGCTTTGTGGACTGTGAACAAGTCAAAGCAGTCGTTGGCATTGGCTGTTGTTACAACTTATTATCTGAAGAAGGTTTAGAGACGACCCACAACCCATGTGGGTTTCCAATGAGCAATGCTGCTAAACTCTCTGGTTTTGTCCTTGGAAAAAATGCTCGTGATCTTGCTTGTCAGGTACTTGTAGTGGCTGCTGATGTTTTATTTTTCTCCTCACAGCACAATTTTCTCTACAATGGGTTTCTTTATGTAGTCATTTTAAGGGCCTAACTGTAAACAAAAGAGTACAGATGTTTACTGGATTAATTGATCATTCAGTCAAAATCTATGGGAGGATTAATTGAACCCTTCCCTTTTCATACAATCAATTATGGGAGCAATGATCATACGACAACGGTAGAATGTGGCCAATCCATGAAAGCTACGAACCTCATGGAGGCTTCTGGGTACTGGCCAATTCACTATCGCTCGAATTCTCAGGGTCCGCTGATACTCACTCTGAGGAAACAATAAATCCTAGGACAAACCTCATGGAGGTTTTTGGGTACTGGACAATACACTATCGCTCGAACTTTCTCAGGGTCCGCTGATACTCATTTTGAGGAAACAATAAATCCTAGGAAGACAACTCGATCCATGAAAGCTACGAACCTCATGGAGGTTTCTAGGTACTGGCCAATCCACTATCGCTCGAACTTTTTCATGGTCCGTTGATACTCATTCTGAGGAAACAATAAATCCTAGGAAGACAACTCGATATGTGAGGAATGAGCACTTCTTAAAGTTACCGAATAAGCTCTCTTTCCTCATAGTAACAAACATATGTCTAAGATGGTCTAAATGTTTCTCCTTCGATTTGCTGTATATCAGGATATCGTCAAAAATAAACCACTAAGAATTTGCCCATAAAAGGCCGTAATATATGCGTCGTTACCCTCATAAACGTACTAGGAGCATTTGCTAATCCAAATGGCATAACCATCCACTCAAATAACCCCGTCCTTCATTTTGAAGGTTGTTTTCCACTCATCCCCCGGTCGTATCGTATCTGGTGGTAACCGCTCTTGAGGTCTATTTTAGAATATATGGTGGTTTCGGACATCATGTCTAGCATGTCTTCTAACATCGGGGTGGGAAAACGCTACTTCACTGTGATTTTTTATTTACCTGAGGTAAATGATCAGGTAGGTCCTTAGGAAACACATCTAAAAACTCCTGTAAGATTTGAGTCACATCTTCGAATAGTTCTTCCTAAGAGTTAGCAACAACTTCCTTAGTAACCAGGGCAAAGATAATGGATTCTTCATTTGCTGCCCTTTCGAAACTCTCTTGGGCTAATAATGTGGAGCCCTTTTTCCGTTACCACTTCCTTCTTTTTCCTCTTATCAATAGGTTTTGGTGGGAGAGGATTGAGCTTGATCCTCTTTCTCTCAGCAACAAAAGAGCATGAGTTGGATCGACCATATATCATAAAGTCTGAGTTGAATAGTCATGACTGCTCTAAGATAATGTGGCCAATGTCTATGGGTATAATGTCTTATTGGATGAGAATTGAATTGGGACTATATATTGTTTTTGAATAGAAATTGAGGACGTGTCAACCCAAGAGACTTTATACGGACTAGGATGACTAACAAATTTTAATCTTAAACGGGCAAGAGTGGAGGTGGATACAACATTAATACTACTTCCACTGCCAATAATAATTTTGTAAGTCTTTTCACTACACTTTGTAAAGGTGTGGAAGAATGCTTTCCACCTCCAGTCATCATTCTCTCTAGGTTGTGCATGCTCACACCTAACAACCCCTAACCTCAACGCAAGCGAGTCATCTTCATGGTACGCATTTAATAATGGGGTGGCTCATATACTAAGGGTTGTATTAGGTATGGTACCCCTATCTTCATTCTTCACACATCTCTCTGTTTGGGGGTTTGACCATCATTCTTAAAAGTATAAGTGTTCGCACGAGTATGATGGTAGGCTTACAGATCAAACTGCAACGATCGTCCTAATAAGATATGGGCGTGCCCAAGATGGAGGGTATTAACACCAAACCAGATCGGTATAACCGGGTGCTATGAAAAGCTCAGCACACTTCTCAGTAAGATGGACTTCTCATGCCTTAAACTGTCCCACCTGGTAACCCCTCTTCAATGAAACTGTCTCGAGCTCACAAAGATCTACCAACTCTGAGGAGACATAGTTTCCTTGAGTACCATTGCCAATCATTAGTTAGCATGGTAACCCATGGATGAAGCAGGTCGTGTAGAACAAGTGATACCAGGTCCACTCCTGAGCCAAATATGTGGTATTCCTGACCATCTCATCAAGTGGAGGATGCCTAGATGATGGGGGTAAAAGGGATCGGGAAAAGAACTCATGAGAGGCAACATGGAATCATGTAATACTACCTAGATGTCAAGTATCTCGTGGTTCAACTATTGCTAACTGCTTCCCTATGAGGCTCTCAGTTTGAATACATCCCACCCGGTCATCTAGATCCCCAAGCTCATCCTCATAATCCTCTAGCTCAAGTTCAGAGACCTCCTCAAGCTCCCTCTGTTCACCCATCATCTACAAGCATGGCCATTGTAGGGCATTGAGCAGCATAATGCCCATGACCATGACACCAAAAATACCGAGGGCAATTGTTTCCCTTCAAGGCATCTCCCACAACCCCTTCATCTTTAAAGTCCCTTCTTGGAGTGGGAGGGTTGGGTTTATTTTGTGGTGGACCAAATGAGGGTTTCGAGCCGTTAGATATTTGCGTACTCGTAGTGCGGCTAGTGCCCCGTGAATCAAACCTCCTAACAAACTGGGGCTTTGAAAACCTCTCAAGATCCTGTATCAAATGCTATGCTTGCTCTAAAGTAGTTACCTCTCTGATAAAGAGCTCACATTGGAGATCCTCTTTCAGCCCCGCCCTAAAGCGAGACAGGGTCACCCTGATCTCCTCGGTGACCTCGCTCCTCATAAGGAACTCATCAAACTTTGCTATATAGTCAGTGATAGGGCCGACTCCCTTGGGTCAGTCGTTGCCACTGGTGCATGAGTCGTTGTTTATAGGAAGTGGGGAGGTATTTTTTCTTTTAAATTTCCTTCTATTTCCTCCCACAAGAAAACATGCTCTTGTTGGTCTCTTTTGAGTAATTGTTCGACATTTTGCCAATAGAGTTTGGCTTGCCTGATAAGCTTCATCTTGGCAAAGTGCACCTTCCTTGTGTCAGGCTGACTCAGGCATATTATACCACTCAAAGTAATGGTCCGTGTCTACCATCCAATCAATGAAAATTTGAAAACCTTCGGATCTAGATGACCATCGAAGGTGGGGGCCTTTATTTTGATGTTTCACATTGCCCATTCATCCTGATCAGCGTTCCCTATCATTTATAAGGATGCATTTACACAAGCCATAATTTAGCAAATATTATTCATCTATTTCAAGATAATGAGGACCTTGTTTCTTATTTATAAGCCCCAAGGGTTGCAATACAAGTCCAAACCCAGTTAGGATTACTACTATTCCTAATATAAGCAAATAAGCACCAAGGGTTGCACTTGACAACATTGGTCGCCACTTTGGAAACCATGTGAATTATGACAAAAACAATTTCACAAGTGTACCTCCTCATGGACATAAAAGTCATATGCTTCAATGAATAAAGAATTATGACCTAAAAATAAAATATTTCTTGTTAATTTAACATCTAGCAGCTAAATTCTTAAAATGCAATTACAAAATTATTTAAACTATTCAACACTTCTTAAAAAAGTTAAGCATATAATTTTAGTGTTGTGTTTGTTTCAAAATTGTAAGTTTATAACCCTGAAAAATTGATTTTTCATCGTGTAAAAAGTGACTAAAAAGTTATCAATATAAATACTTAAATATTCTGCATTATAAAATGTTCAAGAAAAGCATTTAGGTAAATTTTGAGTGACGTGCATTGAATACTGTCCACTTTTAGTTCAGGAAAATCTTCATAAAATGTTAAAAGATCCACTTTGAGTGCAAAGCAATTGAATGTTGTCCACTAGTGTATATATTTTATGTTTTTATTATAAACATGTTTTCCCATAAACAAATAGAATTTTTTCCCTTCTCCATTCTTAGGTAATTTGCTTTTCAATAAAAAAAGTGTATTAGGTTGGACACCTTAAAAACAATGATATTTTTAACATGGAATGTAATTAAAAAGGGTATGAAGACAAAATCCAGAAAGTATAAGTATATATTTACATAGTGCCCTCAAATAGTACATGAATTTTAAAGATTGTTTAAAGTTATACCCATAGAAAATATAAATTCAAGGTTTCCTCTTGGGAAAATAGGGTATTGAAGAACTTAAAATAACTCCCCCCCGCGCGAGGGCGTGTGCGTGCGCGCGCGTACACACAGACCCATTTATTTTGTTCTCCCCCATTTGGAAGTTTGAGACCCACTCTATATTCTTTTGAGCTAACCCTTTCAAACTTAAATACTATTCTTTTGAGCATGCTACCGTAATTTATTATATATCTGTGTTTGAATGACGAGGGAGAGAATTGAAACTTGGAGTGTAGAGCATCGGATTTTAGAGGGTGTATAACCACCTGATTAGAGAATTAGAATCTTAGAACCTAACAAAGCCTATATTAGTTGGAGTCCTGAGGATATTTCCTAGGATGTAATTCATTACTTATGAATTAAAGATCTAATGTGCCACATAATTAAGTATAATTATAATTTTAGCCCTTGTTTTGAATTTACAATACTGTGATTGATTTTGATATCTTGGTTCGCTTTTACAGACAAACGAAGAGATAGATGATATATCCTAAATAATCAGAGTTCATTAGTTGAAGCTGAGAGGAGCTTCGAGAGTGCAATGTGATCGACGTACGCATTTAAGACTTGCAGATAAACTTTACGAGTCTAGATGGTAAACTTTACAAGACGACAATATGGCCTGAAATGTTATAGGATTCAAAATGTTGGGCCACAAAAAGAACTCGAGTATGTCAGAGATAAGGATTTTGAGTTGAACGTGTGACAAAATTTAGGAGGGATAGTGATGCGAAACAAATGCGGGTGGGCAGGAAATCAGTAGTTTAATTGTCCTAGCAATGTTTCGCTATGAATTAAAAGTCTCAGGTAGGAAGTTTATTCAAACCATCAGCAGGGAATAATGGGTTTTAACAGAAACTACTCGCATCAGGCAATTCGATCTCAGTTCTAAGAATTACAATAAATAATGCTTAAATTAAACGGCACGAGTCCGTCCCGCAATATCAAATGCTAATGGACTTAACAGGCAGGTGGGGACGCACAACCTCACGATGGTGGACAGCCGTCGGCACAAATAATATACTGGAGATCCGATTAGTAGAATTACCGGAAATACCCTACTGGATAGAGACGTACCTACTGAGGCTCATGCTTGGCCTCAGGAATAGGGACTCCGAAAATGATGATCAAATATCCAGGAGTCGTCAGCATCCTCAATCGAACCCGTGATCAGCGTCCGGGTCAGCCGTCAGCACCCTCAATTGAACCCGTGATCAGCGTCCGGGTCAACCATCCAGTCGTGCGGCCATGCAAGCATGCTGAAGTGCGTCGGGGAACACGAACTCGGGCACGGGGCGAAGCCGGGGATGAGGGTTAGTGTCGGGTTGAGAGCGAACTGTAGAGGAGAGGAGGGGTCGGGTCGGGTTGATGGTCGGGCTGCAGAGGAGAGACAGAAGGGGAGAGAAGGAGGAGGGAATGGGGTCGGGTTCGGGTGGCGGAGGAGAGGGAGGTGGGATCGGGCGCGGGGTGAGGGTTGTGGTTCGGGTAGGGCTGCGGGAAAGGGGGAAGGGAAGTGGGGGGTCGGGGTTCGGGCAGCAAGGGGGGCCAGGGTCGGATGGGCCGCGGGAGGGGAAAGGGAAGTGGGGGGTCGGGGTTCGGGCGGGCAAGGGGGGGCCGGGGTCAGCTGGGCCGCGGGAGGGAAAAGGGAGGGAGTGGGGGCCGGTCCGGCTGGGTAGGAGGGGAGGGAGGGGGATCGGGATGGGCGGCGGCAAGGAGGGAGGCCGGGGGTCGGGCGGCACGAGCAAGGGCCGGGTGGCTCGCGGGGGAGAAGGAGAGGAAGAGAGAGAGGGGTGAGGTAAGGGTTGGGCTAGGGTTTCACACGCCTAGTACCCACCTAGGGTTTCACACGCCTAGGGTTTGGGATTGGGGTTTCACACACCTCACCCTGGTTTCTCTCAACAAGCATGTAGAGGAAAACAAAATTTTATTTCATTCTTCAGTCCATTACATGATCCATGGGCAGGCCTATATAAAGGCCTGCGATAACAAACGAAAGTCCCTGGAAGTCGAGGTGGGACTAAATAACACAATGTAAAAAAAATAAAAACAAATGAAAACATCCATGATGGTGCTGACTGTCTGATCAGAGCCATAGGCTCAGGTGGCGCCTCCTGCGCTGGTACACGCGCCATGGGCGCTGCTCGATGTCCCCATCATTCTCCCGGGGTGGGAGAGAGCTCGACTCCGTCGAGTAAGGCTCGGTGCGGCTATCGTATAGCTCCAGCAGGTCTGGGTCCATCTGCTGGGGTCCCTGATGCTCACTCCAAGCGTCCTCAGAATGGGGCCTTCCTTTCCAGCGAACCAGGTACCGCCGGATTCCACTATCGTCTTGCCGAGACAATCTCGTCATCCAGAATATTATCAATGCCTTTTGCTGTATATAGTGGGGATATTTCTGGGAGTGGGGGTAGGGGGGACACTCAGGGGCAGGGTCCAGGGTAGGCTCAACTATCAGCGGATTTTCAGAGTTAAAATATGGGCCATTATAAGCCACTAGATCTTTAATATTGAAGGTGGGACTGATGCCAAAACCCTCGGGTAATACAATAAAATAAGCATTATCATTTGTATCTTTTAGAACCCGAAAAGGACACGTATTGCGCGTATGTAGTTTCTTAACGGCTCCCGAAGGAAGCCGTTCCAGACGAATCCGGACCATCACATAATCTCCCATACTGAAAGTCTGAACTCGCTTCCGGGCATCGGCCCTTAATTTATAGCTCGCATTGCTCTGTTCAATTTTTTTACTGATTTCCTTATGTAGTTCATGCACATGAGATGCAAAAGCAGATGCCGACTCGGAAATTCTATGATGCTCAGATATGGGAATAAGATCGACTGGTTGCCTAGGTTTGAACCCACGCACGACTTCATGAGGACTCATACCGGTGGACCTATTGACAGATGTATTATATGCAAACTCGGCTACTGACAGTTTCAGATCCCAAGTCTTAACGTGTTCACCTATCAAGGTACGGACAAGGTTTTCCGGACTCCTATTGACAACTTCAGTCTGGTCATTGGTCTGGGAATGGAAGGTAGTGGAGAACTGGAGCCTAGTGCCCAGCTTGTGCCATGGGATTTTCCAACAAAAACTGGTGATCTTGACATCCTTGTTGGGCATGATTTCAGGCAATCCGTGTAACTTTATGACGCCATCGGACGTCTTGGAACAAGGGAGGAAATGGGTCACCTCAGAAAATCGGTCTACGAAGATTAGGACCGAATCATGCTCCTTGAAAATCTTTTTAGCTAGAGTTGATTGCTGTTCGGCCTGACTACTCTTAGGTTGGCAGGGACCCAGTTTGACCTTCTTGTCCTTGGGTTGAGACAGGGCGCACCTAACAACTGACATGGAGGGAGATGACATTGGTTTAAGGGAAGTCAAGATGGCTTCGTCATCATCATCAAAGTCTCCATCTTCTTCTTCAGCTTGATAGACGAATTCTGCCTCTTTAGCCTCTATCACTTCAATGAGATTGCCATCAATGATGTTGACTTTGACATGGCTTGCACAGTTTGCGGCCACATGTCCGTAGCCTTGGCATTTACAACACGTGATGAGGGGACTAACTTTGGAGAAGTCTTTCTCAGGGACCTTGTCATGGTTGTCTCTTGCATTGCTTCTACTGGTGGAGTCGGCTCTTGGTTGGGATTCGTTGGGGTAGGGCCGACTTAGGTAGCTATCCGAGAAAGGCCGAGGAACTTTGCTTCGGGAATCTTGATCCCGATGGAAATGGTTGGACCTAATGCTATCGAGGTTCTGAACTAAGGCATAGGCTCTTTCCAACTCTGTAACATCTCGGGCAAGGAGCTCACTTCTCAGGTCTTCTCTCAAACCTGATCGAAAACGTGCCAGGACCTGGGCAGGGGTTTCTGTTCTGAGGACATTGCAGCGAGTTAGGAACTCGTCGAATTTGGTGACATAGTCCCTGGCTGATTTGTTGCCTTGGGTGAATTGGTGCCACTGGTCCAATAGGTGGGCTCGATATGATGGGGGCACATACCTGCCTTTTAGCTCATTCTTCATGGCGACCCAAGTATCAATGGGGTCCTGAGTTTTGGCGGCTCTCAAGGCTTCTAAATTAGTCCAGTATTGGCTGGCGGGTCCACTAAGCTTCATGGCAGCGAATTGCACTTTTCGCGGTTCGGTTAAAGGGTACCAGGCAAAGTATCGGTCCATGGACTGGAGCCAGTCCAAAAAGAATTGGGGATCGTGCCTGCCATCGAAAGAGGGCACCTCTAACCTGATGCTCCGGAGATACTGCTTACCCGGATTTTGATTGTTCTGCCAAGGTGGCCGAAAATCTTGAGTGCCTAGGGGTGGTGGAGCTAGCGGTGGAGCTTGGTCCAAACGGTCAAAACGGCCATTGGTGTCACGCTGACAAGCGGTGAGGTTCTGGTTCATAGTTGCTATTCCTTGGGCTAACTCGGCAAGTGCCCTAGTTAAGACATCAGGATCCATATTGTCCGACTCACTCGACTCTCCTAACAGATAGGACCTACCTCAGGGGTTGGCATGCAAAGACAAACTCACAACATGATGCATGCTGATTTTTTTTTTTTGTTAAATATGGCAATCAAATGCAAACGTTAAAAGAAAATTTTTCTAGATGCAATACAACTAATGCATGACAGTTCCTACCTACAACCATGCTCTGATACCAAAAATGATGCGAAACAAATGCGGGTGGGCAGGAAATCAGTAGTTTAATTGTCCTAGCAATGTTTCGCTATGAATTAAAAGTCTCAGGTAGGAAGTTTATTCAAACCATCAGCAGGGAATAATGGGTTTTAACAGAAACTACTCGCATCAGGCAATTCGATCTCAGTTCTAAGAGTTACAATAAATAATGCTTAAATTAAACGGCACGAGTCCGTCCCGCAATATCAAATGCTAATGAACTTAACAGGTAGGTGGGGACGCACAACCTCACGATGGTGGACAGCCGTCGGCACAGATAATATACTGGAGATCCGATTAGTAGAATTACCGGAAATACCCTACTGGAAAGAGACGTACCTACTGAGGCTCATGCTTGGCCTCAGGAATAGGGACTCCGAAAATGATAATCAAATATCCAGGAGTCGTCAGCATCCTCAATCGAACCCGTGATCAGCGTTCGGGTCAGCCGTCAGCACCCTCAATTGAACCCATGATCAGCGTTCGGGTCAACCATCCAGTCGTGCGGCCATGCAAGCATGCTGAAGTGCGTCGGGGAACACGAACTCGGGCACGGGGCGAAGCCGGGGATGAGGGTTAGTGTCGGGTTGGGAGCGAACTGTAGAGGAGAGGAGGGGTCGGGTCGGGTTGATGGTCGGGCTGCAGAGGAGAGACAGAAGGGGAGAGAAGGAGGAGGGAATGGGGTCGGGTTCGGGTGGCGGAGGAGAGGGAGGTGGGATCGGGCGCGGGGTGAGGGGTGTGGTTCGGGTAGGGCTGCGGGAAAGGGGGAAGGGAAGTGGGGGGTCGGGGTTCGGGCAGCAAGGGGGCCCGGGGTCGGATGGGCCGCGGGAGGGGAAAGGGAAGTGGGGGGTCGGGGTTCGGGCGGGCAAGGGGGGGCCGGAGTCGGCTGGGCCGCGGGAGGGAAAAGGGAGGGAGTGGGGGTCGGTCCGGCTTGGTAGGAGGGGAGGGAGGGGGATCGGGATGGGCGGCGGCAAGGAGGGAGGCCGGGGGTCGGGCGGCACGGGCAAGGGCCGGGTGGCTCGCGGGGGAGAAGGAGAGGAAGAGAGAGAGGGAGGTAAGGGTTGGGCTAGGGTTTCACACACCTAGTACCCACCTAGGGTTTCACACGCCTAGGGTTTGGGATTGGGGTTTCACACACCTCACCCTGGTTTCTCTCAACAAGCATGTAGAGGAAAGCAAAATTTTATTTCATTCTTCAGTCCATTACATGATCCATGGGCAGGCCTATATAAAGGCCTGCTATAACAAACGAAAGTCCCTGGAAGTCGAGGTGGGACTAAATAACACAATGTAAAAAAAATAAAAACAAATGAAAACATCCATGATGGTGCTGACTGTCTGATCAGAGCCATAGGCTCAGGTGGCGCCTCCTGCGCTGGTACACGCGCCATGGGCGCTGCTCGATGTCCCCATCAGATAGAGTGAGGAATGAGTATATTAGAGAAAGTGTTGGTGTTGTACCAATTGAGGATAAATTGATGGAGAACAAATTAAGCTGGTATGTGCATGCACAAAGAAGATTAGAGGTGACCCCTGTGATAGGGGGTCTCAGATTATTTGAAATGGTCCAAAAGGAGTGGAAAATCTAAAACAACATTGATAGAAGTTGTTAGCAAAGATATGGAAAATATTTCCACCGAGTCTTATCCTTTTTTGGCCGACCGATATGGGTCACGATACCAAGTTTTTGAACCTTGTAACTAAATTGGGTTTGCATCATGTAGAAAGGTGACCAATCCAATGTCCATGTTTCTAATATACTATACAATAGTCGAGGAGTTGTGGTGGAAGTGTTCTTGAACTACGAAGGCAAGATGCTGACTGGATGAAATTAAATATCTGCAACACTCGGTGATAAATTGGTGAACACGAAGACTAGTAATTGCACCAATGAGGAGGGCTCCTAGTGGTGGGGTTCTGAAGAGGAAGGAACCCCCGAAACCTTGTGGAAACTAGGAGACAGGATTTGGGGAAGATTGGGATCCTTGACCAACATTGTTCATCCCATCTGTCCGATTGTGATAATAATATTTAGTCCAACTATGGAATTTGGTCGAGCAGGACTAATAAGCCTGACTTCAAATTGATGGGACAATTCTTATGTGATTGATATGGGTACATTCTACTGAATTTGCAGATAATTGTAATAAATCTCTGTAGAACATTTTCTGTTTTTGATTGTAGTAAAAATATTTACACAAAAGAAAATAGAGGACTTCCACCAATAAACTAAGAAGACTTCTTGAGTTTGCTAGTATTCTTTGCCCATCAGATTTGAGCTGTGAGTTGGATTTCCATTGGACTTTCTTAACTGAATAAGAACATAGGTACTATAAATACTTAATAAAATGACTTTTCTTGTTCCTTAATGTTTAATTGACCTAGCATTGTGTTTGATATGTCTGTTATGAAGTATCTTTCATAGACCTAATACTCTTAAGAAACGTGATAGGTTAAGTTTAGCTTTCTTGCTACTTTCTGCATGAGTATTTGAATTGAACAATTGAAAGTCCCCTTTATATCGAACTATATCGTTGCTTTTATCTATATCTGGATTTTGTTACAGTGTTTGTTAACTTTATTTCTGTTTATGCTCTTGCTTATAGATTTGTTCTTCTTGAGAAAAGTGAATTATGCATTTTGTTTCAATGTGTGTGTAGTTTTTTTTTTTTTTTTTGACTTTAAAGAAGTTCCAGTGACTTCACTATCCTAGTATTCTTTAATAGAGTGCAGAACGATGGAAAAGTCTTACTAAAGATGCTGCTCGTCAGAATTTTGAGCTACATGTCTATCGTGCTGCCTTTCAAATGGTGAAGTCTCTCTGCTCCTCTCATTCAGTGTGAATCGTGTGATCAAGTTGTTAATATTTAACTTCAGTTCATTTTCATAAACCTTCTTTTTATATCTTATTGATGGAGCTTACCTTAAAATTGTGAAGAAGCTTGGAATGATGTTGACATATTGTTATCCTCTCACCGACTTTGATCTCTTTTTTTCCTGTTCTTTTTACGTTTCAACAAAGAACATAAGATTCGTAGCTCGGTTTGAAAGCATGCTATTATTTGACATCTTAGTGTGGTTCTTCCTCTTTCATGACTTCTTGGCTTGCATATGTGTCTGCACAAGCGAATGTAGGTTTGGACAGTTTTATGCATGCGTTGTATAAATGTGTTTGTTTCATTCTCGCATCATTGACAATTGTTTTAAATTTTAACCCATCCGTATGTGATCAGCTGTGCGTGTGTGTGTGTGTGTGTGTGTGAGAGAGAGAGAGAGAGAGAGAGAGAGAGAGAGAGAGAGAGAGAGAGAGAGAGAGTTTATACACGGTTTTCAAATTGACATTAACCCTCACGCAGATAGATGGCAGGCAAGCATGCAAAATTAAATAAACATAAAAACTTGAAAAATATGAAGATGGGAAAAAGGAAGAGTAAAGAAGAGGGTGAGCAAAGTGGTCCAGACTGACATTAACCCTCCCCCAAATGGATGGAAACAAAATTAAATCAATATAAAATTGTAGGAAATATGAAGAAGAGAAAAAGAAAGAGAGGGAAGAAAATGTTGAGTCATCACAACGTTCGTAGGTGGCCCCCCACAATATAAATCTGATTGCAAATCGATCATCCGATGGATTAATAGCGGAACATATCGACAATCTGAAGCAGTAGAAGTAACCAAGCACAAAGTAGGAAAAATCCAAAACATAAACACAAAAGCATACAAAGAAGAGACTACTCTTACGTGGAAACCCTTGCGGGAGAAAACCAAGCGAAGATGATTAGGTGATCCACTATAATGGAAAAACCACGAAGTTACAAGCAATGCTTAACTTCAACGAAAAAACCCTAATTCGGCATAGGGTTTCTCTTCCTCCGAAGAACTCACCAATCTCTCTCAAAATCGATCGTCAACATTTTCAGTCAACCACACAAAGTTTCTTCTTACTATCCTTTATATAGTATAGGGTTTACATCAAACAAGAGACCCAATCCCGTAAGGAGCGAAATCCTAAAGTAGACAAAACGATCGGTTGATCTGTAGGTCTGATCAGTCGATTTGGTCTCGACCTAGGAAAACATTGTCACGAGTAAATCCGATCGGTCTGTAATAAGACCGATCAGTCTTCCAGAATGCACTTCTCTAGTACAACAAAACTGATTGGTCGGATAGGACCCGCCGACCGGTCGGACAATAAGTTTTTATGGTTCTCCAAAATTAAGCTAAATCTCAACTATTCGCCACCTTGGTGAAATTTCTCATCAGATCTGATCGTTATCTCTAATGCACCCTGTCGGTGCCCAAACAACACCTCAACAGTGTCCAAAATTGCGTCCTAAAGATGCGACAAAACACCTGACGGTGCTAGCACCTCGAAGATGCGAAACCCCTTCAAATCATCTTGACGAAGTTCAAGTAATACTTGAACTTACTGTAACCGGCTTCGTCAGCATAGCAGAAGGATTCTCTTGCGTATGAATCTTTTTCACAGAAACAATCATATCCTTGATAGTCTTATGAACAAAGTGATACAAGATATCAATATGCTTTGTCCGTGAGTGATGAACCTGATCATTATTCGCCAAATAGATAGCACTCTGCTATCCAAAAAAATCACCACGCTGGGCTGCGAGAGACCAAATTCACCAACAATACATCGGAGCCAAATCACCCCCTTCCTGCCTTCGTTATAGCCACGAATTTTGCCTCTGTTTTGACAATGTAACCGTGTGTTGTAGAAAGGCTTTTCAACTCACCAGACCCCTTGCTAGTGTAAACACATAACCTGTCATGGACCTTCGTCCATCCGAATCACCAATATAGTTTGAATCGACATATCTCACTATATCACTGAAGTCTGAACGAATCACCATCTCGCTGAAAGAGTAGGCCATTGTCCAACATTCTATGTAGGTACCTCAATATCCACTTCACGACCTGCTAACAATGTTCTAAAAAGCGCTAGGTGCTAGTCGGGTGGTGGGGGACCTTCTAGTGTCTAGCGTTTTTGCTTTTTTTTAATTATTTTAATTATTATTTTGATATTATATATAATATATATTTTTTAACTTACTATAAATTCAAGATTAACCCAACTATTATTTTAAAGAGCATGTATCATTTACATAACCATAAACTCAAGATTAACAAGAATAAAAGAAAGCATGATATTATCTCAGATAATATCATAATATCCAAAATTTTAGTACACTCCGTATCTAAAATTTATGATTATCAATAATAGAATAGCATATATATGCGTTCTAGTGCCAAGGCCCGCCTAGGCGAACGTCTAGCCCCGCCTGGGACCCTCGCCTAGCCCCGCCTAGAAGCCTGGGCCGCTTTTTAGCACTGCCTAGGACTAGGCTGGGCCGTGGGGGGCCTTCTAGCGCCTAGGCACCGTCTAGGCCGCTTTTTAGAACATTGCCTGCTAATGATCTTTCCTCGGATTTGTCATGTAACGACTGACAACACTGACAGCCTGTGCGTTATCTGGACGTGTGAACACAATCACGTACATTAAACTACCGGTTGCGCTTGCATACGGCACACGAGCCATATAAACATGCTCGTCATTGGTGCTAGGAGACTGTACCTGAAAGTCGGAAGTATGCAACAAGAGGGATGCTAACTGGCTTAGCACCGCTCACATAATAATGAGAAGTTACCTTCTCCAGATAGCTCATATGTGTCAAACGGACTGAACCACGCTTCCGATCTCTGATAATCTCCATCCCTAATATCTTCTTAGCACCGCTTAAGTTCTTCATCTCAAACTCATCACTAAACTTAGATTTTATAATATTGATATCTGACACGCTCTTTGCAACGATTAGCATGTCATCCATGTATAAAAGAAGGTATATCATAGAATTGTCACGAGGCTTCCTAAAGTAGACACAATGATCATACTCACTTCTGACTTACCTATGATCTACCAAGAATATGTCAAATCTCTTATACCACTATCTCGGGGATTGCTTGAGCCCGTAGGACTTTCTTAATCTGCACTCATGGTCCTCATTTCTTTTCATCACGTACCCGTCGAGCCACTACATGTATATCTGCTCCCCAAATCACCACACAAGAATGTTGTCTTCACATCGAGCTGCTCCAGGTCAAGATCAAACAATGCCACCATGGCCAACAGAATGCAGATGAAAGTGTGTTTCACTACAGGTGAACACTTCGTCGACGCCTTCTTTTTGTAAGTAGCCTTTTGCCATCAATCGTGCCTTGTATCGAACACTACCTGGAGTTTTCTCGTTCTTTTTATGTACCCACTTGCATCTAATCATCTTCTGCCTTTTGGATCTCGCAACAAGCTACCAAGTCTGATTCTTGTGAAGAGATTTGATCTACTGAATGCAGTCACTATCGTTAACTGCTTTACTGTAAGTGGTTGGTTCATCACCATCGCTCAGAGTTAGTGCGTAAGTTACCAACTTTTCGAAACCTAATCTGACTGGGGCTTTGATAGTCCTTCTCGCCCTGCTGGCTGCCAATGACTGTTGCTCTGAAATTTCCTCCTCTGAAGTAGTCTACTCCGACGAAGTAGTATACTCTACCTCTGTAGACGCCCTAGAAGTCTTTAGCACCACCTACATAGGATCACTGTGATTTTCACTCTCAAGATCGATCTTAACCTTCTGCTTGCTAGAAGTACGCAAAAGAGTCTTATTGAAACTCACATCTCTACTAGTAATGAACAACTGTGATTCCGAGTACTACAATGTGTAACCCTTAACTCTTGAATCATACCCCAACAATATGCTTTTCTTTGCTCGCTGGTCTAGCTTGACATCCAAACACTCGCAAAATCGAGTAATTCGTCAGCTTGCCTGACCAAACCTCCTATGGAGCCCTCAAAACTTTCGCAGTAGCCGGTGACCTGTTGACCAAATAGTATGCTGTGTTAACAGGCTCTGCCCTAAATTTTTTACCCAAGCCTGACTCAGAAAGTATGTGTGCTCGCTCGAGTAAGGTACAGTTCATCTCAATGATGTCATTTTGCCATGGTGTCTTTTAACTGTGAAGTGTCTGGCAATGCCTTTATCGTCACCGTACTTCTGAAATTACTTTGATGTAAATTCTCCCCCATTATCGTTGCGGAAATGCTTAAGCTTCATGCCAGTATATTTTTCCATCAAAGTCTTCCATTGCTTAAACGTCTCAAACACATGATATTTGGTCTTCAATATGTAGACACAGACCTTTCTTGAATAGTCATTCATAAACGATACAAAGAATCGCGATCCTTCCATTGAAGTAACTCTGGAAGGACCTCAAACATCTGTATGAACGTAATCCAACGTTCCCTTCGTGCGATGAACTGCAGAACCAAATTTGACTTGATGATATGAAGTGAACCAATCTCGATTGGGACATTTATGATATGAGCAATCAGAATCTAGGATCAATTTCTGATTTAGATCCCTACAAACTGTAACTAACAAAACTGCATCATCTAACAGATCTTCCACTTCGTGAGCCGCGTTAGATGATTTTCTTGACTTAGCACCCTGTCCAGACTATTGTTCTTTGCCTTTAGCTTAGGACAATCACTCTTGATATGACCATTCTTATTACAAAATATCCCTCCATCTCTGTCCTGACTCTAGACTTGGACCTAAGTCTTCCCTTCGACAATCCCTTGTTTTCTGACCTCCATCTTTCCACAAACAAGCCATCATTTTCTGCCTGCGAATTTGAATCCAGAATCTTTTTTCTGAACTCATTGGATAGAAGAGTTGCAGTAGTTTCTTCTAATTCAATGGTATCCTTCCTATAGAGTAAGGTAGTAATTAAGTGCTCAAAATGATCATGGAAAGAGGCAGAAGAATAAGTGCTTTGTTTTCGTCTTCTATTTTTCCTTCGATATTCAGCAACTCGAATTAATTGATAGAAATACCTTCCTTCATGCGAAACGTATAAAGCTGTTGCTTCAAAAACAATCGGTTTGCTAGAGACTTCATCATGTATTCGGCTTTCCAGCGTTGACCAAAACATCGCTGTCGATTTGTCATGCATGACGGTGCACTTGATCCATTGCCAAACACGACTGGGTTGTGCTGCATGCCTAGAGGTTGTACTCTTCCCAATCCACATCTGTCATGTGACAATGTCTGCAAGTCTACTCTTCAGACCTTGTAGAGCTTTTTGTAGATCTTGTTGAATCAACAGATCCTTTATGCTTACTTTCCATAAGCCAAAATTGGATTTCCCATCAAACTTCTCCACGTCAAGCTTGAGGTTCGACACTTTCGGTAGATTGGTTGCCATTGCAATCTAATCAAGAACGAAAATGCTTGCTCTGATACCAGTTTGTTGAGTTAGCACAACGTTCATAAACGGGCCCCCACAATATAAACCAAATTGCAAATCAATCCTCTGACGGATCGATATCGGAACACAACGACAATCTCAAGCAATATAAGCAGTGTTATTAAAGGCGCGCCTAGGCTCAGGTTCAACTAGGCTCACCCCCTGCGTCTCAAAAAACACAAGGCAATGCTCTGTTAGAAATGCGCACGCCTAGGTCTAAGGCTCGCGCCTAGGCTCAGGGCTCCAGGCGCAGAAAAGGCACGCCTGGTTGAATCCATGCACAATTATGTGCTTGCACTTGATATTTTTGGCACTATGATTAAGGTATTAAGTAGATTTGATTCATGATTGCCGTAGTCTTGAATATTAGCACATTGATTAGATATTATTTATATTTAAAATGATTTGTTATAGTTCTTAGGTAGGACCATATGAGCAATTGTGCGTTGGATATGATAACTTTGATATTATTTCAACTATTACAACATTCAATAAGTTTCCTTCTCTTTCTCGAATTGCACATTTCATACTGATTTAGAAGCATGTGCATAAGCACACAGATGAAATAACACATCATTATTTATTTTTCGTTTGCTATAATATCACATTTGATAGTTTATAACTGGTTATTGAATTTGAACTATACATATTTGAAGATTTAATATATTTTAAATAGCCTATTTAGAGCCATATTTCAAACCTACAAGGCTATAACATTTGTGTTATTGCAACAACAATTTATATATATATATATATATATATATATATATATATATATATATATATATATATATATATATATATATATATATATATATATATATATATATATATGGGTCAGGATTGGATGACCCAACAAATAACCCAGCACCCTAATCGTTTGATTCCGGTTTCAGAATGTGCTGATTTTTTATAGACATGTTGTCTATGGTATGTTGATCATCCTCACAAAAAATCAGCACATTCTAAAGCCTCTAGGTGCATCAAATGTGCTCTTCAAATCAACGGTTCGAAAATTTTATGGTTCCCTCATTTCTCATTCAATAAATTTTACTTGGTATCACATTTCCATTAGCTGATAGTGATACAATTAATGCTGGATTTGATAATTGTGTCATTCAATGTCTTCATCGACATATTTTTTGGTGAATAACAACCTTGTTTGTTTAAAGGTTCTTGATAAATTCTTCCCTGACGTCGTAACATCAAGTCTTTCAATTGGTCGACAAGGGAAAGCTCTACGTCGTCAACAGATCAGGAGAGTTAGAGAATCTCGGTTGGGTGCAGAAAGAAGTGGTATTTTTTTTCTTACTTTACTTTCAAAGAAAAGTGTTAAGATAAAAGCTAGTTTACTGACCTTTAAGTCTGATGAAGGTGAAGTGATTGATGGCCCTTGATGTAGCTCTAAAAGGTTTCAAACTGTTTAATGTACAAATATAGGTTTTGATAGCTAGTATCCATAACTTGGCATATTATTTCCTTTATTGACCTTGAAAAAACCTCACTTTTTAATCTATATTGTTGAATCTTTGCTGCAGATGACGCATCCACAGTACATTCACCATTTAGTTTTTCTTCTGATGTGGGATTCAAACAAGTTGAGTCATTCGAGAGGTCTGATAAGTATATGGGTTTTAAAGAATTCAGCAAGTCTGCTCTAGGTCGCATTAGCTTGGAACACTCACAAGATATCGATTTCTATGAGATATGGAAGAAAACTCAACCTTTCTCTGTATGTTGCTTTGCGTCTTTTGTCCTAATATCTCTCTCTAATTTATTATTAGAAGTTCCTTAAATTGAAATTTATTTTGATGCAACAGCAGTTTCTGCCATATTTTCTCACTGTCCCTTTTTGTGCATTAGAATTCAAATGGGAAGTTTCCCCAATAAATTTGGCAACAAGACATGTTGAGGGTGGTCCAATGTTATGAACTTATAACTGCAGAAATAAGTCTTTCAACGCGATATCTTTGTTAGCTTGAAATTTGGTAGCCATTTATAATATTTTGAGTACTGTAGCCTATTAAAATATATATGGAATATATGCATTGAGCACATAAGCCAAATTTATAGAAGAAAGAAGGAAAACTTTGTTCCAACACAGCGGACTTGACAATAATTCCCTATTTTTTTCCTTATCCTTTGGTAATTTGGTTAGCAAATAATATTATATGGAAACTTGATCTTTATTGCCCCTTTTGCTTCAAAAGTGGTCCAAGCTTGTGGTCTAGATAAGGACCTAAAACTATAGGCTGGCCGATTGGGATATCCATCTGTTCCAGATTTAGCCTTATCATGTACCTTTCACCTTTGGTGTTAGAGCTACTCTTGAAACTTGTTTATGCTCACTCCCTCTGCTCATGGACAATCCTACCTTGAGTGTCGGACATTTTTGAAACTTGTTATGTACCCACTACCCACATCTGCTTGTGACCAACCCTGAACTTATTAATGCGCACTAACTATTGGTACCATGTGCACATCAAATTCTTTTAGCTTAAATAACTTCATGTTGTCCGTTATTTTTCATCCATAACTTAATATGGGTTTTCTATCTAAAAAGCACCATTAATTTATTTTGAAATTTGCTTTTCAAGTATAACAATATTTGCTAAAGATGCTTCTTATGTACTCCCATTTTCTATCATGTCCAATGACCATTATTTTCTTACTTTTCTACCCTAATCTGCTTCCCCTCTATTTGAAATCAAAGCTAGACCTCAGAACTAGAACAATACAATGCTTTAACAGATTCTTATGACTTTTGTTGCTGTATGAGTGTATGCTATTTGTCTCCTCTTTTTATCATTCATTCTATACTTTTCTTTGTTGAATCTTATCTTATATTACAAAGACAAAGGGAGAAAAAACGGAAATTGGAATTATAACTCCATTTTTTAAAGTATAGGAATATATTGTTTCCGAGCAATCACATTTTCTTACCTTTGCATAACTTCTCACCCCACTCCCCCCTTCTCTCTCTCTCTCAAAATGGTTGCACCTTGGATTTTTCTTTTGTGAGTTCCTATTCATGACACCGAGTCCTTCGCTTGTTTATCTTGATCAGATCTACTACTCAAAGTAGACTACTTATCATTCAAAAAAGCTACAAGACCCTACCATACCTTTTTCTCAGCCTTGATGTTATATTTTCCCTCTGGGAGAAGATATGCTTCTATTTTAGGATTGAAGGAGGCCCAATAGTATTTGAAGTGTGGGCCATTAATTTAATTCCTCTTCTAGTCTTCCATTGTAGTTTTCCTCTTTTCAAATGTGGAATTAATATTGATTAGGTCCCCTTGCGGTAATTGCTTTATTTAGCTCCCATTATTTGGAACATGTGACTGCTCATGTAAGAATGTATATTCTTTATAAGATACAACTACTAAAAATGAATGTAAGAGCAAATTTACGTGAAAAGATACTTCTAGTATGGGGAAGCACAACTTATTATTGTGATCTTATTGAACCCCCCGAAATAATTATCTTTTATAATTGATACTTCTTGATTCCGTAGAAGATGCCTACCAATCTTTCATGGGTGGTGCTCTTCTAAAAAGTTATTAATAATATTCAATAAAAAAGATGGAAGGTGTTGATTGATAAGTCTGCGGTATTAGGGTTCATTAATTAGTCAATAATCTGTGTTATATGATAATCAATAACGCAGGAGTGTCATTATTGTGTTCTACGCTCACTAAAAGTTAGCCTAGTCAGTCAAATGGAGGCTGTTTATAATTTTTCATTAGTTTTTTTTACATTAATGATAAATCCAAGTTGACTCTTTTTTAATAAAATAATGAATTATCTCATATTTTGAGGTAAATGATCTCCTAAAGTATAAGGATCCCTTATAGAACGGAAGAAAGCTAGGGCCCATAGTCTCTCTCTTGGGAGGAGAGAATCCAAGACTCCCTTCTCCTGTGAACACAATCCACAAGAGAGGAGTCTCGTGGCTCCTTTCCTTTGTGGGAAGGCCAATCCCCCATTGTCCCATGCTTATTTCCCTCCTAAATAGGAGGTTGATTGTCCAATTTTGGTCAAAAGTGGACCCACCTATTATAGAAGAGCAGAGTCCTTGGTCCAATTTTGGATTATATGTGGTAAGATTTCTTATCCTATTTTGTTGGTATTCTTCATCATCTATGCCCATAAATTAATAGAAAATTATGCAAAAATAAAAATAGGAATATAGTGAATTAGAAAATCCATTTTACTTCATTTCTGCTACGATAGTTAGTATTTGAGTCCCATATAGGTTGGAGGGACCATATGATGAGCCTATATAAGGATGGGACCCCCATCCACTGTAAAACGAATTTCAGTTGAATAAATTTCAGATTTCAGCCTTTGCTGAAGTCTATTTAGGCAATCCAATTTAGGATTTTGAGTCTTCTTCTTTTCTCTCGTTCTTTTGTTGATTGTACGCTTGGTTTGTTGGAGTTCATAAGCAATATGTTCTAGCGCTAGAGAACAATATCAGCGTTCAGTTTCATGTGCCCAACTTTGTAGGTCGGATGCACATGGCGAATTATCTTGACTTGGAAACCAGCCGATAATTATTTTGAGTTAAAACCCATCACATAATCATGGGAGGTGCTTTTTGTGAGGATGAAGTTGAAGAGCACCCGTGTTGTGGAAGTGATTTGAAGAACAATGGACGTGATAATAGAAAGAGAAGATTTATCATGGGAACACATGAAATAAAAACTTTGTATTCAGTTTTGGAATTAATATGAGTCCCCTCACTCGTTAGGATTATATTTTTTGAAGTTTGGATTTAAAAAGACTTTTATACATTGATATGCAAACGTGGATGGTTTGCAATAATTTTTGGCATTCAGAAACATATTTTTATCCTTGCCATGATTTTATTGATGGAAAATCATCCTTTATTAACCACAGTTAATACATCAACTAATCAAATTAACTATTACACCATGCATGTTCTCCAACACTGGTTTACCATATAGTCGATCCAATACGTGAAATAACTAATAGCTCAATCTTTAATCTTTTAGAGTTTGCCCTCGCTCACAGCACATCACCATGGAAGGAATTTGTGAAACATATAAATGAGCCACAAAGCCTAGTAGGAAAACATTCCTATACCAGAACACATAAATTTTCCAAAAACATCTTTAGTGCTAAAAGCAAAGATTTTGTATCCAGATAACCGACTTTATTATTGCCAAAGCAATTTAAACATGAGGTTCCAAAACACTGAAATAAGTAATAATCATTCATTTTCGAGATGCAAGGTTGCACGTATAGCACATGAAATCCATGAATGCATATATTTCAACTGCACTCCGTGATTGAATTTATGCCAGCACACTCCGTGAATGCATGTATGTCAGCACACTCCATGAATGCATGTGTATCATTCCCACTCCAGAAATGCATATGTATTATTACACTCCATGAATGCATATATGCCTACAAATCTTGAAGGACTCTCACCTAGGGTGGCGCACCGTCATTACGCTCACATACGAGCTATTTAGGGGCTCACACCCAGGGCAGTGCATTGCTCATTACCGGCCTTTTATGGGCTCTCACCTATGGCAATGGACCCTCGTCACCAAAATTCCATGCATTTTGGTATCTCCACGAGAGACCCATCATAAAATCTGAAAATGAATATTTATCGCAATTATGCTGGTTCACAACTTCAAAATCATAAAATCAATAATTCATTCTTATTCAATTTATCATGATAATGACACATAATACATATTTTCTACAGTAAGGATTAATCGTCGATTACAAATACTGCATTATATATTGATGGTCTCCTCCCATGTGATGATAAGTAATGACATACACTTCCATTAAGAAGAACATTATCTTAAAGCATGACAATGCTGTAAGCTTATCTCCATCGAATTATAAACATTATGGTAATAGAAAACACACACACACACACACACACACACACACATATATATATATATATATATATATATATATATATATATATATATATATATATATATATATATATATATATATATATATATATATATAGGAATGAAAACCCTACATCGAAGCATGGAGAAAATCAGTTATTTCAATGCATACGAAAACTACAACATCAAGCATGGAAAAAGATCTACATCATTGCATTAGATAGAAAACCTCCTACTTCAAATAGAGAGGATTCCCTACTACATTAATTTCGTAAAACATCATACATAAAAAAAACTTCATTAAAAAACACTAATTCAAGGATGGTAGAATCTCCTACTACAAGCATAGAAGGAAAACTTCTACAGAGATCAAAGCATGTGTTGATAAAATAAATCCACTATCATAGTATATGAGAAAATCCATCTAGATCATGTATAGGGACGAAAGCCCTATGTCCATTGCCATCGACCATGTAGAATTGCCATTTGCCGTAGGTCCTCCAAGTATCCCCCTCAAGTATGATGGATAATACCATGTGTCTAAAGGTTTTTTTATAGGCCTAGAAAACCCCAATCCCCTAGAATAAAAGATATGAACGTAGCCAGACAAATAGTCACGAAAAATAAGTCATACATAAACTGCACTTGTGATTTGTGAAGGCCGACGGAGCCAAAACACCCAGGCCAAAACATTTTATCAACTAAACCCCTAAGTTTCGGTACTCAGACAAAGCTGATCGATTGAATTTCTAGCTTGATCAATCGTGAGTGCAAAATCTCGAATGAGATGGTCTGCAGAACTCCGATTGATGCGCGTGCGCGCACGCGCGCGCACACATACATACACACACACACACGTATATATATATATATATATATATATATATATATATATATATATATATATATATATTTATGTACAGATTTTATTCTGCGCTCTCTTGGGCTATTCGTGCCTCACTGAACTGAAAGTTTGAAACATTTGAATGGAAAGATGTGCACCATATGTATTAAATATGGTAAACCAACGAGATCGCACCAACATGATCACATCAAGTGATTATATATATATATATATATATATATATATATATATATATATATATATATATATATATATATATATATATATATATATATATATATATAGAGAGAGAGAGAGAGAGAGAGAGAGTCTCAAGTGCGATCCTGTTGGTGTGATCAACTTGGTGCGACCCTGACGAGTAACATATACACTGGGAATACTACAACATATGCAGCGGAGCACAACATGTGGATATATACCGCCCAACCGCTCAGTCGCTTAGTGCAACATATGCAATGGAAGTAGTGCAACATATGCTATGGAGTATCGCAACATATGGATGTTAGCGAGCAAACATACGTTAGCTGTGATGCATGCGCTATCCAAATGATGCATCACAACCATACAAATTAAATCCAACGGCCCACAGCGAGCCAGCATATGTTGGTTATGATAAATGCACCGCCCAAAAAATAATCACAGCCATACAAATTAAATCGGGCGGCCCACAATGCCTGGATTTCAACAACTGGGTCGCACCAACATGATCACACTAGAGGGGGATCTCTCTCTCTTTATATATATATATATATATATATATAGAGGGATGATTGGTTGCGCTGTGCGCTGCCGCCGGGTGAAATGCGCTGCGGATTCCCCACCGTCCGATCGGTTTGAATCGGACGGTAGCCCCCCTTTCCGTCCGGTTAAAGTTTTAACCGTTTCTGGCCGTCCGATTGGTGTGAATCGGACGGCACATATCCTTTCCGCCCCGGTTAAAACCTTTAGCCGTTCGATCGAATGATCGAACGGATGAGATCCGTGACATCTCATCCGAATAAGACAAAAAAAAATGATTGCGTTGACCCGGTATTTTGTCCTATTCGGATGAGATGTCACAGCTCTCATCCGTTCGATCATTCGATCGAACGGTTAAAGGTTTTAACCGGACGGGAAGGCTTTGTGCCGTCCGATTCATACCGATCGGACGGTCAGAATTTCGCAGGACCAATTCAACGGGTCAACGCAATCATTTGTTTTTGTCTTATTTGGATGAGATGTCACGGATCTCATCCGTTCGATCATTCGATCGAACGGTTAAAGGTTTTAACCGGGGCGGAAAGGATATGTGCCGTCCGATTCACACCAATCGGACGGCCGGGAACGGTTAAAACTTTAACCGGACGGAAAGGGGGGCTGCCGTCCGATTCAAACCGATCGGACGGTGGGGAATCCGCAGCGCATTTCACCCGGCGGCAGCGCACAGCGCAACCAATCATCCCTCTATATATATATATATATATATATATATATATATATATAGAGAGAGAGAGAGAGAGAGAGAGAGAGAGAGAGAGAGAGAGAGAGAGAGGAGCATGACTTTGTATACCCATGCGAAGAAGGCTTCAATGTATGCTCCTCTATTAACATACATAGAGGTTTCCGAATTTGCTATTTTTTTTTTGTGGATGTGATATCTATGTTAAGATGAGCATATATATATATATATATATATATATATATATATATATATATATATATATATATATATATATATATATATATATATATATATATATATATATCATCTTAAAAAAAATCAGCAAGTTCTGAAATCTCTAAGCATTTCAAATTAGCCGTCCATTTCAACTGTTAATTTGAAATGCTTAGAGGTTTCAAAATTTGCTGAATTTTTGTGAGGATGATCATCTTAACATAGATATCACATCCACAAAAAAATAGCAAATTTGGAAACCTCTATGTATGTTAAGAGATGAGCATACATTGAAGCCTTCTTTGCATTGGCATACAAAGTCATGCTCCTCTCTTTCTCTTTCTCTCTCTCTCTCTCTCTCTATATATATATATATATATATATATTTATATTTATATACACACACATTTTTTAGATAAAGAGGGGCTAGGATTAATTTGTAGATGTCATAAAGTAGGGTTAGGATTTGTTCTCTCTCCTACCATTGATTTATAATGCTGCTTGCACTCGTTAATTCTCTCTCATCGATCCCCTCTCTCTCTCTTTCTCTCTCTCTCTCTCTCTCTCTCTCTCTCTCTCTCTATCGCACGTGCGCGCATGAGCCAGTCCGCCGAAAGTGGGGCAATGTCGACAAGCACATGATTTCCTGTGTGTTTGTGTGTGTATGAGGCACATGATCGATTACTATGGTCCCGATTGATCAATATTTTGGGATATGCTGTGTTTTAGAACCAAATTAAAAATCAGGAAAATTGGTCAAATATAGCTCTATGCAAGGAAGTTATCATAAATCTAATCAACCACACGTTGTAAATGTTTTAAGTAAATTACCTTTTAATTTACTGGACGAAATCCACTTTCGATTTACTAGCTTCACTAGGAATGACATCGTGCACATTGATATGATGGTACCTATGTGCAAACGCGTGTGCGCACATACACATAGTAACCTTGAACGACGGAGCCCCGAAACTGATGGAGCACGTCGATCTAGCCCCATAACCATTTAGGACTATAACATACCACCACCAATTGCATGAGACATCCTAGTGGTTCCACCATAGGTGGCGTCCACCCTGGCAATATATAATCCTCTTCCCTCCTTGAGATGACTCTTGACTCCATTCTAATTTGGGTTGCTCTTTCCTAGACAACCCTTCCTAATACTTGAATCCGAGACGTGGTAACAAGCTATGCTACCTGATGTTATAAGCCTCACCAATACGCTAAAAGTCCTATTCTCGCTCCAAGGCACAAGTAGAGCGAAGTTCCATTTTCTGGTTGTAATACAAAATTATATTTTCTAGGTCTGACCAATAACCACTAATGATAAGACTTATTCAAATTTCATGCGATGTACCTAATATTAAATTAATATTTTACTAAAAATTTAGGCATTACAATACGAGGTAGGATGACGGGTAAGCTTCAACACGTTGACAATTTGAGAGAGGATTGTTCGATTCTTTAGGTCCAAGAACATCTCTCTCGTTGTCATTGAGGATACAGGTGTACAACATTGTTGATTTGTTTTGATTGATCACACAAGAGATAGCATTGATATGTTTTGCCTCATTACATAGGAGAGAGCTCAGGGCATACTGGTTGTAGGAGCCCGTGCAGACCAACCAATAGTTCCATGACCATGATGGGTGGTGATCGACACCTTCATGTGTTATGTACTTTATTAAATTATCATTATATTAGCTTCTATATATATTCTATTATGTGAAATGGCATTATATCGATTGCATGCTAATTGTGTAACCTGTTATGGGTTTCACAAATTCTCAAGGCAGTAAGCCGCATCTGGGATCCACTACATAATTTGAAAAGCTAGGAACAAATGGGCCAAATATAGCAATTCTGAAACGATATCTAGTAGAGTGGATTAGGGTTATATAGGGCCAAGTTGGAATAATTAGGGTCTAATTCGGAGTATTTAGGCTGTGTTTGGCTAAGTATTTTTGGTTCCCACCTAGCATTGTTCATGAGACCTTTATCCCACACGCATCGGGGAGCCAAGGAGTGAGAAATTGTGGCACATGGTCCGTGTCCTGAAAAGCGGCGATATAGTGAAATAGGCGACTGGCTCACCATAGATTAGCCGGATGTCGCCTCTGCCACTCCTCCAAACACAGGAAACGTGAAAACTATGGCCCGCTTAAGTGAAAAGCAGTGGTAGTGGCGTGCAACCACAAAGCCAAACACAACTTTACTTTCATAAGCATTAGTTACTATTCATGATCAATGATTTGGATTAAAAGAGGAGAATTGGAGTCCATAAATCTTCATGGCATCCAAATTCAAAGAGGGAGATGGTGAGGGATGATTTAAGAAAGCTAATTGATATTGTGCTGATGTGTAGTAAATAGTAATGGATATTGATCTGAATTGGGTTGGAACTGGCTGTGTTGGATGCTGAAATATATCAGCTAAAAGATGCTTCAAACTCCTCAAGTAACGTCAAATTTGATGGGAGCATCTATGCTTGATGTAGGAGGAATGACTTGGCTTGATGTAGGTTTATTTGAAACTTGGAGAGAACTTGTATAAATTTCAATGTGGAGCCAGATCTGATATTTGATTGGAAGTTGAAATGAAAGAGTGCTTATGGGATCTTAATGGAAGTACTTGTAGATGTTGGCTAGTATGCTACTACAGGGATTAGAGATCTAAGGGGTTTTGAAGAGGAAAAAAGGATTTGGAGTTGAAATTCCTCTCCTGCAGGAATTTTGGGAACTTGAAGGGATTGGATGAGATTTTTAGACAATCTCGGGAATAGAGGTCAATAACGTGATGGCGATTAGTAGAAAAAAATCATCCAAATGAGCAGGCAAAATTATTTGGAACAAGTGGTCATGTAGTTGTGTTAGATATGCTGACAATATATAGTACTGTCAATTCCTATGCACTTGGTAAATCTAGGCACCTTTTAGAACTATTGCATGTTTCGTATAGCTCATGTATCTTCAAGGAAGAAAAACTTCTAAAACCATAAAGATTAATTTGAAAATCTTTTATGTCATGTCAAAGACAGTGGAACAGCGGTAGTGTTCATAGTTCTTTGCTGGCTATTGCCTGTTTATTTGTGGATGAGATTAAGAGCTAGTTATGTGCTGTTTCATGCTGTTTTTTTTTCTTTCTATTCTGTCATCTTGAATGAACATCTCTTTCCTACCAAGCCTGTCAGGTTACATTGCTGAAAAATTACCTTGAAGTTTCTACCTCCCTGTAGGCAAAAAAAAAGTTACTACTGCATGTTTCGTATAGCTCATGTATCTTCAAGGAAGAAAAACTTCTAAAACCATAAAGATTAATTTGAAAATCTTTTATGTCATGTCAAAGACAGTGGAACAGCGGTAGTGTTCATAGTTCTTTGCTGGCTATTGCCTGTTTATTTGTGGATGAGATTAAGAGCTAGTTATGTGCTGTTTCATGCTGTTTTTTTTTCTTTCTATTCTGTCATCTTGAATGAACATCTCTTTCCTACCAAGCCTGTCAGGTTACATTGCTGAAAAATTACCTTGAAGTTTCTACCTCCCTGTAGGCAAAAAAAAAGTTACTACCTCCCCACTGACTGGAGTTTTTTTAATTTAAAATTCTGTTTGATATATTCAACCTTTAAAAGCGATCATGAATTGAAGTACACCAGAGCTGGAGATGTTTTATTTCTCTTGGTGACTTCAAGTTGAATGACTTCAAACAGGTTTAACTTTCAAAATTAATTTATTAATGCCAGGATCAATCGTAACTCAACAATTTTGATCATGCAGGTATTTGTAGGCCCTTATTGGTCTCTTCGGGCTGCACTTGGCCCACTAGTGGAAACTTATATTTTGCTCGATAGGTTATTGTTCCTTCAAGAGCAAGGCGATTCAGTGGAAGCACTGTTGTTTCCTCTATTTGATCCCACACTATCGCCAAGGAATGTGGCAATAGTTGCTCGAAAAGCCCACACAAATGCACATAAACTATGACATGGTAATGCTACTATCTACATCCCCTCATATCTGACTTGTGTTATGTATCATGTTGTTGCATGCTGATAGTTACCACCGACATTCAAATTTTGATTTCTAGCAATATTTCCTCACTGCAAAATATGGAAATATTGCATAAAAAAATATTTTGACAGTTCGGAAATATTACAATTTTATAGAAAAAAAGAAAATGTTGATTAAATAATTCAACGGAAATGTATACAATCATAAATCACGCATAGATGTATAATTTGGAACACTTAAATCACTCTACACTATTTGGGGATGTGGAACTTTACATAGCATGTGTTTCTATATATGTCATGCAGATGCATTAGGTCCAATTATAGAAATGGTAGATATATGATTTTTATTTCGATATTTTATGGAAAATTCTTGAATGTCAAATGTAATCTTCTTTGGTCCCTCGCATAATATGCGGATTTCGATATTTTTATATGGGTTCTTGAATGTCAAATGTAATCTTCTTTGGTCCCTCGCATAATATGCGGATTTCATATTGGTTTGTAGCTTAGGCAGCTGTTTTTCTCCTTTTTTTTGATGTATCGTCCACTGCTCCAATTTATTTGTTGCTCTTATTAGCCTGAGAATAACTATTCCTTTGTTTGTCAAGGGTTGTGGTCAGGGTTTCAAACTCGACCGATACAGATCGTCATGCCGGCTTGTACGACTCGGTTTTGTACCGGCCTGTACCTAGTCACCAACCTATACTGAGACTTGGTTCATATCAGCTGATGCATGACTCAATTTTCTACCGGCCAACACCGAGTTACCAATTGATACCACGACTTGGTTTGTATTGGCTGTGATTCTTGTCTGTCTCGATCCGTATCGATTGATCGAGTCAACCAGGTATCGGTCGATATGGCTGGTATGACGCTGTATCAGTCTGCTGCACATGGTTTTGGGTCTTTTGGTTTTTGTTCCCACAGCCACCAGCAGCTATGGGACTAGGTACAACTGTCACTAGCATGAGCCATGTGCATTGTGGTGGGCATGGTTGAAAAACCAGGCCCATACGAGTTCTATCGACAAATTCGTATCAGTTTCTACAGTCCGCAACTGAGACGAAGATCGATACCAGTATGTGCCTGGACTCGGCCGAGACCGATATACTCATGCCGTCTCAACCTAACAATCGAGTCAAACCCGATACGTCTGAATTGTATCTTGCCTACCTTCACATCCACTGGCAACAAGCTTTATTGACTTATTGCACATGGGCTTTACATATTGTATAACAATAAGACTTGCCGTAAATTTCCTTATTGCACCACAATCTTATCCGAGAAAGTTGTGTACCTTTTAAATAGCTAGCTGTTTGACTGCCTTTTGTAGCACTGATTGGAGAATTCGGCTTGAAATACAGGAGCTGACTGTGTTTTTTCTATCGTGGGTTTGATCAATTCAAAACATTCCGACATCAGATTAGGTAATGTTAAGCGGACGCAATTAAATAAAGAAAATATCATCTAACCCCTCCCTACGAAATTAAAACTCTGTTTTTCCAAAATGACGCAAGGCCGCGAGCTAGCCACCATATTTCATGTGGTCGTTTGTGCTTTCCGGTTTATTGTTACAACCACCATGAAAGATTTTTATGTTGTAATGGTGCTTTTCGGACGAACAACTCTTTCTTTGTCGAATCCAATGGCGATTCGAGAGGAATCGCGGAAACGAGTCCGTAGCTTTGTGTGATCACCATGCAGCTGTCTCTTGCTTTTTGGTTGAAAGCAAAAGCATTGTGAATTGTCCATATCCTGAGTATGACATGGCTTCATCTCCCCCCCCTTCAGATTTTAATTTTAGTTAACTGAGGTCTCAATCTATGGGTTGGGATGAGAGTGACAGTTGTTTTGTCCATCCCCCTTTACAAGGAGTTTACCTAACAACATTGACCCTTCTTTGCAGGTCTTGAATCCCAGAGGCTCCATGAAGGTCAGCAAACCAATCAACTATAATCACCAGCCATTGGAGGATGAAGAATGTGAAGGTTGACAGGGACTCCTTTAGTTTATCCATCTTCCTATAGGATTTTTTTGACTGAACCATCTCATCAGACCAGCCAATCAGAGGTTTGGTTTGACGCCATGTGGCGCCACTGACGCCGTCCGATGCATCGGCAGCTTGATGTTCTACAGCGATGGATGGGAGGCGGAGATCTTAAACCCCTTGTGACATCAACAATCGTGTTGCCTTGGGTGCTGATTTGTGGTCCGCGGTCGCGATGACGTGGCGGCGGATGCTTCGTAGATGACGTGGAGGGACGGGAGAGGTGGGCGTGCTGGTGCCGCAACCCGGATGCCCATGCTGCCAGTCCCTGTCATGACAAATGTAGGTTTGGCATTACGAAGACCTGCAACCCTGGTTGTAAAGATGGGAGAATGGACAACAATGGGCTGTTGGACCGGGTTTGGTGCATGCAGGATCCAAATCTAAATCCAAATTCAGATCACAATAGCTTGTGTTGGTTAATGGTTTGGATCTTGAGATTGGATTTATTGTTATAATTGATCGAAAAAAACGGATGCAAGTCGGGTTATCGGTGTGCTATGAGATTGGAATTTATTGTAATCAAAATGAATTATGGGTCATTTAAATTCGTGATTTATATCGCTAATTATATATGTCAACGTGTAACTTGTTTGGATCTCCAGACCTCTTTGAGCCCTTGCTCTAGCGCCCTATCCTCTGACCGCCTGGTCGGTCTTGTTTGTAGGGCTGGCAATGGGTTGTGTTCGGTCGTGTCTGGTTTCGGGTAGGCTCCAGAACCCCTAGATCTGGACATGACCCATTTAACTAATCGTGTCTAGACTAAACGGTAGACCCAATAAGACCTGTTTGTCTTCAGGCGGTACATCGGATGGCAATGGGTTTTATGATCTCTCTGATTTATTGGGAATTGAATCACAGCCGTCCCTTGGTGATCCAACGATTGCAACTAACAAGCCAAGCTGTGATTCAATCTTGCATAGCCGTCCGTTAATTTGGACTCGACTGATCATTAGTACCAAAATCAACTGAGCACTCGGTTATCAGATTGCCGGCTTGACCTGACCCGTTAAATTTAAAACGGGTCAAAAGGGTTGGAGAAAAAAAACCCGGACCCAACCCATTTACTGATTGGGTTAGTTGTGTTGACCCGTTTACGACTCGAACTCGTTTAACCCAAACCCAGACCGTCTAATTTCGTGTTTGCAAATGCAAATCATGATAGTTGTTGTCATGTTCTCGGGGTTATGAAAAATTACTAAATAGCAGCTGTTGTCTTTCCGTTTCAATCTCCAAACCACTTTGAGCTCTTGCTTTAGCGCCCAATCCATGGCTTCATGGTATTTGATTCACTTTTTGATCACTTAATTCTTGGATAAAAGGTCCTCTAAATTATATGATTAACTGTGTTCAATATTTATAAATCAACCAATGGGCTCTTGGCCTGGTGGTACTCCCGATATAGATATTGTAGAGCGAACTTTGCCTCAAGGCCGTTGTGCCTTGTTTGCGTGTTTGTGCTTGCAAATCCTGGCAGTATTGCCTTCCCTATTTGTTCTTCGGACTCTTTGAGCCCTTGCTCGCCCTGTCCTCTGATCGTCTGGCTAGTCCAACAAAAATAAAATAAGGTATTGCTACAGCAGTTACACCCTACAAATTACTTAGCACCACCGATTTAACGAATAAAAAAATACCGGATGTGTCCCCGCAGCATCTCAGGCACATTTGTATGCACACCACCACCTCTCCACGACCATCACTGTCAATCCATCCTCTCCCTCTCAACCCCTTCTTCCTCCTCCTCCCCTTCCTCTTCCACCTCCCAACTCTGATCATCCTATCGGAGCTGCCGGCACCATGCACTTCACCACCGTTGATGCCTCCTCCTCACTCCGATCACCGGTACATATCGATCGATCGTGACCAACATGGACCACACCATATTGGTCAATTACAACTGCCAACCATGTCTGTCAAGAGTTGTCCGTGGGAGTGAGGAGAAAGGGGATAACAAGGAGGCGGCAGTGACGGTGAGGTGGTGGAGGAGGAGGGCACGACGGCGATGATGACGACGGGCGGAGCGGGGAGGTGGAGACAAACCCATCTATGAGGTGCACTGTCAAAATAGGGGTGATGGTAAAAATAAAAAACAAGTTGGGGTGTGCACAAGATATTGGGGGTGTCAGTAGTTTTGTGGGTGCAAATATCAACACCCAAAAAAGTTCTATAAATCATGATTAGATGTGCAATCATTGATTTGGATGACCCACCTTGCAATTGTATTGCTATAGGAAGTCTTCGAGCCACCATGGACAATATAACAAATATCATGTTCTTTTTTATGTTTTGGTTAGGAAAATACACCAGATAGATTAGAAATACATCAACTGAGGATATTCACCTCCGTAATCACATATGGGCCTGATCTCATAAAACTTTCTGCAGCGGATGAGGATAATCATCAAACCAGGTTCCACTGTGCCCAGTGCGCTGAGCCTCCCTAGCGAGCCAATCCGTCACTCCATTCCCTTCACGAAGATATGAGAAGACATGTAATATCTTCTGCTTAATGAGCCACTGGGTTTGTATGTAGGGTGTTTTCTGTTTGGGTAGGGGGGGGGGGGGGGGGGGGGGGGGGCAATAGCCGCTTGGTCCTTCAAACAATTTGTATTTAACAAGAAGGATGACCAAATAAATGCTTAGCGTTAGACCTTTTGTTTGGAAAGTAACCATTTTACCCCTACATGCAGCTATACAAGAAAATACCTAGTAATAGTTCCATAAAAAATAGTAACAATTTTTAAAAATTATATTTCACTTATTTTTTAAATGTTTTTTTTTTTTTGAGCATTCATCTTGCTAAAGTGATTTCACTATAACAATATTGCTACAATGATTTCACTATAACAAAGAGTAACAATATGCTACAGTTCTTTGGGATTTACTCTTTGCTAAAGTGAAATCACTGTAGCAAAGAGTAACAATCAACAAAGTATTGTAACTAAAGAGTAACAATTGGATATTGTTACTTTCCGCTACAGTGAAGAGTAACATTTGTGATTTTAGGATTAGGAACTGTTTTATCATTTAAAGGAGAGAAGAAGTGAACAAAGGGACTTGCAGTAAATGTATCTTTTCGAGAGGGACTTAGTGCAAAACTCTTTTTGTCTATCCTTTTCACTAAATGGATATATTGTTAGGGACCTAAAACTAAATCTCATTTTTTTTAGCGTCACATCAACTGATGGTTAAGACGTGGATCTTTACATATTATTTATTTGATTAAGGCAGGATTCGATGTCGGGTCTCTAGTACAATCACCAAGAGTCTTTGCCAATTGAGCTAGTTGACTCTCATCAATATTTAGAGTTTCACCATCATGCCCTAATAAATTAGAATTAATCCACTGTCTAAGTAAATTCTCACTTGTAGGGATAGGACTACTCTCCCAAAATAATAATAATAATAATTATAAGAAAATATAGATTTTATTTACATGTATTACTAAATAATTCTAAAACTTTATATAATTAGGGGTATGCATTTTGAGCAACTACAATACCCATAAACATCTTCCTAGTAGCGATTGGGGTCACATCCCAGTAGCAAAGCACCTGATCCCTATTGGACAGGCTATGTAGTCGAGTCTTGTGGGCTTCCTTTTATCGAACGGGATTATCTCTTACCTTTATGGCAAGCTTATCTCTATGATCTTGTGTGAAAATATGAAGGGCATAGATAAGATTCGAACCATGGTCTATTTTGTTCTATAAGCAATAACAAGTAATGTACTGACTATGAGTATGCGAGGTCCTTTTTAAAAGATGAGAAATTAGTGACCAGTCCTTATAATAAGATCAATCATAGGCTAAGGATGGGTAATGTTTGTCGTTAGCGCTAAGTTCCTCAGAACCATTTTCTATAGTGCACGAAAGAATACTTTTTCACACAACCACGATAAGTTCATCTCACCAATATCTTTTTTACATTTAATCCGTGTGACTGTTCATTTTCCTTGTCTAGGGACCTGATGTGAAATGAGATTTTTTCGCATCTTTATTGCAAGTCGGAACTTGGTACATGGAGGCAGAAATATAGACAATTTTGGAAGTTTGTTTGCGCTCCATTGGATGATTGTCACTATAGGGCGGGACCATTAAATCTTTCTGCTTTTTTGGGGATGCTAAAGATGAATAGCAATAATATTCTTAGGGTCCTATCGATACACGACATTCAATAATGGGCATTGTTATTTGCACCCCACCAACTGATGAGCCTTTGATAATGGCACTGTCGCTAGGTCCATACACCCCATTCCTGCCTTCGTAACTAACTCCTACCATCGATCGTCCCCCTTTACCTTCCTCCTCTTCTTAATTTCTTCTTGTTCCTCCACCTCCCTCTTCTTAATTTCTTCATGTTCCTCCACCTTTCTTATTTGGCCTAATTCATCTTTCTCACGAAAACCCTAACTCCGCTAAAGATATGTCGGCATTATGTCCGCATGTATATATGATGTCATATTTTCAAATAGCACTACTCGAGGTAGTAAGTCTACCATTTTGGGAAGTTGCACAAAGCATACCACATAAACCATGGTGGTTGAGATGTTGAAGGGTTGGGTGTGTGTGATGTAACTCAACATAATCATGCTGCGTGGGAAAGAGCATTCTAGGGGGGAAAGGGAAGGGAAAATGTAAAAAAATAATGCTACTCAACCAATCCGTTTTTCAACTTTTCTCCTACATCCTGATATGGCACTATCACAATCGTCCGTTGCAGCAAGTCTCGATCGATGAATCCCGGCCACTCGTCCCAATCAGCAAGCATGGTATAGATGTGATTGGGTGACACTTAGGAGGAAAAAAAATTGGAAAACAGGTTGGCTGAATAGCACTGCTCGAAAATGTGATCATTTTCCACTCGGAAAAGGATGGGTCTATATTTAGCACACGTTTTATCTTTGGCAGCTCTAAACTAATGGCAATATGTATTTTTTCCATAGGTAGCCCCAATCTATAGGACACCCCTTTTTTCTCCATCGTGTCCGTGCTGCCGCCGCCCACGTCCTCTCGCCAACCCATCGTCGTCATCTCCCATTCCTCCTCTTCCTCCCCTTCTTCTTCTTTGTCATTCTTGTTCCCTTCTTCTTCATCTTCTTTCCCTTCTTATTCCTCCTGCTTCTCCTTAATTCCCTTTTTCATCCTATCCCCCCCCCCCCTCTTTCTCTCACTCTCTCTCTTAGAAAGCGCAACAATCCCAAAGACGAATGCACATTCTGTGCATCCTACCGGGATGACCAAATACACTGAAGGTACATTCGACCTGGTATGAATGGGTGCTGCGATTTTCAGGAGGGGAGGGAAAGAGGAGGAAGAAAGGAGAAAAAAGGAGGAGAAGAAGAAGAATGGGAGGAAAAAGGATCGAGGAGGAGGGAGGAGAAGAGAAGAAGGGGAGGAAAAAGGAGGAGGAGGAAAGAGGGGGAAAGAAGTGGAGGAAAATGTAGATACCCTCATTCCCCAAAACCTGGATTGTAAGGTGAGGTCCATAGTGGATCTATGATCGAAGACATCACCGCACAGTCCCTAGCTGATGTGGGACTAAACTCCACAAAAAGAAGATAGAGAGAGAGAGAGAGAGAGAGAGAGAGAGAGAGAGAGAGAGAGAGAGAGAGAGAGAGAGAGAGAGAGAGAGAGAGAGAGGAGGGGGGGGGGGGGGAGGGGGGGGGAGGGTTGCTGGCGACAGTGTCGACATGTAGATGGCCGACGGCAACGGAAGCAGACGAGGGTTGCCAATAGCAAAAGAGGAGGTATAAAACAGGGACATACATGGCATTATTAAAATTTAAGTTATCATTGCCTTTGATATTTTATGGGCTGTATATAGACCTATCCTTCGGAAAATGCTACAAATGGATCAGGAACATCCTGATGTGGCACCGGATCACAACCAACCACCCTGATTGATGGATCACACTCACCTGATCATCACGCATCAAAGGACAAGCATCAGGATGTTCCTGATCGATGTGCATACTCCATGTTGGAGTAGCAGTTCTCCATTCCACCCCATCCCTCCCACCTCTTCTAACCCCCCTCTTCAAAGTTGACTTGTGCCCCAGTCCTTAATATAATCCCCCCCCCCCTTTCTTTTGAAGTTGATATCTCTCTCTCTCTCTCTCTCTCTCTCTCTCTCTCTCTCTCTCTCTCTCTCTTCTGTCTTCCCTCTCTCTTCTCTCTCTCTTCATGAGCCTTCTGAGCATGGTGGAGGCAGAACTGCCTCCTGGGTTCCGATTCCATCCTAGAGACGACGAGCTCATATGCGACTATCTCGCTCCCAAAGCCTCCGGTGAGTGCAACGGCCGCCTCTACTGCTCCCCGACGATGATGATCGACGTAGACCTCAACAAGTGCGAGCCATGGGACCTCCCCGGTGAGACCCTGCAACAATTCCTCCCTATTCTCGATCTACTACACATCTCCCATCTCTTGGCTTGCTTTCTATAATTACTTATCATCCAACAATAAAGTCAAGTAAATTCTTGAGATCGAGTGCAATTGGTTTTGATGGATCAAAGCTGTCTGTATTGTAATTTCTCTCTCATCTTAAACGTGAAGAGAGAGAGAGAGAGAGAGAGAGAGAGAGAGAGAGAGAGAGAGAGAGAGAGAGAGAGTATCATGTGCTCGATCTCATGGTTTCTGTCTTGAAAGGTAAGGTAGACACTTTATGATCTTGGGTTGCAATCGGTGCCTTAATTTTGCATGTTGTTCTTGGACCACAAGGAGATATGGTAAATTTTCTATATTTTTTGGGGTTTTTTTATAGAAAAATTATGATTTTCTCTTTCTTGCTTTTGATCCATATTTCTAGTAGCACAAAGAATTCAAGACTTAATTTTTATCCGAAAATTAAATTAAAAAGATTTAAATTACACAGACCCCCTTGCAGTTTGACAGATTATCATTTTCACCCCTCATGCACCATACAAATGGCCCCCTATTCTTTGAAGAACATACCAGTTTCACACAAGATATACTACTCAGCCCAAAGATTTTCCCGATTTCGCTCAGCCCGATTGACGTGGTGGTTGAATCTCATCACTAGTGACATTTGAATCTCAACAGCGATATTTAAAAAGTCACTAGTGACAGTCTGTTCTCTTAACACCACCACTCGTACACGGTCACATCAATCAGTCTGAGTGGATCAAAAAAACCTTCGGGCTGAATAACATCTCTCTTTTCACCCCCTCCCAAGGTTGTGCGTGTGTGCAAGGAAACACGATGGGGCAAACATGATAATCCGTCAAACTACAAGGGGTTTATGTGTAATTAACCAAAAAAAAAAAAAGGAATATCATCATCTCAGGTTCGCACTATCTTGCCCCTCCTCTTGTCTGTGGTCCAAACAAAAAATAATTGTTCACTTTTTCAACCGCCAGCCTACTTTATAGGTTATAGATTTTTAACAAAAATGATGGCGTCGCCCGGGTTCGAACCGGAGACCTTCAGTGTGTTAGACTGACGTGATAACCAACTACACCACGACACCTCTTGGTATATTTTCAAGTAAGAAATCAATATGATCAATCAAATTCCAAATGCCTTGAAGCTTTAGCCTCAAGAATGTTGATGACTTCACACATCCAAACACAGCTCCAAGCCCAACAGGAGGACGAAAGGGGGACCCATGTAGCCATGGACAAATCAGGAAGCTCTCGCGCATGGACCACACACGCGTTTCGTGTGCGGACGGACCAATCAAGATATTTCGTGGCCTGAGTAGGCTCCAGTGCTGGAATTATTCATCGACGGGGAGGGGGGAGGGGGTGACGTTAACGTGTCGATGCATTGTGCGTCGACACCATGACAGAAGATCCAAAGTGGGTTAGTTAGACACTGACATTAGCCCAAGTTGGTACCGTGCTCTTCGCGTGTCAGTTAGTTAGATCTTTCCATTTGTGGGTCCAATGATGGATGGCCGACATTGCAACCGACCCGAACCCGAACCCGAACCCGAACCCATCACACCACTTCCAAGTTATGGCCACCAAGACCGACAAATATGGTTCATGTAGGTCTAGTTTGTGCTTGTGGTCACGATAATAACAATATTATCTAAATTATTAAAAATTCATGACTAATTCCCAAACTCAAGGACAAACACATTATTCTCCTATTTATTCAGTAACATGCATCAACCCGGAGTAGATCCCAAATTATTCATGAATAATTCATAAATTTTGTAAATAATTGACAAATTTCTTTATTTTTTTGCATGCTATCTTTTTTGTTTTAGTTATATATATATATATATATATATATATATATATATATATATATATATATATATATATATATATATATATATATATATATATATATATATATATATATATATATATATATATATATATATATATAGGGGACGGGGAGCCTGGACCTCAGGTGCAGCGTTGAGGCTGCACCGGTCCCTGCATGCGTGCCACCTGTCCCATAATCGGCGCCCGAATCGGCCTCCCAGAATTAAATCCGCTTTTTGAACCGCAGCTGTCCGATCGCACGGAGCCTCAGCCGCCTGATCGCCAAAGCCTCAGCCGCCCGCACCGCACCAAAGAGTCAGCCGTCCGATCGCATCGATCAAACGGCTCAAGACCCGCACCGCACCAAGCCTCAGCCGTTGGATCGAGGCGATCGGGCGGCTGAAAAAAATTTCGCGGTTACTGTAGCCGCTACAGTAACCGCGATAATGCTTTCAGCCGTCCGATCGCATGGAACCAACGGCTCAAAACAATTTCGCGGTTACTGTAGCGGCTACAGTAACCGCGAAATTGTTTTGAGCCGTTTGATCGATGCGATCGGACGGCTGACTCTTTGGTGCGGTGCGGGCGGCTGAGGCTTTGGCGATCAGGCGGCTGAGACTCCATGTGATCGGACGACTGCGGTTCAAAAAGCGGATTTAATTTTGGAGGGCCGATTCGGGCGTCGATTATGGGACAGGTGGCACACATGCAGGGACCGGTGCAGTCTCAACGCTGCACCTGAGGTCTAGGCTCCCCGTCCCCATATATATATATATATATATATATATATATATATATATATATATATATATATATATATATATATATATATATATATATATATATATATATATATATATATATACACTAATGTAATATGATATATTTTATATTTTTGAAATTTTTTTGAATTTTTTTGGATATTTTTTGAACTCCGAATATTACCTACTCGCCGAATTATTTTCGAACACCGAATTTGTTACTATAGTGGTCATGCCATTTGTGCGAATGAATTGGTTATTTGTTGTGCTTGAGATTACATTTATATTTGATAACGACTAGTCTAATTCAAAAATTTTGAAGTCCTAAATGCTTAGGAATTCTAAGTCAAACAATGAGTATGTTGTTGGGTTTAGTCCCACATCGGTTAAGGGTTGGACGGTGATATCTTCATACATCCTTTGTGAACCTCCCTTTACGACCAAAATTTTGGGACGTGAGGGTACTTACAAATGTTGGCGGCTTAGTATCCAAAATTTAAGATGGTTTTCTTCTATTTGAATTTTCTCGGGAATTTGAGTGATTTTTCAGCATTTTATCATTCATGTTTGGGTACTGATGGATTTCTAACTTGGGGTCAGAGGTGGCAATGGTGGGCAACAAGGAGTGGTACTTCTTCAGCCTCAAGGACCGGAAGTACGCGAGCGGGCAGCGGACGAACCGGGCAACCCTCTCGGGGTATTGGAAGGCCACTGGAAAGGATAGGCCGGTGGTGCGCAAGGGGGCACTCGTCGGGATGAGGAAGACCCTCGTCTTCTACCAAGGTAGGGCTCCGAAGGGGAGGAAGACCGAGTGGGTCATGCACGAGTTTCGCATCGAACGCCCCGGTGATCCCCCAAAATCCTCATTCAAGGTAAAAAAAAAAAAAAAAAACTTTATCATCACAATGATTCATAATCTCTTTGCTATGTTTGCACCAAGATGTCTTATGAAGCCGTCCAAGGTGTTACTATCAGCCATAAGAACCACAAGAGAGTTTTTTTTTTTTCCAGAGAAATGCTATTCAGCCCGAAGGTTTTTCGATTCCGCCAGCCTGATTGATGTGGCAGCATTCAACTGGAGGCTGAAACTCAATAGCAACATTTAAATCTTTTACTCCACCAGTTGAACGTTGCCACATCAATCAGGCTGAGCGGAATCGAGAAAACCTTCGGGTTGATTAGCATTTCTCTTGTTTTAAACGATTTTTGCATACACCCCCCTGACAAACATTGATATTGCATATAACACCTCCTATTTTAAAGTTTGATTAATAACCCCCTAACATATTTTGACTGTTCGTAAAAAACACCCACGGGAGATTTTATGCAATTCATAACGTAGTCATGTAGGGATTTTTATTAAATATCAGAATGTGTTATGGGGTTATTAATAAAACTTAAAAGGAGGGGGGTGTTATGTAATATCAATATTTGTCAACGAGGTGTATGAAAAAATCCATTTTAAGAATCTAAGAAGGGTATATTGCTTAGAAATGTATGGATGCAGAGAGACTAGGGCCATTGTAGTTCAAGCTTTGATTTCAGGTCATGTTGGTAATTACACAATTGATTTCACATGTTGGTATTATACTATAGGGTTATTTTGACTTTGCCCCCCAAATTTATCCTTGAATTAGACTTTACCCCCCCATATTTCATTAATTAGATTTTACCCCCCAAAATTACTGTTCTGTCAACTCACCCCCCAAAACTTTATTTCTTTTCCGTCAGCTCACCCTTTCTCTTAGATGGTGAGCTCGGAATAGTTAGTTTTGGAGGGTAAAGTCTAATTAATAAAATATGGGGGGTAAAGTCTAATTTTAAGGCAAAATTTGGAAGGCAAAGTCAAAATAACCCTATACTATATAGTCTATATCCAGCTATAAATACATGTCAAGAACAAATCTTGACAGCACCATGAAGCATGTGGAGGCATGCAGTTGCTTGTAATTGAAAATTCCACAGTTCCAACCCATTGGGGCTAGTAGTTCTTGACAACACTAGCATATGATTTAATTATGATCACTATTAGGTTAGAGATACGCTTACGTATTTGGTTATATATCCTTCTACTATGTATTGGACTCGTACCCTGACTTTTTGTATATATCTATCTTAGACTCTTGCCTTATTGAGAGACATTCAATTTCTCCCAAAACCCTAGCCACTACTCCCTTTCTCTCTCTTGGTCTTAGGATTATTGATGACATGGTATCAGAGCGGGTTTAGGGTTTCTCGATTCGTGTTTTAAGTAATATGAGGTGATCGATAATAATGTTGTTAAGTGGATTGTATGATGTATCTATTATGTTTCTCGATTCTTTCCTCGTATAATTTGTCGATTCTTTCCTCGTATAATTTCCATAATTTCTCTGAAAAAACCAGGAGGATTGGGTCTTATGTAGAGCCTTCTACAAGAGCAGAGGGATCTCGACGAAGCCGAGCACCGACATCGAAGATACCGGCTCGTCCTCTCTCCCGCCCCTCACCGACACCTACATCACCTTCAACCAAACCCTTCCTAGTCTGGAGGGGTTTGAGCAAGTGCCCTGCTTCTCCAGCTTTCCTTCGAATCCGGCGCCCCACTGCCCGAACCCCGCCGGAGCTCCACACTTCCCTTTCATGGAAACAAGCCTGGCCGCCAAGGTCTCAGCCCAATTGGGGGCTTCACCTGATCTGGGTTCCTACTTGAACCCACTGTCTTGTGATAAGAAGGTGCTAGCTGCAGTTCTGAACCACCTCACCAAGATGGAGGGCACTCAAAGGAGCTCCGAGGGCTGCCTGTCCGAAACCGAGCTCCCATCAGTCTGGAATCCTTTCTGAAGCTACTGATCAACATGGCAAACCTCTCCAGCTACAGATTGAAAACTTTGTGATGCATATAATTAAGCATGTACAACCAATGGGGTTGTCGCTCGGCGGTTGGTGTCCCTCTCCTCGAGTGGCGGGTTGCCGGTTCGAGTCGCGTGGGTGGCTTTTTTCTGTGTGTTTGGCGGTCGGAATCGGGTAGCTTGTTTGATCATTAGATGCTTGATGGTTTGATCATTAGATGCTTGATTGTTTGATCATAACTTTTATTAGCGTTCTAAGAATTTCTATCTAAAATAAATCTGAAATTTGAATGTCATGAAGAGAAACAGATTGCCAAGGCTTTTTATGCTTTTTGTACTTCAAAGAGAAGGGGGGGGGGGGGGTGGAGAGAGAGAGAGAGAGAGAGAGAGAGAGAGAGAGAGAGAGAGAGAAGATCTTGAATATCGAAAAGGTCAAACTGGGAGAAGCTGAGTAAATCCCCTGGCACCCCTACCAATGTAACAAATAAAAAAATTATAATACCAACGAACAGTTTATATTCCGTCGGTAAAATATAAAATTTTAACAATAAAAGTTATATAACCATCAGTAAAAATATTTATACCAACAAAACTTAAATTTCTGTTAGCAAAACAATTCAAAAAAATTAAAAAAATCAAAGGATTTATAGTGACTGACATTTGTATTTCCATTAGTGAAAACCCATATTATACCGATGGGAAAAAAAATTACATTGGCAATAAATGCCTTCTTTGTAGTGGCGCTTGGATCGTCGACGAACAACAAATGCCGCCGCCGAGGCGACGGGGCATTGTGGCGGCGAGCACAACTGTGAGGCATTGCCAACTAACCGTTCCATTGAACACTAGTCCCGATCGATCGAACATACTGATCGAGGTGCCAACGGTCGCATGGCGCTAAGCAACACCAATGGGTGACATTTTAGGGGCGAGAGACGTGACGGCGTCGGACATGAAGCACCAACCATTGTAGATGGTTTTGGATTGATCAACGAGCGATAGCTGGTGTACGATCGATGATCAGAGGTAATCTCTCTTGAAGAGCATGACTCTTTTACGTAATCACATTGTGTTTATAACGAAGAGTTAACTTCTAAACGAGGTCACCACATAAAGAAAAATTAATCGTGTGCCATGTTGCATCTCTAGATGTTTGGCCTCTCTCTGCTCCTAGTTTTGTGCGTGCTCCACCTGCGTAACAACCGAAAGGGCCCACCTCGCCCTAGGAGTCACCACACGAGCGGAGGAAACAGGGCATCCGCAACACGGAAGCAGAATGCCTGAGAAATAGCCATCTTTCGCCATTGGTGGCAACGTAACTAGTAGGATTCGAACTTGGGTCATCATCAAGCTCGGTTAAATGTTTGTGCATGATCCCGCACGAAATTTGCTGACATGAAGGGGAAAGGGACATATATAGGGCATCTGGGAACCTCTGTGTGAGTAAACACAAACAAACACAAGAGGTTTGGATGTGTTGAACCAGATTGGATTCAAATCCTACTTACCACCTTGTTTATTCTGGAATGAGACTCTTGAGAGCAACATTATGCCAACCCCCTCTTGCATCTATTGTAATACAATAATAATAATAATAATTGTATTAAAAATTCAGAGGCAAAATCCAAAACCTCACCCACCCATTAGAAAAAGAAAGGAAAATACTATTTGTCCCGAAGCATCTATCCCGAATGGTCAACCAGAATGATGTGTCCGAATCAAATCCGTCTGTTGCGTCCAGCTTCGATCGGTGAATCCCGCTTAGTCCCGATCGATAGGCAAAGGGATCCTGCGATTGGATGCCACGCCATTCGGGGTGAGCATTCGGGACAAACGCATCGGGTTGAATAGCATTGCTCGAAAAAGAAATGCTACTTAGGCTGTTATGCAGGGATAGTGATAGAACCCAATAAACTATAAGTAGGATTAGGAATTTTGGTATATAACACCCTAACAAATGTTGATATTACAAATTACTCTCACATTTTAAGTTTTGGGAATAACCAGTCTCACATATTATGACATTTAATAAAATCACTCCACAAATCTCTTTTTGCTTCTAACTTTTAAAGTTTTATTCATTTAAATAAAGGCAAAACGGTAACCAGGGGGGGAGGGGATTTTGTTAAATGTCAGAATATGTGTGGTAGTTATTCTAAAAACTTAAAAATTAAGAGGGTTATTTTATAATATCAATATTTGTTATGGGTTTTAATATCTCTGTCTCTCTTCCTCACGATCTCTCTCTCTCTCTCTCTCTCTCTCTCTCTCTCTCTCTCTCTCTCTCTCTCTCTCTCTCTCTCTCTCTCTCTCTCTCTCTCTCTCTCTCTCTCTCTCTCTCTCTCCATTAGGGGTGGGTGGGGTTGGGGCAGTGGGTCGTGCCCGTGCCAATCGGCACGGGCATTCACTAGTGTTTACAACATGTTTCAATTGATTCATTGGAGACGAGAGTGCCTAGTCAGCAAGAAAAAATTACGTGTGGATTGTTTATTCTCGGAACGAAAGAGCGACTTTAGCCACATCGTGATCGAAAATCGCCTAAAATTCTAGCAATGCATATCAACGATCGGCGCTGGGTGCAATGGATGACTATGATTGGGACTTGCCATTTTGTTAACATAAATCGGTAAAGCATCGCTTAAATAGTATTTTCCATTGATACATGGTTGATCTAAAAGAACCAATCAAATTGTGATTGATATGTGTTTTTGTACAAATCATGTTAAATCTAGGTAAGAATAAAAAAGGTGATTAGGAGGGATTGAGGCTATGACCTCATGATTACTAAAGAATGCATTTAACCAAAGCATGCACATGCTTCTAATTAATAACTAATTACAACAAAAGACTAGCTAGTCTTGAAATCATTAACATGTCCCTAAGATTTTTTTTTGGTCCGAAAAAAAAAAACGGGCTGGGCCCAGGCTTATATAGGTCCGATCTGAACAGTCTGACCCACTTTTATAATTGGGATATATTGGACCAATATATATATATATATATATATATATATATATATATATATATATATATATATATATAGAGAGAGAGAGAGAGAGAGAGAGAGAGAGAGAGAGGAATGCTTAGGTGTGGTTTGCGGTCTGTGCGGTCTGCGGTCCGCAGCCATCCGATGCACAACTCCGTGTATCGGATGCACGTAACCGGTGCATCAGACAACTGCGGACCACGAACCGCACCTAAACACTCCTCTCTCTCTCTCTCTCTCTCTCTCTCTCTCTATATATATATATATATATATATATATAGGGAAAGGGTAGCCTACTCCATGGAGTAGGAAACTTACCTACTCCATAGGTTAAATGGATGTCGTGTTGCACTTTTTGATGGAAGTTAAGACTTGGTCAAGTTAGGTTCACCCCTCCCAACAATTATCAATAAATTTTTTTTGAGAAAAACATATGCCAAGTGGCATTTTTAGCATCCACAAAAAATATGTTTTTATGATACACAGTTTACCGTTAAATTTGTTTCAACTTGATCGAGTTGGTTTAAGTTTTTTTCTTCGGATTTTTTTTCATAATCCTAATCTATCCATATTAGATTGACCATATATGAATAAAAAATTTGATTAAAAAGTGTCATGTGGCGTCTATATAACCCATGGAGTAGGTAAGTTTCCTACTCCATGGAGTAGGCTACCCTTTCCCATATATATATATATATATATATATATATATATATATATATATATATATATATATATATATATATATATATATATATATATATATATATATATATATATATATATATATATATATATATATATATATATATATATATATATATATATATATATATATATATATATATGGGAAATGGTAGCCTACTCCATGGAGTAGGAAACTTACCTACTCCATAGGTTAAATGGATGCCGTGTTGCACTTTTTGATGGAAGTTAAGACTTGGTCAAGTTAGGTTCACCCCTCCCAACAATTATTAAGAAATTTTTTTTGAGAAAAACATATGCCAAGGGGCATTTTTAACATCCACAAAAAATATGTTTTTACGATACACAGTTTACCGTTAAATTTGTTTCAACTTGATCGAGTTGGTTTAAGTTTTTTTCTTCGGATTTTTTTTTATAATCCAAATCTATCCATATTAGATTGACCATACATGAATAAAAAATTTGATTAAAAAGTGTCATGTGGTGTCTATATAACCCATGGAGTAGGTAAGTTTCCTACTCCATGGAGTAGGCTACCCTTTCCCTATATATATATATATATATATATATATATATATATATATATATATATATATATATATATATATATATATATATGGGTTGGGTTCGGCAGCCAACTCCTTATGGTGCCAACAATTACCAACAGATCCACACCGTCCCTTTTTTTGGATCCAAAGGCCATGATTCGCTTAGCTATAGAGAGCTGGCATTGCATTAATTGCTAAAGCCGAGGGCACCGCACGGATCGCAAACGGGATAAGGGAAGGTCTTCCTCATTGCGCCGCTCCGCTCCTCTCCGATCTCTAACAGGGAAAAGCTGCTGCCCTTCAGGGAAGGTCTTCCTCATTGTGCCGCTCCGCTCCGCTCCGATCTCTAACAGGGAAAAGCTGCTGGCCTTCAGGGAAGGTATTCCTCATTGGGCCGCTCCGCTCCTCTCCGATCTCTAACAGGGAAGGTCCTCATTGCGCCGCTCCGCTCCTCATTCCTCCGATAAGGAATTTTGGCCGGTGTTGGTGCGGAAGAAAAGAACAGGTAAGTGGATCTCATCTTCTCCTCTGCCAATTTTTTTTTCTTTTCCCTCTTCTTCTTTCTTGTGTGATCAGCCCTGTTTTTTTGTTTTCCCCTTTCCCATGGTTCAGTTGTTGGATGCACGGTCACAGCTTGTTTTATCCTTTCAAAACCTACAAAAGTTTTTGCCGGTTCCGGTGGGGAAGAAAAGCACATCAGCTCTGTATTTTTTTTTTTTCTCATCAATATCAGCCTTGTTTTCAGGGATTTTTTCCCCTTTCACATGGTTCACATCAGCTCTGTTTTTTTTTGTGTGTGCATGATCAGCCCTGTTTTTTTTTTTCCCCTTTCACATGGTTCACATGCAACAAGTTAGATCTGCCATGTTTCATATCCGACTTGGTTTTTTTTTTTTTGGGGAGGGGGTGGGGGGGGGGGGGGGGTGGAGTTGGTTTGGTAATAAAAAAAAAAAAAGATGAGCTTCCACCTTGTTAATTAGAGATTGAAGAACAACATATGTAATTCATATGAATGGTAAACCTACTTTTAACATTTGAGTTTGTTAGAAAAAAGAAATTGAACCCGTTTGCGATCCGTGCGGTGCCCTCGGCTTTAGCAATTAATGCAATGCGATCTCTAACAGGGAAAAGCTGCTAGCCTTCTCAATTCTCATCGCATCGGTCGCTCCTCCGATAAGGAATTTTTGGCCGGTGTTGGTGCGGAAGAAAAGCACAGGTAAGTGGATCTCATCTTCTCCTCTGCCATTTTTTTTTTCTTTTCCCTCTTCTTCTTTCTTGTGTGATCAGCCCTGTTTTTTTGTTTTCCCCTTTCCCATGGTTCACATAGGATTGGTGTTGGATGCACGGTCACAGCTTGTTTTATCCCTTTCAAAACCTACAAAAGTTTTTGCCGGTTCCGGTGGGGAAGAAAAGCACACAGTAAGTGAATCGCCTACTATTTCAGCTTCTTGTTCTCATCGTTAATAGCAACATCAGCCTTGTTTTCAGGGATTTTTTCCCCTTGCTCTTCGAGAATGGTACTGATTCTGTAGAATATTGTTTATTGATGAAGATTACACTCCGTCATTTTTTTCTTTTCTTTCCCTCTTCTTCCTTGCATGATCAGCCCTGTTTTTTTTTTTTCCCCTTTCACATGGTTCACATGCAACAAGTTAGATCTGTCATGTTTTAGATCCGACTTGGTTTTTTTTTTTTTCATCACAGTAAGATCTGCCCTGTTTTTTTCCTTGGTACCCATTCTTGTTCTATCAAGATGAAACTTGCAAAATGTTTTATACCACTGCAGGATGCAATAGGTTTGCTTGTTGCTAATATTAGAAGCTACAATTCAATGCATGATAAGATCCGGGAAGTTGTTATCATCAGTGGGACATGGCATCTTGGGAAGTTTCAGGTAATTGACCAAAACTTTTTACAACCTAATTGTGTGAGATTCAGCACTTTTGTTTCCTTTTCTGTTCAACCATGCGCTTTAACGATCTTGCATCATGGCCAGATCTCTCTCTAGCTCGGAGCGTCCGCTTTTCTTCCCCTTTTTTCCATCCGGATCTAGGCTTTCAGCACCCCACCCTCTTGGCCTCCTCGGACCCTTGGCCTCCTCGGACCCTGGCGATGGCTCTGAGGAGGCCCGAAAATCGGATGTGGCAGTTTTTGTGGACCCGAGCCCCTGCTGGCGGCGGCGTTTTTTCAGATCGGCCTCCACTGGCTGGCGACGTAGGTCTTGGGAGCTATCGTGGCAACGAATTTCGACGGCGGCAGGTGGTGCTGATGCGACTTCCTCCTTTATCGCCGGGCCACTGGAGATGACGGGGGAGGTCATCAGTTTCTTTTTGGTTTTTTTTTTTTGTTGTGATCGTCGGTGTGGCGTCGTGTTGTATGCTAGTGTTCTGTGTTTCACTCCTTTTTTTTTTTAAGGGTTTAGGATGCGTTTTGGCATCATGGTGGTTGCCGGCCAATGAGCATAGTCCTTTGATTGCGCCGGGTTGTGCACCTCCCGGAGGTCAGTTAACCTCCACCTTTAAATTACCAAAAAAAAAAAAACGTTTATGTTGTGGGTTTGGTTGTAAGCATTTATGTTGAAGAGAGCGGCTGAGGAGTTGCTCGATGGTCATGCAGCGGTCATTATAGCTATATTTTTTTTGGGTTGGGGGATCCAAGATTCACTTGATCTTTGTGGTGGCACCATTGTTTATTAACGATGATTCTCTTTTTGGCACAGGCTCAAAACCCAATCCCAAGTGCAGCTAATTCCTTTGCATTGTTTCTTTTTCTTCCCTAAACAAGATTGGATTGTGTATAAAGCGTACGAAGTAGAATGCATCAAGAATAAAACATCTATTTGGTTGCTCCCAAGTCCCTTACCACTCAAAGAGAAGCTTCAAAGTTTTGATTCTCTTATAGTGATCCAACGGGGTAATGTAACTACCCCCAGGCCCACCAATCATGTGTAAAGGGTCAATTAGAAGAATACTAAAATTAGGTATTTGTTAAGATCACCAATCATGTAATAATAATCAACCATAATTCAGCAAAATACTTTGCACATCATTTCATAAGAACCACTTACATGCCAAAACAAATCCACAAAAAGAAATAGATCAAACAAATTACATCTCCATTGTTAGGAGGCAGCTTACAAAACTACGTTTCAGATTCCAAAACATCATAATGCATAAATAAGTCCTAAAATCAAGACCGCAAATCAATGAAATTGTACTAGCTCTAGTACATGCACCACAAAATTATGTTTGCAATGGCCTCCTGATAATGCTGTTGACGTCTGACGTCATTTTCTTGGTCTTGATGATGACCTCTACTTAGGATCAGCCACATCTGTAGACAATTACACATTCAACATTTTGTAATTAAACAATGAAGTAGGTATAAATAAAAATTGTAGCATATAATAAATTCATCAATAACAAAAGTTAAAATATTTAATACTTGCCATAGAATTGCCTACTCTTGTATTTCATCATTCTCCTCAGCACTTTCCAAGTTCTCAATTGGTTCAAAGTCTGATACTATAAAATATACATTAGTAAATGTTGAGAAATAACTACATATATTGAAATAAAAAAACATGCATGAAGTTCAATTACTTACATGTTTGACTCAATCCCTGCTTTTGTTTTTTCGGATTTTGCGGACAAATTCGTTTGTCGTGCCCTAATCCCTTACACAATGCACACTTTCTTTTTTTTTTGTTTAGGGACATCTCAATTCCACTCTTAATTCTATCTGCAGTTGTTTTTTTACCTTTGTCATCTTTCTTTCTACCCTTTGTTTGTGACACATTCGGATCTAAGAGTAACGCCTGTATTGATTTACCAGAATCATTTGTTTCTCCGATTAAGAAGGCATCAACATGTGTAGACTTTTCTGTAGTAACTTGAATATGAATTTGTGATATCTTATTTGAAGCTTCTTTCATAGCTTCCATAAAATATTTATAACCTTCATCTGATTTAACTGCCTCACAAGCCAATTGTGTTGAATAACGACACATGTGACTTAATTTCATCGCTTCTACCTCTCCTCCCAAAGCATTAATAAGTAATCCATCTGATGAATCGATCATCCTGAAAGTATTGGCCCCTTGTGTCCATCTAGTAAGAATGAAATTCTCGGGTATATAATCAATGTCTAAACGTGCAAATACCTTAAGAATATGCCTGCAAGGTATTCCAATAAACTGAAAATGTTGGCATTCACAATATCCATCATGATTTTGTAAATTCAACTTCACAATGAATTTTTCATATGCTCCAACCTTGGTTTGTACGATGTATGATTGATATTCACCTTCTTTTTCCACTTCATCTGCTTTAAAACACATAACTTTCCTGATCTGTTCATCAAACTTATTAAACATGGTTCTTGTATAAATCTTTGAAGCATGAGCTAATATCAAATTACCATCATCAATAATGCGATATTTATGCTCAGAATTAAAATCTTCATCTTTTTCCCTTTCAACTATCTTTTTCAAAGCCTGGTCATACTTTATAACAAATTCTTGCAAATTTGTCTGTGATGAAACAAAACCATTAAAAAAGGCATTAACTCCCTCACTGCGGCCTGTTGTGTTCATTCCAGCAAAAAAAGTAGAACGATTTAAAATAGGTACCCATGATTCACGAATTTCATAGAGGTGTTGAAGCCAATCATTTTCTTTGAGCCCATATGTAACCATCAGATCCTGCCACTCATTCTCAAAATCTTCAATCCTGTATGTGTCTTGAAGACAATGTTTTAGTTCTTTCTTGAACTTGGACTTCTTGAAGTATACATGAGATAGTTTTTCTGCAAATTTTTTTTTAATATGCCACAAACAAAGTCGATGACGTGTAGTGGGAAAAACCTTTGCAATAGCTGCTCGCATAGCCAAATCTTGATCCGTTATTATAGATAATGGATGTTTTCCACCCATTGCATCAACCCAAGTTTCAAACAACCAGATAAATGTTTCCTCTGTTTCATCTTGCAATAAAGCACAACCAAACTGTATAGATTGATAATGATGATTAACCCCCGTAAACGGTGCAAAAGGCATGTCATATTTGTTGGTTCTATAAGTTGTGTCAAATGTAACAACATCTCCAAATTTTTGGTAGGACATACGTGATCGTGCATCCACCCAAAAAAAATTGGTAGCCCTTGCATTGTCGTCACATTGAATTGCATAGAAAAATTGTGGATTTGCTGCTTGTTTTCTTCTAAAGTAGTTCATAATGGACTGTGCATCCCCTTTTTCAAGTGCTCTATGCCTAACATTTCGCAAATGATTCCAACAATCCCTATCCTGAAAACCCAATAACTCTCCACCAAATACTGAAACCACCTTCCGAATCTCTAAGTTCTCTGCATTAAATACTTCAGTTAGAGACTTTGCAGCTTCTGGCATATGCTTATTTGATCTCATTTTCATCCTTTTAACTGCAGATACAAACTTATGGTTGTGATCATCGCTAAATAATGTCACTTTCCACTTTTTTGTGCTTGACTCGTATCTAATGTACATACTTCCTTGACAACCACCCTTTACGGTATCCCCTCTCCTACTCCTTGGTTTTGCATTTTCTCCCTCTTTTTTCTTGTATTGGCCTTCATGTGAACATACAAACTTAACACCTGTTACTTCATCTGAGCGTGGGAGTGACTTATTTTTTGTTCGAATGCGGATCGTAAATCCCGTCTCTCGACCATAGTCTTCATAAAAGTTCTTCGCTTCTTCTATTGTGTCGAATAACATCCCTTCGCACGGTATCTTACTAACATTCAAGTTTCTTTGTGGTGTAACAAACTCACTCTCATTTGGTTTATTGGTCATTTCCGAATTTCCATAATCAATATCATTAGAATGGCGTCCCACTTCTATATTCTCCATTTATGAATTAAACCTACAAAGCAAAAAAACGATCATTACAGAAACATATATACAACCAAAAAAATACAACCAAATGTTAAAAGTAAGTTTACCATTCATATGAATTAGCAGGGTTCAATTTCTTTTTTCTAACAAACTCAAATGTTAAAAGTAGGTTTACCATTCATATGAATTCCATATGTTGTTCTTCAATCTTTAATTAACAAGGTGGAAGCTCATCTTTTTTTTTATTATTACCAAACCAACTCCACCCCCCCCCCCCCCACCCCCTCCCCCCCAAAAAAAAAAACCAAGTCGGATATGAAACATGGCAGATCTAACTTGTTGCATGTGAACCATGTGAAAGTTGAAAAAAAAAAAAACAGGGCTGATCATGCACAAAAAAAAAATTCCTGAAAACAAGGCTGATATTGATGAGAGAAAAAAAAACAAAGCTGATGTTACTATTGAGATGAAACTTGCAAAATGTTTTATACCACTGCAGGATGCAATAGGTTTGCTTGTTGCTAATATTAGAAGCTACAATTCAATGCTTGATAAGATCCGGGAAGTTGTGAACCATTTGAAAGGGAAAAAAAAAACAGAGCTGATGTGAACCATGTGAAAGGGGAAAAAATCCTTGAAAACAAGGCTGATATTGATGAGAAAAAAAAAAAAAATACAGAGCTGATGTGCTTTTCTTCCCCACCGGAACCGGCAAAAACTTTTGTAGGTTTTGAAAGGATAAAACAAGCTGTGACCGTGCATCCAACAACTGAACCATGGGAAAGGGGAAAACAAAAAAACAGGGCTGATCACACAAGAAAGAAGAAGAGGGAAAAGAAAAAAAAAATGGCAGAGGAGAAGATGAGATCCACTTACCTGTTCTTTTCTTCCGCACCAACACCGGCCAAAATTCCTTATCGGAGGAATGAGGAGCGGAGCGGCGCAATGAGGACCTTCCCTGTTAGAGATCGGAGAGGAGCGGAGCGGCCCAATGAGGAATACCTTCCCTGAAGGCCAGCAGCTTTTCCCTGTTAGAGATCGGAACGGAGCGGAGCGGCGCAATGAGGAAGACCTTCCCTGAAGGGCAGCAGCTTTTCCCTGTTAGAGATTGGAGAGGAGCGGAGCGGCGCAATGAGGAAGACCTTCCCTTATCCCGTTTGCGATCCGTGCGGTGCCCTCGGCTTTAGCAATTAATGCAATGCCAGCTCTCTATAGCTAAGCGAATCATGGCCTTTGGATCCAAAAAAAGGGACGGTGTGGATCTGTTGGTAATTGTTGGCACCATAAGGAGTTGGCTGCCGAACCCAACCCTATATATATATATATATATATATATATATATATATATATATATATATATATATATATATATATATATATATATATATATATATATATATATATATATAGGGGGATGCTTAGGTGCGGTCCGCGGTCCGCAGTCGTTCGATGCACCACTTCATGCATCGGATGCACACGCCCGGTGCATCGAATGGCTTCAAACCGCAGACCGCAGACCGTACCTAAGCATTCCCATATATATATAAGAGAGAGAAATGCTATAATGTGGCATGCGGTAAGTGCGGCACCACACCGCAGCCGTCTGATGCACCGTTGCGTGCATGCGATGCACGCAGTGCATACATCAGACGGCTCCGGTGCCGTAACATCCGCCCCAAACACACAAGATATTATCCGCTTTACCCGTGTCTGCACGAGAACTTCCTAGGGAGGTCACCCATCCTAGTACTGCTCTCGCCCGAGCACGCTTAACTACGGAGTTCTTACGAAATCCATAGCGGCGCACGGTTTTAAAATGCATCTTCTATGTTTGGAAGGGGAAATTATTTAAGTAGCTCAGGATCTTCTTCTCTCCAGACGATATGGGGCTTACTCGTGGCCTTGTACACCTCACCTCATCCATCTTGGCATCACAGCCTCAAGAGTCTTGGCTCTTGGCTATTGGCCTATTGGATCTTGGTCGTCACAATTCACCCCCCTTAGGGCTACACGTCCTCGTGTAGGGTTAGACCCCCCCCATCCCGAGGAGAACCGGCTTTGATATCATTTTGTAACATCCGTCCCAAACACACAAGATATTGTCTACTTTTCCCGTGCCCGTGCCCGCATGAGAACTTCCCAGGGAGGTCACCCATCCTAGTACTGCTCTCGCCCGAGCACGCTTAACTACGGAGTTCTTACGAAATCCGTAGCGGCACACAGTTTTAAAACGTGTCTTCTATGTTTGGGAGGGGAAATTATATAAGTAGCTCAGGATCTCCTTCTCTCCAGGCGATGTGTGGCTAACTCATGGCTTTGTACACCTCACCTCACCTCATCCATCTTGGCATCACAGCATCAGGAGTCTTGGCTCTTAGCTATTGGCCTATTGGATCTTGGTCGTCACAGGTGCAGTGCCACACATACCGCATGCTGCAGCATATATATATATATATATATATATATATATATATATATATATATATATATATATATATATATATATATATATATATATATATATATATATATATATATATATATATATATATATATATATATATATATATATATATATATATGAGGAATGGGATGCTGCCTATCAAAGCAGCGTTTTTTGCTGCTTTGATACATTGTTTGACCATCCTAGAAGTTTTGGAATTTGATGAAATTTGGTGAGGGTGTTGTCTAGGGTAAGATGATCATCCTCACAAATTTTCATCAAATTCCAAAACTTCTAAGATGGTCAAATGGTCGAAGCAAAATCTGCAAAATCTGTAGTCACCGTTAAAATCTGCAGATTTTGCTTCGACCATTTGACCCTCTTAGAAGTTTTGGAATTTGATGAAAATGACAGCTCAGCTACCTCCGCATTCTCTATAGCTCTGCATGGCTGTGATCAACACTGAGCGATCGAACGGTGGAGAAGGGACTCTGGTTTTCGGTGGTGATCCACCATATTTTTTTCTCTCTGAACGAGACGAGACGGGACACTGCTGTGCGTGTACGGCACTCTTCATCTCCCCTCTTCCCTTTCCCCTCTCCCCTCTCTCTCCCTCTTGAAGCCTAGAGTAAACCATTGGAGGTCCGATTCAGAGCCCAGATCTACCGTCGGCGAGGGCTGTTGTGGTGATCCGGGCTCAAATCTATCATCGGTGAGAGAATCTGAGCTTCGGTGTTCGGATCCGAGCGACGGCGTGCCACTCCTTCAGATCCAACCACTGGTGGTGGTTGTTGTAGCGTCTCTCTCTCTCTTTCTCTCTCTCACACACACACAGATCATAGGGCTGCTATTTTGTCTGAAAAAACTAGGTTATTTTGTTTGAAAAAAAACTACGTTATTTTTGTTTTTTTTTATGCTTTGTGCTTAATATATCAGTAATGAGTTATTTTCATATAATTTTTTGCTGAACAAATTAGTTATATTTTTGCTTCCATTTTTTGCATAACAAGGCCAAAACTTCTTGCTCTACTTTATATTCTCATTCATGTGTTCGATCTTGCTTTACTCTTCATATCTGGCAATGCTTCAGATTGTTTGGTTGACTAGAATTGTGTATGATGGGCAGGCTGAGGTATCTAAAACTCCAGTGAAGCAAGAAGGCAGCAGCCATACGTGTACCATGTAGAGAGAGAAAGAATAAGATTATGGTAGATCAGATGAGGCTGATCCCTCAGAAACCTGTTGGTCCTGTTTGGCTTCTTTTGTTATGCTTCGTTCTCTTATGCTCACCTAAATGTAAATGTATCAAAGGCTGCCTCATGACTATGTTTGGCTGGTCTTCTGGTCCGTCTACTTGTTGTTTAATGGATGCAAAGAGAATTCTATGCGTTCTCATAAGTGTTGATCTCTCTATACTTCCTAGAAAATTTATCCAAGTAATGGGGCAGGTCTTAGAAACAAAACATCCGATATTGGTGAAAAGTATTTGTACAAGGGGATGGTATAGATGGTTGATTGGGTCTTAGAAACAAAACCTCCGACCAACCCGAATAATGGAATAAGAGAAATGAGATTCAGCCCGAAGGTTTGTCCCAGATTCCCGGCCCGAAAGATGTGGCAGCGAGCAACTGGTGGCTGAAACCCACTAGCGATTTTAAAATCTTTAACAGCACCAGTTGCACACTGCCACGTCTTTCAAGCCAGCGAATTCAGGACAAACCTTCGGGCTGAATAGCATTGCTCATGGAATAATGGACAAGCATGGGCAAGGTTGGTAAAAAAACTTAGACGGATTTGGACAAAGAAAGATAAACTGATTTTAATTTGAACGCACTTGGGCACCAGTCATGACCAACCCGAGGAACCTAGTACAATGGTTCAATCTATACTTCTCAAGTACTTTAACCTTGCACTTTTATGTGTCTACTTTGTTATTATAGATTTGATGAACTGACATTGCAATTTCAAAAATGATTTTGTTGAATACAAAGATGTATTACTAGTAAATATTATTGTTAACTTGAGTTATAAAAGTTTGAACACAGACTTCAACAAAGATTCAAGATAGATCTTACTTAGTATGTTTCATTTTCAATCAAATAGTTTTGATATTTAATTTTGTTGTTTTTTCTCCATCTATATATGTTTACCAAGTATTTCTAATTGGGAAACCCACCCAACCCATCTTTTTTTGGTCAACCCGAGCAATCCGAATAACTCAAAAGGGCAAGCTAACTCAAAAGGGCAAGCATGAATTGGACTTCCATGGGTTCCCCGGGTTCCACAGAAAAAACGGGTTGAGTCGTATCTAGGTCAAGTTGGGCATGGGCAGACCCTTCAACCTGATCGAGTCCCACCCCTATCCGGCCTACGCTTTCCCATGTCAAAGATCCACATAAACCACTGCATGCGATAATCGCTCTCGAATTGTCAGGCAAGGAAGAGTGCCTCCCTCGCGAACCGACTTGCCTGCTCAAAATTCCCCTTCACTGCACAGGCCACTAAGAAAATGGACTCTCTTAGGCCATGTTTATATGTCCTAGCATACATCATGATAATGCTCAGGGTATTAGCACCAACAGCATCTACTAATACTCTGGGGGTGAAGCACAACACACTCAGCAATTCCCACTGCACTCCAATGGTAAGTTACAACTTACAACATTGGATTCACCCCAAAAATACATTTATGACCAATCCAAATATCATTAACACACTCCAAAATAAGTTACATCCTAGGATTCACATCATTATCATTTACTTTAACAGCATTACAAGTAAAAGCACAACTATTGCAATTGTTGACAATATGAAATTCCCTAGCATTAATATTTTCATTGATCCTTTATTGGCTTCATCGCTTAGAACCCTAGCTTCAATAGTTGGAAGTCGATCCATATTGTCCCCTTGTACCGGAGCGCAGTACCTCCTTCAAGAATGTTATCTTGCTATATAGGAGAACATTTGCCATGATCACATCCATGCAACATTAAGAGGGAATTTTAAGCCTTAATTTCATTTTAATATCAGTCTATCCATGCAACATTAAGTGGTGGAGCATCGTTTGTACGACCTGAATTTAGAATACTAATTTGTTCAGCAAAAAATTATATGAAAATAACTCATTACTGGTATATTAAGCACAAAGTATAAAAAACAACAAAAATAACTTAGTTTTTTCAGACAAAATAACAGCCCTATGATCTCTATGAGAGAGAGAGAGACGATACAACCACCACCACCAGTGGTTGGATCTGAAGGAGTGGCACGCCGTCGCTCGGATCCGAACGCCGAAGCTCGGATCCGAACGCCGACGATAGATTTGAGCCTGGATCACCACAACAGCCCTCGCCGACGGTAGATCTGGGCTCTAAATCGGACCTCCTATTGTTTACTCTAGGCTTCAAGAGGGAGAGAGGGGAGAGGGGAGAGGGGAGAGGGGAGAGGGAAGATGGAGAGTAGCCGTACACGCATAGCAGTGTCCCGTCTTGTCTCATTCAGAGAGAAAAAAATAATGGTGGGTCACCACCGAAAACCAGAGTCCCTTCTCCACCGTTCGATCGCTCGGTGTCGATCACAGCCATGCAGAGCTATAGAGAGGTCAGAGGTAGGTGAGCTGTCATTGTCACTTCAGTGGGTCCCCACCGAAAACCACACTACTCGTCAGGATTTTCAGCCGCACGATGAGAGGTGATCGAACGGTCAGCACAGTGTCGCGGATCAGTTTTTGTGGGACGTCCCGTAGGTGAGCACCTCTGTATATATATATATATATATATATATATATATATATATATATATATATATATATATATATATATATATATATATATATATATATATATATATATATATATATATATATATATATATATATATATAGAGGGATGATTGGTTGCGCTGTGCGCTGCCGCCGGGTGAAATGCGCTGCGGATTCCCCACCGTCCGATCGGTTTGAATCGGACGGCAGCCCCCCTTTCCGTCCGGTTAAAGTTTTAACCGTTCCCGGCCGTCCGATTGGTGTGAATCGGACGGCACATATCCTTTCCGCCCCGGTTAAAACCTTTAACCGTTCGATCGAATGATCGAACGGATGAGATCCGTGACATCTCATCCAAATAAGACAAAAACAAATGATTGCGTTGACCCGTTGAATTGGTCCTGCGAAATTCTGACCGTCCGATCGGTATGAATCGGACGGCACAAAGCCTTCCCGTCCGGTTAAAACCTTTAACCGTTCGATCGAATGATCGAACGGATGAGAGCTGTGACATCTCATCCGAATAGGACAAAATACCGGGTCAACGCAATCATTTTTTTTTGTCTTATTCGGATGAGATGTCACGGATCTCATCCGTTCGATCATTCGATCGAACGGCTAAAGGTTTTAACCGGGGCGGAAAGGATATGTGCCGTCCGATTCACACCAATCGGACGGCCAGAAACGGTTAAAACTTTAACCGGACGGAAAGGGGGGCTACCGTCCGATTCAAACCGATCGGACGGTGGGGAATCCGCAGCGCATTTCACCCGGCGGCAGCGCACAGCGCAACCAATCATCCCTCTATATATATATATATATATATATATATATATATATATATATATATATATATATATATATATATATATATATATATATATATATATATATATATATATATAGGCTTGTTAGGTTGCGTTGTGCGTTGCCCGCGCTAGAAAATGCGCTGCCAATTATCAGCCGTCCGATCGCGCAGATCGGGTGCGAAACCCTTCGGAAACCCCGGCCCCGTCTGATCCTCCCCCTGATCCCGTGCAACACAGGCTCGCCCGACCGTCTGATCGCTCAGGTCGGCTGCGGACAGCCTGATCCCGTGTTTTGCACCCCGCCCGGCTGTTATTGCTCGGTTCGATTCCCATCCGTTGGATCGATGGGAATCGAATGGGCAAAAATGATTTTCGCTGTTGCTGTAGCCGCTACAGTAACAGCGAAAATTGATTTTGTCCATTCGATTCCCATCGATCCAACGGATGGGAATCGAACTGATCGATTATATGCGGGCGGGGGTGCAAAACACGGGATCAGACTGTCCGCAGCCGACCCGAGCGATCAGACGGTCGGGCGAGCCTGCGTTGCACGGGATCAGGGAGAGGATCAGACGGGGCCGGGGTTTCCGAAGGTTTTCGCACCCGATCCGCGTGATCGGACGGCTGATAATTGGCAGTGCATTTTCCAGGGCGGGCAGCGCACAACGCAACCTAACAAGCCTCTCTCTCTCTCTCTCTATATATATATATATATATGTATATATATATATATATATGTATATATATATATATATGTATATATATATATATATGTATATATATATATGTATATATATATATATATATATATATATATATATATATATATATATATATATATATATATATATATATATATATATATATATATATATATATATATATATATATATATATATATATATATATATATATATATATATATATATATATATATATATATATAGGAATGTTACAGTGAGCTATGAGCTACGGGTGGAGAAAATGAGCTACCCTCATTTTGATCACCCTAGAAGTTTTGGAATTTGATGAAATTTAGTGAGGGTGTTATCTAGGATAAGATGATCATCCTCACCAATTTTCATCAAATTCCAAAACTTCTAGGGTCATCAAATGGTAAAAGCAATACAAATAGTGACTGCGGACGGTAGATAATGCTTCTACCATTTAATGACCCTAGATGTTTTGGAATTTGATAAAAATTGGTGAGGATGATCATCTTACCCTAGACAACACCCTCACCAAATTTCATCAAATTCCAAAACTCCTAGGGGGATCAAAATGAGAGCATCTCATTTTCTCCACCCGTAGCTCACAGCTCACTATAACATTCCTCTCTCTCTCTCTCTCTCTCTATATATATATATATATATATATATATATATATATGTGTGTGTGTGTGTGTGTGTGTGTGTGTGTGTGTGTGTGTGTGTGTGTGTGTGTGTGTGTGTGTGTGTGTGTGTGTGTGAGGAGGAATGTTACAGTGAGCTATGAGCTACGGAAGGAGAAAATGAGCTACGATCATTTTGACCATCCTAGAAGTTTTGAAATTTCGTAAAAATTGGTGGGTGTGTTGTCTAGGGTAACATGATCCTCCTCTCCAAATTTCAAGGAATTCCAAAACTTCTAGGGTCATCAAACGGTAGAAGCTTTATCCACCGTCCGTAGTAACCGTTAGTTTTGTTTCTACCATTTGATGACCCTAGAAGTTTTGGAATTCCTTGAAATTTGGTGAGGATGATCATGTTACCATAGACAACACACCCACCAATTTTTATGAAATTCCAAAACTTCTAGGGTGGTGAAAATGATCGTAGCTCATTTTCTCCTTCCGTAGCTCATAGAGCACTGTAACAGTCCTCTATGTGTGAGAACCCTTGAGGGGGTTAAGCATGACCCACTTTTATATTTTTATATCGGACCAATATAAAAATGGACTTATAGCCTCCCACTCCTGTTTCTTTATCCAATGACATAACGACGATTTGTTGGGAAAAAAATCTTGGAGCTTCTCATGATCAACATAATTTATAATACAAGGCATATATTTATACTTCTATAAGAAAAAAATAACGTAAAACTTTATTGATGTCCCACAAAACCACTCAAGAAAATTGGCCATTGAGGGTTTTCGAGCCACGGCCCGGCCTAGGCCCGAACAATAATGTGGGCTCGGTCATGGGCGTTTTCATTTAAAGCAATGCTATTCAGCCCGAAGGTTTTTCCGATTCCGCTCAGCCCGATTGATGTGGTAGCGTGCAAGTGGTGGTGTAAACGAATTAAATTTTTAGCTGGTGGGTTTCAGTCACCAGTTGCATGCTGCCATATCAATCGGGCCGGTGAAATCGGACAAACCTTCAGGCTGAATAGTATTTCTCTTTCATTAAAACCCGTTTCATAATGATCCGTACAAAAGGGCCTAGACCCAGGTTAGATTAGGTCCAAACAAGGCTTGACCCATTGCCAGCTCTAATTGGAATACAAAATCATATTAACATATGATCAATCATGAATAAACATACAGGTCACAAATTGGGATACGATGATCGAATGCTTAGGTTTGTTTATGATAAAGATACGATGAATCACCTAGGAGTGCGGTGGAAAATTCGAATGGATCAGACTTCACTCCTGGAGGGATTAGTCTGACCTTGAAGTAGGCCATTGTCTAAAAGGTTTCGGGGCACTCACTGATGTCAAAAAAAAAAATGATGAACGAAATTCAGAATTGTACGTTTACAATTCTGAATCAAAATTTTTTACTTTGCTGCGGATGCTTAGTGAGTCTTCTAGACCGTTGAGGAAGAATAGAGAGCCATCCGATTACACTTTACACACAGCCAGGACCCGTGCATTGCACTCATACCTTTTTACATACAATCAAACTGCTCCCTTTTATCCTGCATATTAGGGAACGACACAGATGCCTCACTCTAGCAAAATCCTCACACAACAAGATATTTCTTCACAAAAGAGCTCCGAAAAGCTAACTTGTTGAAGAAGAAAAAGCACAACATGTATATTAAGCGACTTAATGACGCCTCCCCTTTCCGATATGGGACTATTACTAGTGAACCTGTCTCAAGACTCTCAACAACCTTATAATCACTTGCCATTAGATGGAACTACCAAACAATTCAACCAACTATTTCAATTTGACATGAAATACAATTGACCTTAACAGTTGACATCAAAGGGGACAACTCTTACAATTACATCATTTACAGATCCAAACCAACAAAAGTATTCCCACTCTCATGGGACCTTACAACACAACTCACCACACATAGACATGACATGATCAAGACCCTGAGTTGTGAGGCCAAGAAACTAGCCATGCTGCCTCTCTGCATTCTTATAGAGGTTGACAGTGGAGAGGCCATTGAGGACCAGGAGAAGAAGAGCTCCGGCGAAGGACGCGAGGAGCGCTGCACCGCCATGGTGGCAGAAGGATTCGAAGCGGTCGCATATCGGACTCCACCTTGCGTGCAGGTTCCCGTTCCTGCCCAACTCCGCTATCGATGCCGCAGCAGCCGCACCCGTCGCCACCAGAGTCGTCACCATCTGCTCAATCCCACATTTTGTTTAAACTAATTATTTTCTGAAGAAAAAAAATGAAAATTTTATCTGTGTGCACCTCTAATTATTCTTGTTGTGTGTGATTAAACAGCTTAATCATGTTTGGTATACTTACCCGTCAACTGGTCTTTTAGGTTTATCAGCATTGCTTTCCCTGTCGGATTTACTTAGTCAGGTTTTCAGCATCAATCTGAGGATCGATGCCAGGTTGGCGATCGATCAGAAATTTCTTATAATTTATTTTTAATCGTTATTATAGTCAATCATATCTTTAATGGAATAAGACTTGGATGATGATGATGATCCTTCTGCGGAGTTTGTCCAACTTTGGATTATGTTGTGTATCCAAACCCATTTTGTCGGGGAAAAGGATTGACTGGCTGTTTGTTGCTATTTCTTTATTGTAGAGCAGGCCCAACCAATTAATGGGCCATGATTAAAGTCTGTACATATAGGACCCAATGGCAGCCCAAGCCTGGTGGATTTCAATCAAATCTCCAATGGACCATTTGAAAGGAGGGACTTAATGCAGCTGGTGCCCTTTTGAGCCCAAGTTCAACCCAACCCAAGGTGCTGTTAGTTTCATTGTGGTCTAGGCCCAACTAGTAAATGAGCGATTGATTCCAGGGAAAATTACAAAAGCCTCGTTGAATTATAATCCTCATTTCGTATTAGTCCCTCAATTTTAGTTTTGAACAATTAGAATCCTGAATTATGCTCTGTCTGCATTTAGCCCTCTTTGTCAATTTTTATTACAAAAATATCCTTATCACTTTCGAATAGGATATTTTCAGGATAAAAATTGAAGGAGGGCTAAATGTTCAAATTGATAAAAAAAAGGGGGGTAAATTTTGCTTTGCTCCCCTAAAGTTTAGCTTAAAAACACTTAACCCTCTTGTAGGTAAAAAAATTACATTTTGCCCCCTTCAATTCAGTTTTGATAGATAAAAATAAGCAAATGAGGAAATTAAGTAGTGGACACAAGAGGGTATTGTGCTAACATTTCAAACTTTAGGGAGCGATTTGGAACAAAATAAACTAAGTCGGATTAAGAGTTTTTGAGCTTAACTTCAGGGGGGTAAAGTGTAACTTACCCAAAAAAAGTTGAGGAACCAATATAAAATGAGTTACATAGTTCAGGGTGGTTTTTGAAATTAGCCTTAGATTCCATACACATTGGGTCTTTTTCTTTTTTTGCAAACATTTGGGTCTTTTTCTTTTGGGGTGCAATACATATTGGTTCTTTGGCACCCAGATAAAGATCAACTAGGGGTGGCAAATGTGTCGGGTCGGGTCGGGTTCATGTCGTGTCTAGTTTCGGATCATGTCCAAAACCTCTAGACCCGAACCTGACCCATTTAACTAATTGTCTCTAGAACCTGAACTTGTACCCGACCCGCTTATAAACGGGTAGGCTCGATAAGACCCGTTTACCACACGGGTCTATTCAGTTGACCCGATCTGACCCAATCTGACTTGACCCGATAAGACCCGTTGGTACTACATACTACAGTATCGGATTGCGGGTAGACCCGACCTGACATGACCCGTTGAATTTTAAACGGGTCTACCGTGTCCCGACCCTAAATCCGGATCCGACCCGTTTATTAAACGTGTCGACCTGTTTACGAACCAAACCTGTTTAACCCAGACCCGCTAACTTCGTGTCGGATCTTCCATGTCGGGTCAAGAATTGCCAGCCCTAGATCAGCCCCATTGGTTCCCAAAGGACAACCCAAGCCCTAATTAACCATTTGAAATGAGGGCCTTCGGAGGCAGAGCCCGTTTGAGCCCAAGTTCAACCCAAGCCCAGACCCCATAGGCCCATTCATAGAGGAAAAGGTTTTACCATGTCAGTGAGGTGGACCACAATGCCAAACGCCCTGCATTTCAGGAATGGCACTGCTGAGAGCACCAACAGGTTGTAGGCGCCGGCTATAGCATTGGCTATCACAAAATACCTGCAACATTTATGTCCTCAGCCAACCAATGGGAATATTCCGGCGAGCGCCGAGGAGGAGGAGGAGGAAGAAGGGGGGAGGGGAGCTTACACAAAGGCAGGGGTCTGCCGAAACTCCGCCGTCAGGGCTTGGAAGATGGGCGTCGTGCCGACGATCGCGACGGCCGTCGTCTTGGTCTGCTTGTTGAGTCCCATCACCAGCGCGGCGATGACGGTTGCCGCCAGCGCCGACAGCCGCAGCATCACCGGCAGCGCACCCGCCAACCTAGCCTTCGGCGGCGACAGTAGCATGAAACCCACATCAGTTTTCTTGCCATTCTCAATATCCATTGTGGAGAGAGAGAAAACTAGAGGTAGAGAGAGAGAGATGGTGATGGGTGTTGCAATGAGGGGTTATAAAGAAGGTGGTTGATGTGTAGAATTCTGAGTTGTGTGACATTGCTTGCAAGTTTTAGGCTCTCTAGTGCTTGGTTTTCTCAATGGCCGGCCAACCCTTGTATCTAGAGAGAGATTCATCAGTGTCCATGGACTGACAGATGTTTAGAAGGATAGGAGAGGGAAGGAGGGACCTTTCGTTTGAAGGAAATTCTGTGTTTGGATGCAACTAACAATTGATCAGATGGTGGGTTACAAGGAAGGGCTAAATGGTAAATTGCCACCCCCAAAACGTTTCCTCACGTTGGTTGGGTTGTCATTGTTCCATTAAGTGGTTGGGAAAATATTCACCAAGTGAAACTTTTGCTTTCCCCTTCAACATTGGTTATCGTGGAGGTTTATGTTATCTTTCCCGCAAAAAAGCGGGAATCTAAATTCTCGGACCAGCAGGCAAAGGAACTGTTGGTTTTTTATGGCCCTTTACGGGAGAGTTACTGAACTAGGTGGACCGGGTTGGTTGTCGCGGTTTTGGTCAGACCGGGCGACTCAACCAAGAGGCTTGACAGGGTTGGTAGTGAACCTAGCCTCATTCTCATGTGCACCCAATAACCGGTGGATGCCCTGATGGGTTGCGTCTACCAGTTGGACACATCTATTATAAATAGATGTGCAGGGGTGAAGTCCCGATACGCACGTCTTCAGAGCCGCCGTTGTGAATCCAGAGGGATTCAGGAGGACCCATCGAATCTGCGGGAGACAGCAGCGTGTGGAAGATCTTCACCCGGTATTGCGAACGATCTCTCTCGTCACACGAAGGTATGTTCTTCATCCAAGACGACGATCTCGATCTGTCGATCGGGGTTGTTCTCGTGTAGAAAACCCAACAATTGGTATCAGAGCAAGGTTTAGATCTTGTTCGTCGTTCTGGGATGACGATTCCTTGAGTGCTCTATCGTTTCCGTCGAGATCTAATCTCGTCAGTGATTTTGTTCCCGTTTTTTGAATCGATTCCGACCGGCCATGGCCATGGGATCTTGATCCCATCATAGACCCAATGAGACCCCCCCTCAACGGCCAAAACAAAACGATCGATCCCGTCGGAGGTCTGGTCGCGGGCCAAGGTTTCGAGCTCCCACAGCCGCAGCAACCACAACCGCCGGTGACAGCAGCGGGCGCGGCGGCTGGCTCCGGCGCACAGCTCGGGCGCAGGCGGCGGGCTCCGGCGTGCGAGCAGCAGCGGGCGCGGCGGCGGGCTACAGCGCGCAGCAGCATCGGCGGCCAGCTCCGGCGGCCGGCCCCGGTAGCGCGTAGGCGGCGGCTGCGTGTGCGTGTGGGGAAGGGGTGGTGGTCGATTAGGGTTTTTCTCCGATAAGATCGGAGAAGATAAACAGTGATCTGTTTTTCTTTTCATTCGGGTTTAAACCCGATAATCACATCAAACCCGACCCGCCAGCTACTTGTGTGGTGGACCCGGAAACAATTTGAACCCGACTGCATGTTAAGCCCTTAACCGGACTTTCACTGTACCCGACCCGGTTTCTTTCTGGGCCCAATCCCAGCCACAGGCCAAGCCCGAGACAGGCCCAGACCTGAGCCCAGCCCAGATCCTGGTTCAGGCAGGCCCAGGCCCAGGCCCAACCTGAGCCCAGATCCTGGTTCAGGCAGGCCCAGGCCCAACCTGAGCCCAGAACCTGGCTCAGTCAGTCCTTATGCTATTCATTATATTTCTGTTTAATCTGGGCCGTTGGTTTTAGTCCTATGAATATAGGCTCAATCGGATCCTATCCAATCGATCCAGATATGGATCTTAGCTAATTGGACCGTTCCGAACACATCGGTACGATCAGATTTTATAGATTTGGACTATTTTGCAACATGCTATATATATGATTCAAACAACAATATTTTAATGTTCTAATACGTCATTTTATGCCAATTTTAAATTATTGATTATATCACATGTGTAAGGTAGTCATGCTGCAATTATAAATGTGTCTTGATGATATTAAATGTTTCATGCTTTCCTACAAGTAGGCACATGCATATTAAATGTAGTAAACAATTGATGACTACCATTAAACCTTGTAGGGATAGAAATTGGCATTGGTTGTACATATTAGGTCTTCCATGGGGTTTAGAGAAGACCAAGTGACCATCTGAGGCTCACTTTCGAAATGAGTCGGATTTGCCCAAAGGTAGGCGGCTCATGGAGATTGTGGGTAGTCGGATTGGAGGGCTTCCACTAGGGTCACTAGGCATACTATTGTACTAGGGTTTGATTCTGCCCAAAGGTGTTTCAGACTACTGAGTACAGTAGAATGAACAGAATAGTAGCCTGTGATTGGGGAAGATAGGATAACCCTTCTGCCCAAAGGTGTTGGATAGTGTCCGACTCAACCCTATTACAGATGACTAGGTCTGTGCACGTTTCTATACGTGACTTAGGAAACTGAAGCACATCAAGGGATCTGGCCAAAGCTGAGTCTTGATGGTATGAGGGAGTTGTCCTAGAAGAGAACTTAGCACATGAAGTTCTCTTCGGTTGATTTGAATTATAACCCCTAATTCATGTCAATATATATGTGTGAATAGTATCGAACTATCACTAAATTTGTAATTCTCTTTTCAGAGATGGATTTGTTAGCTATTTCGAAGAATCTAGTTGGTATTGACCCCCTGAATGGCTCTAATTATTCATCTTGGAAGATGAATATTGAGATCTTGCTTGGTTGTATGGATTGTGACTTTGTGCTTATAGAGCCAAAGTTGGCAGAGCTTATAGATGCTTCTACTGAGGCCCGATAGATCCACTTTGCTAAGTGGGAGAAAACGAACCGTCTCTCTTTAATGATGATTAGGGCCACCATTAGCGAGGAGCTTCGAGTTGGCATTGCCAGGACTAAGACTGCAGCAAAGTTGATGGCATTGTTGAAGAGACAATTCGTAGGGACCAAGAAGTCTCTGATGTATGACAATATGCTTTAGATCATGAATCTGAAGTATGACGGTAATGGCAGCGTTCGTAAGCATATTCTTAAGCTCTCGAAGCTGGCCATAGGAATCAGAGAGCAGGGTCTTCAGTTTGAGGAGGAGCTTCTAGTCTATATTGTAGTGATCTCCCTCCTAAAGTTTTTTGATATTTTGAGATGAATTATAATGCCTAGGAGATCTAATGGGACCTCAATCGGTTTTTTCACCCTATGCGTCGTTGAGGAAAAAAAAAAAGACTAAATGGAGGAAAGAAGGGATATGAGAATCTTGGCTTTGGTGGTTCTGGAATGAAGCCATTCAAACCGAGATTTCTGTAGCAGACATTAGTCTATTGTGAGTCCAATACCGTAGATATACCGTCTAATTGTTAGTAGATTGACTCATGACCTTTTGTTCATGTGTCCCACGCTTTGCATGGGCTCAAGAGCAGTAGAAGACCCAGACCGAAGGATAGATTTTTCCTCGGTAATGATAACTCGTTGAGTATGGTGGCGGTTTGCAACTACTTGGTGGTGTTGGACTAGGGTCTCATTCTGGTGTAAGAGGATGTTTTCTACCTTTCGATCCGGTCGAAGCGTTTATTTCTAGTAGAGGATTCTGATGTGCTTTAGCACAAGAGACTATGCCACATCTCTAGGAAGAGAGTAGAGGTCTTAGTGTAAGATGAGATTCTACCTAGTCTGGACTTTTCAGACTTTGGTACTTATGTGGACTGCCTTAGAGGGAAGATGACTAAGCAGAGAAAGCTCACAGCTACCAGAGCTTGAGAGCTTTTAGAGTTGATCCATACGGAAATTTGTGGTCCATTCCCAGTCAAAGCTCGTGGTGGTCATAGTTATTTCATCACGTTCATTGACGACATCTCTAGATATACTTATGTGTATCTTCTCCACCACAAGTCAGAGGCTTTGGAAGTCTTTCAGACATATCAGTTTGAGGTAGAGAAACAACTTGATAAGAAGATCAAGGTAGTTCGCTCAGATCGTGGAGGAGAATATTTTGGAAGGATGAACCAGGATGGTGTGAATCATGGCCCTTTCTCTGAGTATCTGAGGCAGCAGGGGATTGTTCCCCAGTATACCACACCTGACATTCCTGAGCAGAACGGTGTGGCAGAGAGGAAAAATAGGACTTATTAGGAGGCTGTTCGTAGCATGATGAGTCACTCTTCTCTTCCAGAGAAGTTTTGGGGAGAAGCTTTGAAGACAGCGGTTTATATTCTGAATCGTGTGCCTTGCAAAGCTGCCCCAGAAACCCCTTACAAGAGATGGAAAGGTTCGGCTCCTAGCCTCCATCATTTGCATGTTTGGGGTTGCCCGGCAGAGGCTAAGCTCTATAATCCAGAAATAAAGAAACTTGATTTTTGCACAGTTCGATGTTTCTTTATTGGCTATCCTGAAAGATCGAAAAGTTTTTGGTTCTACTGTCCTTCCAGACTATTGGAGATAGTAGAGACCAATATGGCTGTATTTCTGGAGGATGCAGAATTCAGTGGGAGCCAACGACCATTTGATACTCTTTTCAGAGAGAACTCTTCGGAAGGTGTTGTGCCAGTGCAATTTTTTCCAATTGTTCAACTAGACATTTTAGCTGATACGACACCAGCACCTGCTGAGACGGTAGCTGAGGTTGACCCACTGCCAGTTCAGGCTGTACCGGTTTTAGATACTCCAGTGGAGCCAGTCCAGCCGAGGAGGTCAGATCGACAGCGTAGGTCAGCTATCCCAGACTATTATGAGGTCTATTTTCAAGAGATTCAGAGTGAGGGATCTGATATTACTGACCCTACTTCCTTCCGTGAAGCCATGGGTTGCAATAAATCTTGACAGTGGCTGGAGGCTATGAGAGAGGAGTTGCAATCTATGGAGAAGAATCATGTTTGGGATCTTGTTGTGATACCAGAAAACCGGAAGGCGGTAGAATGCAAGTAGATCTTTAAGACCAAGAGAGATGCTGATGGCAAGATCGAGAGATTCAAGGTCAGATTAGTGGCTAAAGGTTTCAGGCAGAATGAGGGTATTGACTTTGACGAGACTTACTCTCCGGTTTCCACTAAGGACTCCTTGAGAGTGATTATGGCCATTGTAACCCATCACAACCTGGAATTGCACCAGATGGATGTTAAAACAACATTTCTGAATGGTGATCTGACAGAGGACATTTATATATCACAGCCAGAGGGCTTTGCAGTCAGTGGGAGCGAACAGATGATTTGCAAATTGAGAAAGTCTATTTATGGGCTGAAGCAGGCTTCCAGGCAGTGGTACCTGAAGTTTGATCAGGTTGCTACAGAGTATGGTTTCCAAGAGAATATGGCTAACAGTTGCATATATCTAAAAGCCAGTGGGAGCAGGTTTGTCGTACTCGTCCTCTATGTTGATGATATTCTCTTGGCGAGTAATGACAATCACATGCTCCATGTGCTAAGCACTTCTTATCGAAGAAATTCGATATGAAGGACATGGGTCAAGCAGACTATGTGCTTGGGTTCAAGATTCATAGAGACAGAGCAGCAGGAATTCTGGGACTCTCGTAGGTAGCTTATGTTGAGAAGGTCCTGAAGAGGTTCAGGATGGATAGGTGTGCTCCGGGTGAGGCACCAGTACTGAAGGGAAATGTATTTTCCCAGGACCAGTGTCCCAAGAATCTGGCTAAGAGGAGTCAAGTGGATACAGATGAGTACGCTTCCATTGTGGGGAGTGTCATGTATGCTATGATTTGTATTCGACCAGACATCAGTTTTGCTGTTGGGATGTTGGGTCGTTATGTGCAGAATCCGGGTGTAGCTCATATGCGTGCAGCTAAGAAAGTTATGAGGTATCTTCAGCGTACCAAAGAGTTCATGCTTACTTACAGGTAGGGCAGTGAGCTTCAGGTGATTGGCTACACCGACTCAGACTTTGCTGGCTGCAAAGACACCCTGAAATCCACTTCGGGATATGTTTTATTGATGGCGGGAGGAGCTATTTCGTGAAAAAGCTCCAAACAGTCAATTGTGACTGACTCCACTATGCATGCAGAGTATGTTGCTTGCTATGAGGCTACAAAGCATGCTCTTTGGCTGAAGAACTTCGTTGGAGGCTTAGGTATTGTGGATTCGATCCAAAAGGCTTTGCCAATTTTATGTGACAATGAGGCTGTTTGTCAGCATGTCAAGAATAAGAATATTACCAGACGCAACAAGCACTTGGATATCAAGTATATGCTTGTCTGCGAGAAAGTCAAAGGGGAAGTGGTGGAGATCCTGCATGTTTGCACAGAGCTGATGGTTGCAGACCCTCGCACCAAGGGACTTGTACCAAAGGTTTTCCAGAGCCTTGTGACCCTATGGACTTAATGGAGTCCTTGTATCAGTAGTTGAGTCCCTTTGCCTTGTGTTTAGTCACTACTATTTTGTCTTATGATGAATAAAGCTCGATGCCATTTCCTTATTTGAGTTATGTCAAATGTAAGCAATATCATAGCCTGGAGTAATATGATTTACTCAAGATACTGATACTAGACATGCTTTGGCAACTTATCGGAACGTCCAGTAAGCCTGGAGTACACGATACTCAAAAGTGACATTGAGACTAGGCATGCTTAGACAACATGCTAGATAGTCCAATATGCCTGGAGTAAGATAACTTACTCAAGATACTGAGACTAGACATGCTTTGGCAACATGTCGGAACGTCTAGTAAGCCTGGAGTACACGGTACTCAAGAGAGACCTGGGCTAGGTGTGGGTGGGCACCACGTCGAAACGCCTTCATTCTATTTGTAGTTGATTGGGTATCAACATGAGCATTAGAATGACATGCTTGGACAAGCATGAGGTTGGACATCATGGGTCTGGGCATAAGACCAATTGATAATGTGCTCAGATAACCTATAGACACATGAGAAAACCACCAGAGTTGTTTGTTGGAGTTCTTTGTGGGTCTGATAGGTTGACCATGGATATGAACCAGCATAGGATATGCTGGAACAATCATGATCTCCTATCAGGGTCATTTTGAACAAAGACATGTATGGTCCCTTAATATTTTTCTTTTAAAATCGATCCGGATCGTGTTTCTCAAAACTGAGTGACTCTCCAAATGTTTCAAAAAAAAAAATTATTTTCATTACAAAATTATTTATGTATATTTTGAAACAAGTTCCCACACTTGTATTGTGTAAAGGGCCAAGTGGGAGATTGTTGGTTTTTTATGGCCGTTTACGGGAGAGTTACTGAACTAGGTGGACCGGGTTGGTTGTTGCGGTTCTGGTCAGACCGGGCGACTCAACCAAGAGGCTTGACAGGGTTGGTGGTGAACCTAGCCTTATTCTCATGTGCACCCAATAACCGGTGGATGCTCTGATGGGTTGCGTCTACTGGTTGGACACATCTATTATAAATAGATGTGCAGGGGTGAAGTCCCGATACACACGTCTTCAGAGCCGCCGTTGTGAATCCAGAGGGATTCAGGAGGACCCATCGAATCCGTGGGAGACGACAGCGTGTGGAAGATCTTCACCCGGTATTGCGAATGATCTCTCTCGTCACACGAAGGTATGTTCTTCATCCAAGGCGACGATCTCGATCTGTCGATTGGGGTTGTTCTCATGTAGAAAACCCAATAGGAACGGCTATGATCAGGTGCCACATCAGGATGGCCCAATTCGGAAGAAAAATTAGATGGCTGAATAGTTTCGCTTTGTGGAGTACATCTATGGGACCATGGTGTGAGAATATTGGTTTGGTTTGAAGTATCCCCGGCCGACAGTGCCACAGGTAAGATCGATTTTTCTAGATGGAAGATTGATCTCCATGACTTCGGACAATACATCATATTGGAAGATCGATCTAGATAACGAAAAAAGTCTAGGGTTTCTTGGAGGGGATATTTGACATCTTTTGGATAGAGACGTTGAAAGAGGTGTCATTGGGGGTTTGCATGAGGGTTTGAAGAACCATACTTTGTACTCTCTTTGATTGATAGTGGGCCTCTCCGTGTTGTTGTCAGGGGAATAGTAAGTCTTTGGAGACACTGTAGCTGACAAAAGTGATACTCGTATAATTAGAAGATCTAGGTACCAATATCGATGATGAGAGTGTTCCGAACGTATATCAAACGTAGTTTCCACCACACTTATTCCGTCTATATGATGATGTGGCTGAGTCGTCATCCCCAAAGGCACCATCGACTAGCGAAAGTAGGTGAAAGTAGCCATGTCACGAGGATTCAAACACTCATGCTCCTCAAGCCCGTTGTTTTGCGACGGATGGTTTTCGATCTACAAGAAGTTTCTAACATTACCAAAATCATTCATAAAAAAAAAACAAGCCAGACCCTCTTCTTTTCCAATGTGCGCAAGCTCTTGGTAAATTAGGAAAACTTCATGATGAGGGCTACATTGCAGTTCTTGACCTATTCATCAATAGACGTGTTGCATATGCTTTCTTGATATGTCGAGCACAAACAAGAGGTCTATGACTTCACAAAAAACTAGAACAAGCTGGTGTATTTGAACACTAGGCTTAGTCTAAAGCTCAAATGATAAATATATTTCTTTCTTCAGCATGTTTTTTTTTCTTTTTATGATGATGTATAAGACCAATATGTGGTTGATTATTCATGGTTTGGTTTCGTACTATACATGTTATGTTTTTTATGTACTATTGGTTGTTTCTTTTTGTTGACACTTTCCATATCATTTGTGATAATATTAGTTATTCATGAACGCAGTGTAGATTTGAACTTGTTTGAATTTTCTGGTGTTTATTATACAATGAGATATAAGTGCAAGAAAGCTTCTTAACCTTAAATTGAGTTTGATGTTTAGACTGTGCTAGAAAGTTTTTTTTGCATAAGTTCTTTTTTTTGTTTGCTAGTAAAAGAATAGAATTGAATAAGTCATATTTGTAATGTTGCCTTTGTAAGGTTAAAATAAATAAATGAATACATACAATTTTAATATTATTGGTGATAAGGAGAGTTCCTATAATGATTACACATGCTAAAGAATATTGTAACTGATATATGTCATATATCTATCAATTTATTTTTTTTGCACTATGCATGTTATATATTTTGTTTGTCAATATATGCGAACATATATGACATAAGAATTTCAGAGTTGTAATATTATTGGGTTGCAGAGATTACTGTTAAGATGATAAAGATATGAATATTGATAATAAAGACATAAACAATGCTATTGTAATTGTTATAATAGTGTTAGCATATTACTACATATTGAAGGATTAGTCCCACCTTGGTAAAATAGAGGGCGGAAACTATTCTTATATATATGATAGGACCTCATCTCAAGACTTAAATTTTGGGGTGTGAGGGTATCTAACATGGTATCAGAGCAGGTTTGACATATGCTCGTTGAGCCTAGTGGAAGCCTATCCTCGTTACAAGGATTGGACAAAACCAGTCTACATGTAAGGGGGAGTGCATGACAATCGGTTTGGGACGAGAGGATATCTAACATGGTATCAAAGTTTAACCGTATTACTCACCTGTCGGGTGTGATCCCCACAAATCTATCATCCACATGACAAGGATCACAAAAAGATTATTCTGCATGTGAGGAGGATTATTGGAGGATTAGTTGAACCTCGATAAAGTAGAGAGCTGAGGTAATTGGGTCGTCCCTTTTCCGGCATGGCACAAAGCATTTGGGCCGTACATAAACGACAACAAAAATATAGTAATTATTGTCGGATCTCTTACAAGTTGGGGTAATCTTAAGGTTCAAATTACCTCCTTACCGTTATGTGGCACAAGGCAACTGCTCGATCATAGTTACCGATTATCAAACTTACAACTGGTCACCTGCTACTTTGCTATTTTTACGAGAAGGAGTTAGAAAAAAATCACTCTGCATGATTGATTGCCACTAGTACGTAGGTCATAGTTACCAGTCACCCATAAAAGTGCCTCTCCCGTTTCGATCTTGTATCTCATTGAGCTCCTGTCTAGTACCCCTCTGTAATTGCCATTCAATCAATATATTTCTGCCTCCATCTTCTCTTTCCCTCTCTCTTTTCCTGTTTTATAGAAATGAGACGAAGTGGGTAAAAGAAAGATAACAAAAGAACGAAGAGCTCAACTCTTGATTTCTTGTAAAATTTTATAACTTTGTTTTTTTTTCTTATATTTGAAGCAGTTATCTAAGAAGTGCTTTGTTTTTTATTTTATTTTTTTATAGAGTTGTTTTTTGTCACAAAACCTTCTTTATTCTTTGTTTTTATTTTTATTTTTAGAGTAGTTGTAAGAAATGATTTAGTAATGTATATGTCATTTGATGATTTTTTTTTCTTCAAAAAATAGAAAAAACTCCTTGTTTTGTAGTCTGACTTGATCATGCACCCATGGCCTTATTTTTTCTTAAAACCTTTGGGTAGATTCTTCTACTAATATATATTTATTTATAAACGTATATACTCTCATTTTCATCAATTCTCCACCACTTTATACTCTTATTTTTGTCTCATTTATTTGCTTGTTATTCCATCTTTTCAATTTTTATGACACCCGCCATAAAATTCTTATCTTTACCAGATTCATGTTATGTGGTTTGACCCTTTTTAATTCTCCAACTTTTTGAATCAGATCATATTCCTTCTGTAAATTTATATCTTACAAGATAGCATCTGAAAGTACCGTATCATGGGGTACAATATCTAAATGATTTTTGTAGGGGTACATAATATATTAGCATACCGAAAACCTTTTCAACCGTAGAATTCATAACTATAAAATATAGTTGAAAGAACTTTTGGCTTACTGAAGAAACAATTTTCAATTCTGCTACACATTATGTGATATCCGTTTCAAACACAAGTGAATATTACAGTGACATATTGTGTACTACACAAGTTCATAATAATGTGTGACAAATAAAAATGCAAGACAATTTTCAGAAGAATATATTGAACAAGATGATGACTCATTCATGGTTAATGAGTTTATAGCAAAGGTTGGCATGGATAGAACACATTTATCATAATCATCTAGTGACAGACTTATGGGTTGGTTGTCAATGATTAATTTGATAGTCTTATTAATTTTGCATGTTTTCTTGTTGTTGATAATGAATTAAAAGAATACTGCTACACATTGGCAATTTTTTTAAGTTGGCTTGAAATAACTATATTTTGGTTTTTGGACTACGATATATGAATTTCGTTTATGAAGCATTTTGATAAAGAGCCGGTCCATATGTATTTAATTTTATGTATGGAACGATAAGAAATATAATTAAACCCGTTGAAATGGATAATCATGCATTCGATAAAAAATATGCAAAGTTTGAGAATAATTTGAAAATTTAAAATGGCTAAATTGAGCCATTATACAATGAGTGGTCCATATAATTCTCGTACAAATAGTAATCCAAGCTATTGAAATAGCTAACAATGTATTGGCAAGACGATATCGAGCGCTATAAAATGAACGACCCATATTATTACAAAATTTGAAAATGATTTGACATGCTTAAATGGCTA